>JAJOZX010001792.1:0-367500 GCA_023014485.1 Bathynomus jamesi | reverse complement strand
GTCAAACAATGGAGCGTCTATTTCTTCCCAATAGAAGCGAACGAAAACCGTTAACAACTAAAAGACGCGTGGACAAAGCGTCTTAAGATTTGGTACAGTTCTACGTCACAGGACCAGCGTATAAAAGAGAGCACCCACGCTCATTCTTCCTCACTCTCACTCACCCGTACGCTCACCATCGAACGTCCCACCAACCGCTTTCCGGCCCCTGGCCGGGGGCCACGGCCGCTACTTTCTTCAGGGCCTACAATTTGTCTTCACGTAAGATCTACAGACCACCTGCAGAAGCAATCCTTCGAGGCCCAACCGGAATCATTTCGGGCCTGCGGTTTGCCGGGTCGGCCTTCAAGTTTCTCCACGTTCCTCGAGATATCTTCCGCACCACAGGCCTACGCCTGCAATATCACAAGGCCAGCTTGCACCTCGAGAAGTAACATCACCTCAGGCCTCCACGGAGCCTACATCCATCATCTCAAGAGGCTTAACGGACAACGACAACTAGAATCTGCGTAATAGGTTCGTCTTCAACCCGCCTTCAACAAAGGTTACGTCACCATAAGATAAGTACCTCCTATTCTAAGTACTCTTGTGAAGCCTACATTAGCCTACCGCCGAACGGTAGACTATGCTCCCAAAGTGTGTAAGCACGCGTTCCCATTGACTCCCGTTAATAACGCAGTAGGCCTGTCATCCAATTCAAGTGTCATTTCAATACCGTTATTCCGCGTATCATCCGTCATTATGTTCAAGTCATATATTTGTGTGTTAACTAAATATTCTCTTGACGTAATCATTTAACATCACATAATGTTCTTATATATAAATGATATTTGTGCAAGCATTTCAATCCATTATTATTAGGCCACATCAATTATTATATGTGCATCCATGCAATCATTTAGCCTACTTAATCAGTGTCATGTTTTTCCATTCAATGTACCAAACGCACGTGCATTCTTTATATCATTAACTAGGCCCATTCAATGTTCCATATCGCATGCCATTTACATACCATTAATGAGTACATTATTACGTGTCAATTAAGCTATTAACATTTCATTTTATTAGCTAAGCCTATGCCATAAGCATAACGTAAAACTACCAATTAATTACTGTCAATTCTTTGTTATATCACAGTGAATAAAATAACGGATTTATTTTCATAATAAACTACAAAACATAAGGTGTCTTTTATAACCTTAACATTAATTTGCTTGGGCGTAAATCAAGCTGGTGACCCTCGCTGCCATTTCGGTCACTTCCAATAGTATGGTGGATCTACTCAAATAGCCTATCATTATAAATCAGTCAGTCATTGTCCTAATCAACCATTGCATACAATTAAATCATTATCACCTTAAACGGCTAAAACTAGGTCCACTATATACAGTGTGTCCGTAAAGTCATGGTTGGATTTTAAATAGCTATATTATTGCAACGAAACATGATAATGAGATGAAAAAAAGGCAAATTGAAGAACAACTCTAAAAGATAACTTTATTTAACGTAGTTCGATATGGGCTCCTCTGGTAGCCCTGCAGACATCTAGGCGGTGATTCAATTCCAGCCACACACGCCCAAGAACATCAGGAGTGACGGATGCGATAGCTTCCGTGATTCGCTCGTGCAAGTGATGAATATCCCTAATGGGTACACTGTACACGCTTTGCTTGACGTAACCCCACAAATAAAAGTCCAAAGGTGTCAGGTCCGGAGAGCGTGGAGGCGATGGCTTCCATCCTCCTCTTCCTATCCATCTCTGTGGAAATTTTTCATTAAGGAATTCTCGAACAACGTTGGCATAGTGCGGAGGAGCACCATCTTGCTGAAAGATGACATTATTGTCAATAAATTGGGGTACTGCAAAATGTTCCAACATAGCGAGGTAGTTGTGTGACGTCACAGTGGGTTCCGCGAAGAAAAATGGGCCAATCACTCGATTGGCCAATCACCGCACATTAACTTTCGGGCTATTACGCTCATGTTCAACATAGGCATGTGGACAGCCTAGACTAACTACGAGATAAAGGTTAAGCTTAGCCTAGACTAACTACAAGATACAACTTTGAGAGTTGTTCTTCAATTTGGCATTGTTTCATCTCATTATCATGTTTCGTTGCAATAATATAGCTATTTAAAATCCCACCATGACTTTACGGACACACTGTATATGTCTGTTATATGTTGTTGGACTTGGTTGTCTCCCCTCCACCTCATCTTTCCCCAGTTGTGGTACCTTGACTATCACTGCGGCGTTGCCACATATACAGAGTCGCCTGTGAGGAGAGGAACATTACATATGCAGGCAACTGTACAGTGGTGCTATTTTCTAATACTTGCACAAATTACACATACGTATTGGGGAGTTTATTATTCCAATTTTTAATGCTTTTCAAAAGTAGCGGTAACGCGCTACTTTCCAAATGAGTAGCTGTAGCGTTAGCGCCGCTACATTTTGGCCCAAGTAGCGGTAGCGATAGCGCCGCTACTTTGAGGAGGTAGCGCGTACAATACTGCTAAGGACGAACGCCCGCAAAAACTGCTCCTCCCTCTATAGAGGAAGAAGAGAGCCAAAATCAAGGTCCAGGATTTTCAAGATGCCTGGACACTGCGTTTGAAAGATTGGAGGTCATACAACAAACAAAACATCTTTACTGCAGATTATTCACAATCCATAGCCACTTAACCTAACATACAAGTACAATCTCTTACGTATTATACACTGATGTAAAGATGGGTCAAGATAGATTCAGGAAAACTGTTTCAGAGTTGACCAGTTGAGTATATAAAAAATTGAAAATACCGATTGGACAGAAAAGGAAAGAGTGTTAGAAAATCTAGAAGAGGAAGAACCATTGTTGTCCCAAGGCGATATGATGACTAAGCTGATTGATGCAGCATTGCTTGTATATATTAAGTTAAGGTGTATATATATCCATCTCATAATTGTAAGGTTAGTGAAAAATTCACTTAATTTAGAGCTAGCCTTTTTGGGCTCTTGTGGCATCAGTGTTTGGGACGCTGGTGGCATCATTTTGGGGCGCTGCGCGTCTTTTCTACTCGTTTGTGGGATGTCGTACGTACAGGGTGTGGTCTGATAGAGAGCTCTTGCAATTCAGTTTGGTTGTTTAGATACAAGATTGTTGCATCGTGCAATAGTCCAGGTTGCGTTGTTGTTGCAAGGTTGAGAAAGAAGACCATAAATAGTACCCCTTTTGTGTTTATATTAAATTCATGTAACTAAGGTCTAAGGTAGGCCCGCATCGAGTCAGCAACCCTGAGGTAGGACCTAATAGGATCTCAAATCCGTAAGTTTTAATTTTAGCTTAACTTGGGCTGTAGGTAGAACTGGCCCTTTAGAATTTGGCCGTTCACGGCTCAGCTGGGATTTTGAACCCAACAAATAAATAAAATAACATGGTCCTTCAGAACCGGGTTCTACCCCAAGACTGAATCAGTGACTATTTTTCGGCAAAGTTCTGATTGTGCAAATTGTAGCCCAAGTTAGGCCTAGACGGGTTGAGTATTATTGAGTTAAGGTCCCAGGGTAGAAAGTTTGGTCGCCCAATTGCGAAACTTGGCCAGTCGTCTGTCGTTGTTTTTGGCCTATATTTTACCGGTTTGGTTAATTTTGGGTTATTATTGAATTAAGGTCCCAGGGTAAAAAGTTTGGTCACCCAATTGCGAAACTTGGCCAGTCGTCTGTCGTTGTTTTGGCCTACATTTTACCGGTTTGGTTAATTTTGGGTTATTATTGAATTAAGGTCCCAGGGTAGAAAGTTTGGTCGCCCAATTGCGAAACTTGGCCAGTCGTCTGTCGTTGTTTTTGCCTACATTTTACTGGTTTGGTTAATTTTGGGTTATTATTGAATTAAGGTCCTGGGGTGGAAAATTTGGTATTCCATACTGGTGTTTGGTTAGTACCCCACCCAGCAATTCAGTTTATTTGAAAGTAAAATTTGCGTTTGATCAGTTTGGTTAAGTATTTCTGCCAATTCAGCTCATTTGGCATTGAGCCCAATTGTTGTTTGCATTGAAGATGAGTGCATCTGAATTGAACAAATTTATAAAAAGGAGAAGCGCCTACAAAGGTCTAATTACAAAGGTCATTGCCACTATAGATTCTGCCATAGAGCAAGAGGATTTACGCTTAGTGACTGCGCAGCTTTCCATATTAGAAACTAAAAAGGTTGCTCTAAGTGAGGTAAATGTTAAAATTGAGGCTCTTATAGAAGAGGATGAAATAGAAAATAACATAATTTACTTTGAAGAGATTATTGATGATATAATTAAAGTAGGCCTCCGAGCAAAAGAGTTTAGCAGCTCAGTACAGTTAGAGACCAGGTCTGATAATGAAACACAACACTCAACAAATGATGTTTGTGAAGTTAAGGTTAACAGATCTGTAGTTCAATTACCGAGGCTTGTACTCAAACCATTTTCTGGGAGTATTCAGGAATGGCAAGGATGGGCAGACAGTTTTCAATCAGCAGTTCATTCTAGTCAAGTGTTAAGTGCCGTGGAGAAGTTTAATTATTTGCAGTCCCTCTTGGAAGGGAGGCAGCAAAGACTATAGCAGGATTAGCATTAACACAGGCTAATTATAATGTGGCTTGGGATATATTAAAGAAACGGTTTGGTAAGCCAGAGATCTTAATTAAAAGCCACCTCCGTGCACTTTTAGCTATACCTCCTGTTAATAATCCTAATAGTGTCAAGGAGTTACGGCAGTTATATGATGAATTTGAAATTAGAACTAGGTCCCTGGATAACTTGGGTGTAGGAATGGAAAGGTATGGTATAATGTTGGTTCCTACACTGGAGTCTAAATTGCCTAGCTCAATTTTGCTTGAATTAAGTAGGGGACACTCTACAGAACATGTGTACATCCCCCTTCAGCAGATGTTAAGTCTTTTAGGCACAGAATTAGCAAGACGAGAGGGAATTGAGTTTGCACAGTGGGATGGTAAACAAGGGGACAAAGGCAGGCACAGCACCAAAGTTTCCACAAAAAGGAATAACCCAGGTACAGTATCAGCTCTACATGCATCCTCTGAGAATAAATTAAAGGGAATCAAGGAATGCATATTTTGCGAAGGCAACCACAAGTCATATAAATGTGAGGTGGCTGAGGCATTACCCTTTGAGGAGAGAAAGGACAGGGTAACTAAGTCCACAGCATGTTTTAAATGTTTTTTGAAAGGTCACAGAGCAAGGTTTTGTAAGTTTAAAATTTTGTGCAAAAAATGTCATGGTAGGCATCAGCCATTATTGTGTGAACACACTCCTAGTAGGCCTACCCCAGAAATAGAGACATCAGTGGCACATGCCACTGCTATGCAAGGGAGTAAAAGTAAAGGGGGATTATTGCAAACAACTGCAGCCTTATTAATTGGGAATGAGGAGAAGCTACTGTAAGAGTGTTGTTTGATAGTGGTAGCCAGTGTAGTTTTATTAAGACCAGAATTTCCAGAAAATTGAAGTTTAAAGAACTTAAGAGGGAAAATTTAAGAATTTCTGGGTTTGGGGTTCCGTTCAAAACCGAACCAAATTTAAGAAGGTAGAAGTTCTGGTTAAAGGGTTGTTACCGCAAAGTCCCACTATCAAGGTCCAAGCTGTAGAGATTGAGGAACTTTGTGCTCCAGTCACTACTTGTTTAGATATGGCATGTGTCCAAGAATTGCAAGTTAAAGGAATTAATTTGGGCAATAATAAGTTTGAAGGAACAGAAGATATTAGTCTTTTGATTGGAGGACTATTATTGGGACTTCATCACTGGTAATATTGTCCGCACATCTCGAGGCCCGATAGCTATTGAAAGTAAGCTAGGCTGGATGCTACATGGTAGTTATTGCAATGAAATGGAAGTTAAGGCTCTTTTTGTTAAGATTGAGGAGAACAGCCATGGTCTGGAAAGGCATTTGAAAGCGTTTTGGGAACTTGAATCTATTGGCATAAAGGACAAACAGGCAAGTACAGTGAACAATGATGTTTTAGAGCAATTTGAAAAAGGGATTGGGTTTAGAGATGGTTGCTATGAAGTTGGCCTACCATGAAAGGATTCTTGCAAACCCGGTTCAAACCTTCAGCTAGCTAATCGGAGGTTGGAGACTTCATTGTACAGGCTAAGAAAAATGAGGAGTTGTTAATTGAATACAATGAGGCCATCCTAAGTTATGTAAGGGAGGGCTATGCTGAAAGGGTGCAAGGTGAGCTGGTGAGCCAGGAGGCACATTATCTGCCACACCATGCAGTGGTACGACGAGACAAAACTACCACCAAACTGAGGGTAGTTTTTGATGGCTCAGCCAAGGACAAAGGTGGTGTGTCCTTGAATGACTGTTTGGATGCTGGGCCAAATTTAAATGCAGATTTATTTTCCTTGTTACTGAGATTCAGGTTTGGTAGAGTAGCATTGACTGCAGATGTGAAGCAAGCCTTTTTGCGGATAAAGTTAAAACCAGAGGACAGAGATGCAGTAAGGTATCTGTGGGTGGATACGAAAGACTGTTGGAAAATGAACCTAAGGTTCAAGCATATAGAATGAAGTCACTGTTGTTTGGCCTCAGCTCTAGTCCATTTCTGTTGGCAGCTACTATGCAGTACCATTTTAAGAAATATTCTGAAGTCTATCCTAACACTATTGAACACATAAGGAAAAAATTTTATGTTGATGATTTGCTGTGTTCGTGGATAATACAGAAATGGCTAAACGATATTCATGGAGGCTAGAGCTATAATGAGGGAGGCTGGCATGGAGCTTAGAAAATGGCAGACCAATCATTCGCAATTACAAGAGTTTATGAGTCATTCTGTGTAGTACCTGATGCAGCAGAAAGTAGTGAGGATTCTGGTATTAAGGAGTTGTGGGCAATAGACGCAAAGGTGCTAGGCATTGTTTGGCAGCAAGATGATGATTTGTTTACCTTCAATGGGAAATCTTTAGTAGAGCTGGCTGAGAATGAGACAAGGTGGACAAAACGTACAGCTCTTAGTTTGGCTTCAAAGGTCTTTGATCCTCTTGGATTCCTGCTCCATTTGTGATAAAGTCAAAAATTGGTTTCAGAGCCTCTGGGAAATTGGACTTGGTTGGGACCAAGAGTTACCTGATCATATGGTGGTAAGGTGGAAATATGGTTCAAAGAATTGGCACATCTTGGAGACATTGAAATCCCAAGATGGTACTTTGGAGAGTTGAACCAGAGTCCAGACAATTTGGAGCTGCACATCTTTTGTGATGCAAGCGAGGAAGCCTATGCAACTTGTATTTATATTAGAAGCACATTGCAAGAGGAAGTAAGTTGCAGGTTGGTTGCTGCAAAGAGCAGAGTAGCACCTTTGAAAAGGCTTTCTGTTCCAAGGTTGGAAATGATGGGTGCCGTTATTGCTAGTCGGCTTGCAGTTACAGTGCAAAAGTCTTTGGCACTCTATGAAATTCCAAGCTATTATTGGACAGACTCCACTATAGTTTGGCACTGGTTAAGAAGTCAGGCAAGGAAATGGAAACCATTTGTTGCCAATAGGGTGGAGGAAATTCAAGCGCACACAGATCCCAAGCAATGGAAGCATTGTCCAGGCATCCAAAACCCCGCTGATTTACCAACACGAGGAATTTCAGTGAAAGATCTTTCACAGTCAAGTTTGTGGTGGAATGGGCCAGAGTGGCTAAAACTTGGAAGTGAAAACTGGCCTTCTAATCAGCCTATTGTAGGAGAATGCCAGGCTGAAGAAGCATGGGTGAGTGAGGTGAGAAAATGCGCTGTGAACAGTTGTCAAGTTATGCAGCAGGACCCCATATTGAGGCTTGAGGACATTAGCAGTCTGAAAGATTGTTAAGAGTGACAGCATGGGTATATAGATTACCAACAACATTAAGGAAGAAACAAGAAGGGAAGGAATTCTGAGCAGTAATGAGATTCAGCAAGCCAGAAAATACTGGGTGGTATATGTGCAGAAGGAAAAATTTGGTGAAGAGAGGGAATTGCTCACCAGCCATCCATTACAGGTTCTACCAACACATTCTGCTCTCAAGGGTTTGGATGTGTTTTTAGATCAGGATTTATTGAGAGTAGGAGGTAGACTACAGTTTTTGGGCTTCCAGAGGAGAAAAGACATCCAATCTTGCTACCTTCTGCGGGGCACTTTGTGGACCTTTTGATCCTGGATACTCATCATAAGCTGTTACATGCTGGAGTTAGAGAAGTGATAATAGAGATCAGACAACAGTTTGGATTCCAAAATTAGACAAGTAGTAAAAAAGGTCTTGCATAAATGTGTGGTTGCAAGCGTTGGAGTGCAAAGCCTTATTATGAAAAGGTGACTCCACTTCCAAGAGAACGTGTGTCTATACTGCCCCATCTGATGTAGTGGGAGTAGACTTTGCAGGTCCAGTCTATGTGTATGAGCAAGGGGAGTCTAACAAAGGTTATATATGGTCTTTTCACATGTGCTACCACCAGAGCAATCCATTTGGAGTTGGTAAGCAATTTAAGTAGTTGATGTATTTCTTTTGGCCTTTAAAAGGTTTGTGAACAGAAGGGTTTCCAAATAAAATCATATCGGATAATGCAAAACCTTCAAAAGGCTGCAAAGGAACTCCAGAAGTTTGGTCCTTGCTAAAAGAGGAAGGATTCCAATCCTACTTTTCACACCAAGGGGTACAGTGGGAGTTTATTGTTGAGAGAGCACCATGGTGGGGTGGATTTTGGGAAAGGCTCGTGAGAAGTGTAAAGTGTCCATTAAAGAAATTTTTAGCTAATGCTCATTTGAGCAAAGAAGAATTCTCTACTGTTTTATGTGAAGTAGAAGCAATGGTGAACAGTAGGCCTATCACTTTTGTTTACAACAGTATGCAGGATGCAGAGCCATTGACACCAAATCATTTTCTTTGTGGTAAACGATTAACATCAAACCCCAGTGTGCCAGAAGACTTGCAGCCTATCCAGAGCACTCAAGGAGAGTTAACCAGACGGTTCAGGTACCTTGAAGAGCTACAAGATCAGTTATGGAAGAGGTGGCAGATGGAATACTTGCCAGAACTCAATTATTACCCATCAGGCAAGGTAAAGGGCTCCCAATGCAAATTGTATCAAGGTGGGAGAAGTGGTAATGATTGGGGATGAAAGACCAAGGCAATGCTGGAAGCTTGGCATAATTGAAGAGTTGTTTGTTGGCAAAGACAATTTAGTTAGGTCTGCACTGGTAAAGACTTCAGGAGGAAAGTTAAAGAGACCTATACAAAAACTCTATGCTTTAGAAATCAGCAAAAACACAGATAGTCAAGATGAAACATTTGAGTTACAGCCTCATGGAGAAGGCTTGGCTAACCTTGCAGAAGGTAACGACAACAATGCCTCTTCGGTGGGGAGTGTTAGAAAATCTAGAAGAGGAAGAAAACCATTGTTGTCCCAAGGCGATAGATGACTAAGCTGATTGGATGCAGCATTGCTTGTATATATTAAGTTAAGGTGATATATATCCATCTCATAATTGTAAGGTTAGTGAAAAATTCTTAATTTAGAGCTAGCATTTTTAGCTCTTGTGGCATCATTGTTGGACACTGTGGCATCATTTTGGGGCGCTGCGCGTCTTTCTACTCGTTTGTGGAATGTCGTACGTACAGGTGTGGTTGATAGAGAGCTCTTGCAATTCAGTTTGGTTGTTTCAGATACAGATTGTTGGCATCGTGCAATAGTCCAGGTTGCGTTGTTGTTGCAAGGTTGAGAAAGAAGACCATAAATAGTAGTTTTGTTTATATTAAATTCATGTAACTAAGGTCTAAGGTAGGCCCGATCGAGTCAGCAACCCTGAGTAGGACCTAATAGGATCTCAAATCCGTAAGTTTTAATTTAGTTAACTTGGGCTGTAGGTAGAACTGGCCCTTTAGAATTTGGCCGTTCACGGCTCAGCTGGGATTTTGAAAACAACAAATAAATAAAATAACATGGTCCTTCAGAACCGGATTCTACCCCAAGACTGAGTCAGTGACTATTTTTCGGCAAAGTTCTGATTGTGCAAATTGTAGCCCAAGTTAGGCCTAGACGGGTTGAGTATTATTGATTAAGGTCCCAGGGTAGAAAGTTTGGTCGCCCAATTGCGAAACTTGGCCAGTCGTCTGTCGTTGTTTTTGGCCTATTTTTACCGGTTTGGTTAATTTTGGGTTATTATTGAATTAAGGTCCCAGGGTAAAAAGTTTGGTCGCCCAATTGCGAAACTTGGCCAGTCGTCTGTCGTTGTTTTGGCCTACATTTTACCGGTTTGGTTAATTTTGGGTTATTATTGAATTAAGGTCCCAGGGTAGAAAGTTTGGTCGCCCAATTGCGAAACTTGGCCAGTCGTCTGTCGTTGTTTTTGCCTACATTTTACTTTGGTTAATTTTGGGTTATTATTGAATTAAGGTCCTGGGGTGGAAAATTTGGTATTCCATACTGGTGTTGGTTAGTACCCACCCAGCAATTCAGTTTATTTGAAAGTAAAATTTGCGTTTGATCAGTTTGGTTAAGTATTTCTGCCAATTCAGCTCATTTGCATTGAGCCCAATTGTTGTTTGCATTGAAGATGAGTGCATCTGAATTGAACAAATTTATAAAAAGGAGAAGCGCCTACAAAGGTCTAATTACAAAGGTCATTGCCACTATAGATTCTGCCATAGAGCAAGAGGATTTACGCTTAGTGACTGCGCAGCTTTCCATATTAGAAACTAAAAAGGTTGCTCTAAGTGAGGTAAATGTTAAAATTGAGGCTCTTATAGAAGAGGATGAAATAGAAAATAACATAATTTACTTTGAAGAGATTATTGATGATATAATTAAAGTAGGCCTCCGAGCAAAAGAGTTTAGCAGCTCAGTACAGTTAGAGACCAGGTAATAATGAAACACAACACTCAACAAATGATGTTTGTGAAGTTAAGGTTAACAGATCTGTAGTTCAATTACCGAGGCTTGTACTCAAACCATTTTCTGGGAGTATTCAGGAATGGCAAGGATGGGCAGACAGTTTTCAATCAGCAGTTCATTCTAGTCAAGTGTTAAGTGCCGTGGAGAAGTTTAATTATTTGCAGTCCCTCTTGGAAGGGGAGGCAGCAAAGACTATAGCAGGATTAGCATTAACACAGGCTAATTATAATGTGGCTTGGGATATATTAAAGAAACGGTTTGGTAAGCCAGAGATCTTAATTAAAAGCCACCTCCGTGCACTTTTAGCTATACCTCCTGTTAATAATCCTAATAGTGTCAAGGAGTTACGGCAGTTATATGATGAATTTGAAATTAGAACTAGGTCCCTGGATAACTTGGGTGTAGGAATGGAAAGGTATGGTATAATGTTGGTTCCTACACTGGAGTCTAAATTGCCTAGCTCAATTTTGCTTGAATTAAGTAGGGGACACTCTACAGAACATGTGTACATCCCCCTTCAGCAGATGTTAAGTCTTTTAGGCACAGAATTAGCAAGACGAGAGGGAATTGAGTTTGCACAGTGGGATGGTAAACAAGGGGACAAAGGCAGGCACAGCACCAAAGTTTCCACAAAAAGGAATAACCAGGTACAGTATCAGCTCTACATGCATCCTCTGAGAATAAATTAAAGGGAATCAAGGAATGCATATTTTGCGAAGGCAACCACAAGTCATATAAATGTGAGGTGGCTGAGGCATTACCCTTTGAGGAGAGAAAGGACAGGGTAACTAAGTCCACAGCATGTTTTAAATGTTTTTGAAAGGTCACAGAGCAAGGTTTTGTAAGTTTAAAATTTTGTGCAAAAAATGTCATGGTAGGCATCAGCCATTATTGTGTGAACACACTCCTAGTAGGCCTACCCCAGAAATAGAGACATCAGTGGCACATGCCACTGCTATGCAAGGGAGTAAAAGTAAAGGGGGATTATTGCAAACAACTGCAGCCTTATTAATTGGGAATGAGGGAGAAGCTACTGTAAGAGTGTTGTTTGATAGTGGTAGCCAGTGTAGTTTTATTAAGACCAGAATTTCCAGAAAATTGAAGTTTAAAGAACTTAAGAGGGAAAATTTAAGAATTTCTGGGTTTGGGGTTCCGTTCAAAACCGAACCAAATTTAAGAAGGTAGAAGTTCTGGTTAAAGGGTTGTTACCGCAAAGTCCCACTATCAAGGTCCAAGCTGTAGAGATTGAGGAACTTTGTGCTCCAGTCACTACTTGTTTAGATATGGCATGTGTCCAAGAATTGCAAGTTAAAGGAATTAATTTGGGCAATAATAAGTTTGAAGGAACAGAAGATATTAGTCTTTTGATTGGAGCTGACTATTATTGGGACTTCATCACTGGTAATATTGTCCGCACATCTCGAGGCCCGATAGCTATTGAAAGTAAGCTAGGCTGGATGCTACATGGTAGTTATTGCAATGAAATGGAAGTTAAGGCTCTTTTTGTTAAGATTGAGGAGAACAGCCATGGTCTGGAAAGGCATTTGAAAGCGTTTTGGGAACTTGAATCTATTGGCATAAAGGACAAACAGGCAAGTACAGTGAACAATGATGTTTTAGAGCAATTTGAAAAAGGGATTGGGTTTAGAGATGGTTGCTATGAAGTTGGCCTACCATGAAAGGATTCTTGCAAACCCGGTTCAAACCTTCAGCTAGCTAATCGGAGGTTGGAGACTTCATTGTACAGGCTAAGAAAAAATGAGGAGTTGTTAATTGAATACAATGAGGCCATCCTAAGTTATGTAAGGGAGGGCTATGCTGAAAGGGTGCAAGGTGAGCTGGTGAGCCAGGAGGCACATTATCTGCCACACCATGCAGTGGTACGACGAGACAAAACTACCACCAAACTGAGGGTAGTTTTTGATGGCTCAGCCAAGGACAAAGGTGGTGTGTCCTTGAATGACTGTTTGGATGCTGGGCCAAATTTAAATGCAGATTTATTTTCCTTGTTACTGAGATTCAGGTTGGTAGAGTAGCATTGACTGCAGATGTGAAGCAAGCCTTTTTGCGGATAAAGTTAAAACCAGAGGACAGAGATGCAGTAAGGTATCTGTGGGTGGATACGAAAGACTTGTTGGAAAATGAACCTAAGGTTCAAGCATATAGAATGAAGTCACTGTTGTTTGGCCTCAGCTCTAGTCCATTTCTGTTGGCAGCTACTATGCAGTACCATTTTAAGAAATATTCTGAAGTCTATCCTAACACTATTGAACATAAGGAAAAAATTTTATGTTGATGATTTGCTGTGTTCCGTGGATAATACAGAAATGGCTAAACAGATATTCATGGAGGCTAGAGCTATAATGAGGGAGGCTGGCATGGAGCTTAGAAAATGGCAGACCAATCATTCGCAATTACAAGAGTTTATGAGTCATTCTGTGTAGTACCTGATGCAGCAGAAAGTAGTGAGGATTCTGGTATTAAGGAGTTGTGGGCAATAGACGCAAAGGTGCTAGGCATTGTTTGGCAGCAAGATGATGATTTGTTTACCTTCAATGGGAAATCTTTAGTAGAGCTGGCTGAGAATGAGACAAGGTGGACAAAACGTACAGCTCTTAGTTTGGCTTCAAAGGTCTTTGATCCTCTTGGATTCCTGCTCCATTTGTGATAAAGTCAAAAATTTGGTTTCAGAGCCTCTGGGAAATTGGACTTGGTTGGGACCAAGAGTTACCTGATCATATGGTGGTAAGGTGGAAATATTGGTTCAAAGAATTGGCACATCTTGGAGACATTGAAATCCCAAGATGGTACTTTGGAGAGTTGAACCAGAGTCCAGACAATTTGGAGCTGCACATCTTTTGTGATGCAAGCGAGGAAGCCTATGCAACTTGTATTTATATTAGAAGCACATTGCAAGAGGAAGTAAGTTGCAGGTTGGTTGCTGCAAAGAGCAGAGTAGCACCTTTGAAAAGGCTTTCTGTTCCAAGGTTGGAAATGATGGGTGCCGTTATTGCTAGTCGGCTTGCAGTTACAGTGCAAAAGTCTTTGGCACTCTATGAAATTCCAAGCTATTATTGGACAGACTCCACTATAGTTTGGCACTGGTTAAGAAGTCAGGCAAGGAAATGGAAACCATTTGTTGCCAATAGGGTGGAGGAAATTCAAGCGCACACAGATCCCAAGCAATGGAAGCATTGTCCAGGCATCCAAAACCCCGCTGATTTACCAACACGAGGAATTTCAGTGAAAGATCTTTCACAGTCAAGTTTGTGGTGGAATGGGCCAGAGTGGCTAAAACTTGGAAGTGAAAACTGGCCTTCTAATCAGCCTATTGTAGGAGAATGCCAGGCTGAAGAAGCATGGGTGAGTGAGGTGAGAAAATGCGCTGTGAACAGTTGTCAAGTTATGCAGCAGGACCCCATATTGAGGCTTGAGGACATTAGCAGTCTGAAAAGATTGTTAAGAGTGACAGCATGGGTATATAGATTTACCAACAACATTAAGGAAGAAACAAGAAGGGAAGGAATTCTGAGCAGTAATGAGATTCAGCAAGCCAGAAAATACTGGGTGGTATATGTGCAGAAGGAAAAATTTGGTGAAGAGAGGGAATTGCTCACCAGCCATCCATTACAGGTTCTACCAACACATTCTGCTCTCAAGGGTTTGGATGTGTTTTTAGATCAGGATTTATTGAGAGTAGGAGGTAGACTACAGTTTTCTGGGCTTCCAGAGGAGAAAAGACATCCAATCTTGCTACCTTCTGCGGGGCACTTTGTGGACCTTTTGATCCTGGATACTCATCATAAGCTGTTACATGCTGGAGTTAGAGAAGTGATAATAGAGATCAGACAACAGTTTTGGATTCCCAAAATTAGACAAGTAGTAAAAAAGGTCTTGCATAAATGTGTGGTTTGCAAGCGTTGGAGTGCAAAGCCTTATTATGAAAAGGTGACCACTTCCAAGAGAACGGTGTGTCTATACTGCCCCATCTGATGTAGTGGGAGTAGACTTTGCAGGTCCAGTCTATGTGTATGAGCAAGGGGAGTCTAACAAAGGTTATATATGTCTTTTCACATGTGCTACCACCAGAGCAATCCATTTGGAGTTGGTAAGCAATTTAAGTAGTGATGTATTTCTTTTGGCCTTTAAAAGGTTTGTGAACAGAAGGGGTTTCCCAAATAAAATCATATCGGATAATGCAAAAACCTTCAAAAAGGCTGCAAAGGACTCCAAGTTTGGTCCTTGCTAAAAGAAGGATTCCAATCCTACTTTTCACACCAAGGGGTACAGTGGGAGTTTATTGTTGAGAGAGCACCATGGTGGGGTGGATTTTGGGAAAGGCTAGTGAGAAGTGTAAAGTGTCCATTAAAGAAATTTTTAGCTAATGCTCATTTGAGCAAAGAAGAATCTCTACTGTTTTATGTGAAGTAGAAGCAATGTGAACAGTAGGCCTATCACTTTTGTTTACAACAGTATGCAGGATGCAGAGCCATTGACACCAAATCATTTTCTTTGTGGTAAACGATTAACATCAAACCCCAGTGTGCCAGAAGACTTGCAGCCTATCCAGAGCACTCAAGGAGAGTTAACCAGACGGTTCAGGTACCTTGAAGAGCTACAAGATCAGTTATGGAAGAGGTGGCAGATGGAATACTTGCCAGAACTCAATTATTACCCATCAGGCAAGGTAAAGGGCTCCAATGCAAATTGTATCAAGGTGGGAGAAGTGGTAATGATTGGGGATGAAAGACCAAGGCAATGCTGGAAGCTTGGCATAATTGAAGAGTTGTTTGTTGGCAAAGACAATTTAGTTAGGTCTGCACTGGTAAAGACTTCAGGAGGAAAGTTAAAGAGACCTATACAAAAACTCTATGCTTTAGAAATCAGCAAAAACACAGATAGTCAAGATGAAACATTTGAGTTACAGCCTCATGGAGAAGGCTTGGCTAACCTTGCAGAAGGTAACGACAACAATGCCTCTTCGGTGGGGAGTGTTAGAAAATCTAGAAGAGGAAGAACCATTGTTGTCCCAAGGCGATATGATGACTAAGCTGATTGATGCAGCATTGCTTGTATATATTAAGTTAAGGTGTATATATATCCATCTCATAATTGTAAGGTTAGTGAAAAATTCACTTAATTTAGAGCTAGCATTTTGGGCTCTTGTGGCATCAGTGTTTGGGACGCTGGTGGCATCATTTTGGGGCGCTGCGCGTCTTTTCTACTCGTTTGTGGGATGTCGTACGTACAGGGTGTGGTCTGATAGAGAGCTCTTGCAATTCAGTTTGGTTGTTTAGATACAAGATTGTTGCATCGTGCAATAGTCCAGGTTGCGTTGTTGTTGCAAGGTTGAGAAAGAAGACCATAAATAGTACCCCTTTTGTGTTTATATTAAATTCATGTAACTAAGGTCTAAGGTAGGCCCGCATCGAGTCAGCAACCCTGAGGTAGGACCTAATAGGATCTCAAATCCGTAAGTTTTAATTTTAGCTTAACTTGGGCTGTAGGTAGAACTGGCCCTTTAGAATTTGGCCGTTCACGGCTCAGCTGGGATTTTGAACCCAACAAATAAATAAAATAACAAAGAGAATATGTCGAAAGTTTGGTACTGCGTGCTTTCCTTAAGGGAGGTGGCATGAAGTAAGAGAGTGAGGCAACATTACGGCGAAGAGAGAGGGCTTGAAGACAGTTAGTAAGAGGTGGAGAACTGATGAGACGGAAAGCCTTTGATTCCACCCAGTCAAGTAGAGCTGAGTGGGTTGAGCCACCCCATACATAAGAAGAGTACTCCATACAGAGTGGATAACACCCCTTCACAGAGACAGCAACTGAGTGAGGGTGAAGAAACTGCGGAGCCGGTGCAACACACGTAACCTCTTAGAAGCTATCATATTTTGGAAAGAGAGTATATGTGAACTTTCCAGGAAAGATCATGAGAAAAGGAAACACCGAGAATGTGTAGAGAAGAGGAAGAATTGAGTTGTGTATTTTTGAAGGTAAGGGGATAGTCGTGTGGAAAGATTGTGACGAGTAGACAGATGGAGGAACTAAGTTTTTGAGGCATTGAAAGCCACAAGGTTTTCTCTGCCCCAATCAGAGGTAGCAGAAAGACCAGAGGTCAGGTGCTCCATAGCCGTCCTACCCGAATCATGGAGTGACTGTTGAGAGGGACGCTTTGGGAAGTGACTGAAGAAGTGAAGAGTGGAATCATCGGCATAGGAGTGAATAGGATAGGAAGTGCGAATTAAAAGATCATTAATAAGTAAAACGAAAAGAGTGGGTGACAGGACAGAACCCTGAGGAACACTACTGTTGATAGCTTTAAGAGAAGAACTGGCCATTTACAACCACAGCTATAGATCGGCTAGAAAGGAAATTAGAGATGAAGGCACAGATAGAAGGATATACATATGTATTGTGTGTGTACGTGTTTTACATGTTATATAATTACATAGTATCCGAACAGGAATTTTTCACATAAGCGTTCACTGGATTCAGTCAAATCAGCTACTTCAGTGGCTTAACTTTGTAGGCTATATCTATCCATAGTAACCGTTATCTCTAACACTGTTTCGGTTGGAAAAAATGTTGGACAGTCAACCACAATGTTAATAATGTATCTTATAGCCGCTAACATGCAGGATTAGAGGACTCGATTAGTTACCACGATCATAGTTGTATTCATGGCCGTAACTACCTATGAGGTCACCGAGGTCCGGACCTCGGTAATTATTTCCTAAAAAAAAAAAGAGACTGAACCGTTCTCCGTGTATGAAACGCATATTACCGCTTTTCTTTTGAAAAGAGGGAGCGTCGAGCGTTTTGTGTTTTGTGTTTAGTGTATAGCTTGGGTTGTGTTTGTAGATGTCATTTTGGTCTGAATTTTGCTCGTCCCGCCGCGCTCGAAAAAAAACCTGGACCTCACTAATTTCTAAACCCTAGTTACGGCCCTGGTTGTATTCAGTAATCCGTCTTACAAATGCCTTTATAAGTAACGCAAATACATTATTATGTATAAAAGATTTTTATGAAATTTTTATTCATGTCTTTACTGTATGTAGGACGATCCAGCTTTCTTTCTCCGCCGGTGCATGTTTTGGTGTCACAAAATTCCTCAAAGGATTCTCGTTTTTGAACTATCATTCCATTTTGCAGGAGGCCGTCTGAGAACGTTAATCTTAAAATTATACCGAAGAATTTCGCAAAGAATGTGCAAATAATTAAATGTTTAACTTAAATATACATTTAAAATCTTTCAGAAGATATTTTATGCAATTAAATATGTTTAGTTTTAAGAGAACTTCACCTATAGTTCCTACAGTACAGTACTTTTTATGATAAGTATATGGTTCACACATCCCATATATTCTACGCTTGCTGCTATTGGATACAGATCGTGGACCTTCAATATTATTTGAGTTTATATCCACAGATATAAATACGAATAGGCTTGACACAAAACCCTTTAATGCAAGATTTCATGACTTTTTTTCATGCAGGAAAGAGAGGGTCAAAGGCAAATGCCTGCAAAAATGCTTCTCCCACAGAAGGAGAAGGGGAGAGCCGAATTCAAGGTCTCTGTGGCTCTTAAAACCTATACCACTTTTTATTTTTAATTTTGAAAAGATTATGTAATGTGTAAGATGCATGTTATGTATCTATAGTGAGAAATAGAGAGAAGTGTGTGTTTGAAAGCATGCTGGACTGTTCACAGGGTAGATGAGATCAGCTAAGGAGGACAGTGACAGGAGAAACGAGAGTTGCAGCACTTCCTGACTGCTGCCTAATGCCCCCCCCCTGAGTACTTCCCTGATCGATTGGTGTCTACAGTCTCCTAGTCCTATGTACAGGTACAACATCCTAGCAAACATTTCCCACACAGATTTTCAACTGTCTCCCATGCTAGGCATAATAGTATTGACAAATATTTGTTCATATTTAACCCTAAATTGGGCATAGTCTTGTTAATGCTATTATCTTAACCCAGGCAATGGGTGGGCCCAGGGCTGGCTCAATCATTTTGGGGTCCCTAAGCAAATTTTGTATAGGGCCCCATCGTGACTGTGCCAATGGAATCCTAATTATGTACTCTAATTAATTAACACTCTCTCTCAATCTTGAGACATTGATGATCTCAGGTATGCGTTATTGTGACTGGGAGCAGGGACGCATTTACAGTGTGCGGGGCCTTGGGCAAATATTTCTCGGGATGTATTATTTTAGTGTGTTAATGAATGACAATATTTTGTAATGGACATTACAGATATATTTTTTAAAACACACATGCGGAAGCCATTCGGCTTATTAATGTGATATTAAAGACTATAACTTAACTATGTACACATACAGTGTATACAGCTACACTAGTAGGCTACACAGTTATAATACACTTAATAAACGTCTACACAGTTATTGTAATGCACTTAATAAACAGCTACACAGTTTTAATGCACTTAATAAACAGCTAAACTGTAATGAATATTACATAGGACGCTTCCTGGCTTTTTGTTTGGAAAACTGCGTGATTGTGTCCTCAAAACTCACCGACTGCAACACCTCATGCTCTATTTTCAACAGCGCCAGGGACGAAAGGCGCTCCTGGCCCATTGTGGAGCGTAGGTAATTTTTGATCAGTTTGAGTTTCGAGAATGAACGTTCACCAGAACAGTTTGTGACAAACATACACAGGTATATTCTCATTGCTATTTCTATGTTTGGGAATGTTCCTTTCAGTTCGTTTGTGTTCATATGCCGATAAAATCTGTTGTACATGTCTTCACGTTCCGACTAGGATTCTGTTTCACTTTCGGTGAATTTCATTAGGGCAGCGAACTGCACAACTTCTGTTACCAGCTCTTTCTCCAGATCAACCGGATAGCATTCTACTAGATGTTCAGCTGACCGTCGAAGACTGTCGATGTCCAGGACTAGAAGGAAATACAAAAATCCAAATCTTTTCTACAGGACAGCGTATGCTTCTAGACGAGTGTTCAGAGTGGTACACAGTTTATCAATTATCGGCAGTTCCGATCTCGTCATGATGGCGCTTTCTCTTCTTTGTGCGTTCAGTCGATTCCTTGTATACTCGATGACCACACTTTCCGATGCCCTTGTCCTCAAATTCGTCAAATCTTGATCTGAGATCTTCAACAAATTGCAGTAGTGATTTCAGCAAGAGGGTGGCTGAGTCTAACGACATTCCTTGTTTTTGCAGAGATGCATTCGTTTTTTGAAATCGTTCGAGAATAGTGTTCCATAAAACCAATAAAATGGCTGTTTCGAGTTGTTGAAGCTGTTTAGACAATCCCCTGGCTTCGATCCTGGCTTCCGCAGTTTGGCTGGCATCTGCTGCTGGAGCACCGACAATTCAGCGCAGGACAATTCAGCGCCGACAATTCAGCGCCGACAATTCAGCGCAAAGACAATTCAGCGCAAGACAATTCAGCGCCGACAATTCAGCGCAAGTCAGTACAGTTAAAAGTTTAGTTAAAAATAATAAAAATAAATCGCAATAAATAAAAAAGAGAAAAATTTGTATATTTATATATATGCTAAATTGGGTCTGTATCGAAAGAGTGACATTTCAAAGGAGTGACATAACAAAGGAGTGACATAAATACCGTAACGAAGGAGTGACATAACGAAGGAGTGACAAATCGGAGATAAAATTCAAAGGAGTATAATTATTAAAATTTTATTTAAAAAAACAAAATTTGTTAGAATTGTTAAAATTAAGATTTTATTTCAAAAACTAGAAACCTAACCTAACCTAACCTAACCTAACCTAACAGTTGCAAGCCTCTCTTCCCTCTGGATTTGTTCTTTCTTCTTTGTTGGTATTTTCGCGCTGAATTGTCTTGCGCTGAATTGTCTTGCGCTGAATTGTCTTGCGCTGAATTGTCGGCGCTGAATTGTCCTGCGCTGAATTATCGGGTCACGCTGCTGCTAGCTCATCCAGTACCACGATATTCTCGGCGTAACTTTCGATTAAAGATTGGACGGCATCTGATCTGGCTGACCAGCGGGTATCGGAGAGACCTTTGTCGACCTTTAGTTTCTCACTACGGGAACTACTATCGAGAACCTCTACATGTCGACGCCATCGGTATGTCGAGGAGACGAGAAACGTGTAGACATTCTGAATGAGCATAAATAATTCAACGGCTGCTGTGCAACTGTCCACTGCTGATTTACCCACAAGATTTAGTGAGTGGCACATTAGCCCTGTTCAAAAATCAACTTTTTCTTATTTTCATGGGTTTCTGTACTTTTTCCCATGCCTTTTGACCTGAAAAGGCCGAAAATCACAACCATTTTGACCTAGGTTGTTGGGAAGCATTGCCGCATGGAGCTTTAAGTTTTCTGCCTTGAAATCGGCCAAAAGCACCAGTTCCGGGGTCCCTTGAATCATGTTTTGCACTATAACTTTTTATCTAAACAAGATAGAGCAACAAAATAGGCACCAAATTAAAGTTTTTTAATCCTCTTTCTAACTTATACAATTATGATAGTCTTGGAACAAGAAATGGCACATTGGTACATACAAAGATTTCAGAAATATCACAAAATTCGTTTTCTCACACTCAAGGCAGACAAGGCGCCTTATTCATGACACAAATTTGAGATTAACATTTTGTCACAAGTCTAATCGATCAAGAAGTGAAAGCATTACATGATGATTAATTTCATAATGACATTTACACAGTCAGTTGTTGAGAGTTTGTTTCTTGAAGCTGTCAAAGCGGCGTCTGTTGAACTCCACAGCTTGAAGGAGATAGTCCCTTTGCTTGGCATCTGTTGTTATGACATTTGCAAAGTCGCTCATCATCTTGACACCACGTTCAGCAATGTCATTCACCGCTTTCAGATTCTTAACATAGTCCAACGCTTTTCTGTAGTCCTCATTCTGTGGCCAAGACGTGACAGGTTCCAGAAGCCACTCGGATCCAATGTTCAGTGTGTCCAGCAGGAAATGTGATTCTGGGCCAATGAGATCAACCAGGGTGGTCTTAGCTGTGACTCTCTGGAATAGAGGCTTTCCTGTTCTGAAGCTGTCTGGCTTCTCAGTGGCATGTAACTGGGCAGCAATGTCGTGCTTCAATGTGTCACTCAATCTACTGCTGAACAGGGCAAATGGCACGACTTCCTGCGTCAGGTACCATTTGTGGTTTTCCATCTTATTAATTACTGCATCAGCAAGCTCTGGGTCAGTTTTCTTGTACTTCAACATGTCCTGGATTAGACTTAGATCATTCACGGGAGCATCTGCAGCAGACATTGACATCATCCATACAGGAGTGTAGAACAGCGCAAGGAAGGTGTTGAGTCTTTCCAGCTTTGATACAGTGTCTTCGTCGTACTCAAGTTGATCTGCAAACATCAGCATTTTCATGGAGTACAGGTTTCTGGCCATCCATCTGGCCTGATGAATGGCGCCTGGTCGACTCCAGTGAATACCTCGAGGAGGCGTTCCTCCAAGAACAATGACTGTCAGTTCAGCCATTTCCCTGTAGTCGGCTCTTGGAAGCCTTTCTGCTGTTAGAATGTCTTGGAGTATTTCTTCACTGTTCTTCTTTTCCTTCAGCCATTTGCTGTTGATAGCCAGCATCTTTGGGTTTTCCTTGGACAAGTCCGTCCAAACATCCTTCAGATGCTCAAACCAGGGATTATCTGGCCCCTTCACCTTCCCAAACAGCTTCTCCCAAACTGCTCCTACTGGATTTCCAGGATGTGATGTCGACAGGCCAGATAAAACACCTTTTTGTTCAGCATTTTCTCTAGCAGTTTGGCAGCTCCTCTGTGAACTCCACTGTTACTGGATGTAGTGTCAAAAACAAGGGCAGTAACATTATCCGTAAGTTCCCATGTCTCCAGTAAATCCATTGAAGCCTCAGCCTGAGCTGTGCCAGAAGAATTGTCGATGACAGGTACTCCCAATAACTTTCCTTCAGTGTATGAAGGTGGACCAGACACTAGCACAGCTAAAGTCTCTGAGGTACTTCCAGGTTCACTGCCCAAGACATCTTTGAGCAACTTTCCATCCCAGTGTAAGGCAGCGTACTGTGGGGGGTTTTCACAAAACTTGGACATGTGACTCTGGCTGATATTATACCTGGACAGCATTCTGTTGCGACGTGTTGTTGAGGTTGAGATGACGAAGTTATCCAGATCAGCCCCTCCAGCTTTCAAGGTGGCAGAAACCATGGCAGTAACTTGATTGTCTGATAAACCAAGACGATCAGCTGTATTGCAGATGACATCACATTCCATGACCTTCCTTGGAAACGTCAAAGTCACACTAGTCACAGTGTCTTGATGGTGAGAACATCCAGGACGAGGCTGATGGTAATCCATGTCCTCTGTGTTAGCGTCGTTGTCAGTTGAGTCACCCCAGGTAATGTCATCCACATGAACAACTGCCTCTTGTTCTGCTGCAGCTGTAAAATAGTACAACATGTTAAGACAGTAATTGTTAAGTACATGCTAAATATCGCAATGGAGTAAAACTTAAAACTTTTTGTGACGTTCAAAGTAATTAGTTTTACCTTGTTCTTGTCTATGCTGCAGTCTTTCATTCCTCGCTGCTTGCTGCAGGGATCTTGTCTCAAAAATCTTGTCATGACCAGACATATGACCTTTCCTCTCAGTCTTTTGGTCTTCGTAGAACCTGATATCCTCATCTTTCTTCTCTCTGGATAACAGTCTGTTGTTCTGTATTTCCTGGATTGCATCTGGAGCTCCTATATCGAACAGGCTGTCTAATTCCAGCACAAATGCTCCTCTTTTTCCTCCAGGGTTACGTGCTCTTCCTTTGCTTTTCACCAGAGCACGATGTTTCTCATGTAGTTTCATGAAGAGCTTCATTGCGTTGTACTTGGTCATTGTCTTGATCCTAGCCATCTGCCAGAATGGGATGATAGATTCAGCTGTTTCATATGCAAGGTCTTGAACCATGGGCCTCCCTGCATTTTCCGGTAAATTCTGAAGATTAAGGAAATACTGGAACGCCTGTCTGTTGGGGAAGCTGGGAACCATTGATAAAAGCTGAAGGGTATCCAACCAGGAAAGTTTCAGTGAGAGATCTGGTAGATGGCCCAGTTGACACCTGCCTGTGGACAGTACGTGGAGGTTCTGAGATATCAACTGTGCGCCCACGGAGCTCCCTCACCTCCCTTGTGAAGTTGTAACTTGTAGATGGTTTTCTAGATTCTGATTGAGTTTCTGTTGTTTCCTGAAAAATGATAGATAATTATTATTATTATTATTATTATTATTAATTATTATTATTATTATTATTATTATTATTATTATTATTATTTATTAATTTTATGCTCTTCCATTTGATACCTAATTTGTTGCTCTATCTTGTTTAGATCAAAAGTTAAAGTGCAAAACATAATTCAAGGGACCCCGGAATTGGCGCTTTGGCCGATTTCAAGGCAGAAAATTTAAAGCTCCATGCGGCAATGCTTCCCAACATCCTAGGTCAAAATAGTTGTGATTTTCGGCTTTTTCAGGTCAAAAAGCATGGGAAAATGTACAGAAACCTATGAAAATAAGAAAAAGTTGATTTTTGAACAGGCCTAGACTGGCACATACGGAGATTTTGACATGATGTGGCTCTTTACGCCGTTGTATTTCCCTGCCATATTGCTTGCGTTATCATAAGACTGTCCTCTGCAGTCTCCAATTCGAATGCTATGCGTCTCCAGAAAGTTGAGGACCACGTCGGCGATTCCTTTCCCTGTATGTGTGTTCATAGGTATGAACTGTAGAAATCGCTCGACGGACTCAGACTCAACCACATATCGGACGGTGAAGCACAGTTGATCGGTGTGGGAAACATCAGGCGTAGAGTCGACGGATAGATAATAGTATTTTGACTGCTGGATTTCTCGGATAATCGTCTGAAGTACTTTATCGGCCATCAACAGTATGAGTTCCTCGCAAATGAAATGAGAGAGATACGAGGTGTGTCTGCTACCTTTGTTAGCATGCTCGCTTATATGCGCAGCTAGAAAACTGTCAAACTTACTTAAAAGTTCCAAAATTCCGTAATAGTTGCCGTTGTTTGGTGAACCGAAACGGGAGTCGTGTCCACGAATTGCTAGTCCTCGTGACGTGATATACTTGATAACGTCGACACAGCGCCGCAAAACTTCCTGCCAGTAGTTGCACTCCTTTTCAAACTGGTTTACCAATTTCGAATCAACACGGCCGAAGACAGACTTTCTAACAAACAAATATCTCATCGACTCCATATGTTGATCACATTTTCCGTGTGCTTCGACCGATTGTCTACCATGCTTCCAGTCGTTGAACCCGATTGTGAACTTGCTGTCCGCCCTCGACATTAATTTACAGACAAAACAGTAAACACAGCCTGTGGACTCAGAATAGCACAGCCATGACACCTGAATCTTTTCATTCGTCAGGCTGTTTCTTCAGTTGTTGAAGAGTTACTGAGGTCGCTGTCATAATTTCGGCAATCTGATGTTCCCCACTCTATCCAGAACTCTAAAGTAATCGGTTAGTACTTGTGGCCACAAACCAATGTCATTAATTGCATGTCCTGAAACTGGTGGGCAGTGGCGGCTCGTCGGTAGGCACTGTGGAACTGCAGTACCCCTAAATTTTTTATTTACAATTGAAATAATCGAGAACAATATAAGGATGAGCTCACTGAATAACTTTTTCAATAACTTTTGAAACTTTTATTCATTGCTCAATGCTCATCCTTTTATTTCAATAATTATTTCAACCCATTCTTAGAGACAGCACCCCTAGAATTTTTAGTCACGAGCCGCCACTGCTGGTGGGCCTGCTGAACGCACTGACGTAGACGAGTCTTCTGAAGACGCAGCTGCTGATGTAGCGAAAGCAACTGGTGGGCCTGCTGAAGGGGTTGACGTAGACGAGTCTCCTGAAAATGCAGCTGCTGAAGTAGTGGAGGCAGCTGCTGGGCTTGCTGAACGCACTGACGTAGACGCGTCTTCTGAAAACGCAGCTGCTGAAGTAGCGGAGGCAGCTGGTGGGCCTGCTGAAGGGGCTGACTTAGTTGCTGATGATTTAATCCAATTAGTCAGTTTCGGCACCGTCGCAAGAAATTCTTCTCTGCGCCTTATCCTTAGACTTTTCGCTACCCGGTTTATATTTCCTCCTTCGATCCCGGTCACGGCTCGTTTCCATGTTGTACGTGTTACAATGCCAACAATAAGAACATAAATCATGAATCTGCAACAGAAACAACAAGAAGTAAGTTAGTAACAACATTAGAAATGAGTAACACTAACAAGAACAACAAATTAAACACCATCAAAGCGGATATTAGAATGTTTGATGTCATGCCGCCTGCCGGAAAAAGTAAAACTCGTCGCAGATGGCAAATAGGTGACGTTTAATTTTTTTCAATTGAAATTTGCGGGGTCCATCGGGCGCGGGGCCTTAGACATTTGCCCGGTGCGCCACCCCCTAAATGCGGCCCTGACTGGGAGAGTGACAGCAAAAACAGCAATTCAAAAGTTGAAAATAAAACACAATCGTTTGTCTTAACTAAGGTATATTATATGACAAAACTACAAACAGAACCTCACCCAGGCTTCATGATAACATGGCTTATTAAGTACTGAGATAACCAACAGATCAATAGAAAATTTTCTGCTCTTTCTGATGGTTATCAATTTGTATTGCTTGTAGTGCGCATTTAGACAAATATAGTCCGTTTAGTCGTACCATCTATAGGGTGGCTATAATTAGGCTCCTGGATATAATGTGGGTGCGTTCCCTTACATTAGGATTGCAAGGGGGCCCCCTAAGTCTCCTTTTGCCCTAAGCGACCGCTTAGTCCGCTTATAGCTAGAGCTGGTTCTGGACCGTGGGCCTAGCTATACAGTTGCTACATTTAAATTAGGTTCAGGGCCGAACATTAACAAGCTTATCTTAAACTGCTTTATACAATTACAAAAGTCTGGTACTAGCCTAGGATTAAAAAATAAAAATTAAAAATAAATTTTAATGCTACGCCTAGTCCAAGAAAAGATTTATAAGCCCGGAGCCTAGGCAGGCCATGACAAAGTGAGGGGACTTAGCCTGTAGGGTATATACGGTGCGCAGATTAGCAAGCAGGCAACATCCGATCTTCTTTATCTATTTTTTTAAGATATATAATAAGACAATTTTCCAACAGTTAATGTTTTCATATACGCAAAAGACATTTAAAAAATCAGATTTACTATAAAATTAAGCAATTTCTTTTTTATGAAAATATTTAAGAATTGTCTGTTTCTTCGAATTTTTCCTTAGAAACAATTAATTTTTTCGCCAATGTGGCAGCGAGAACAGAAAGTCGATTAGCCGGTAGAATAAGGTGGTGTTCAGTCTGTTTTTATTTATGTCAGTGATTTATATCTTTCTAACTTGCTTCCAACACCGAAGGCTTTAAATGTGTTTTATTAAAACTGCAATATTAAAAGAACCGACAATTGAGGGACAACCGTAAGCTATTTGCTTTGCTGGTTTATCGGCAAACAAGCCTTTTCAGTCAATTATTTATATCTAAGTAAAATGATGCTACCGCCTTATACCTATTCCCCGTTGCTGAACCCGCCGATTCGATCATGCACTATTACATATTGCCAGAGGTTGGTAGTAGTGAAGTAGATATACTTAAGTAGCTTTTTCGAGAATGTACTTTCTAGAAAGTACATTTTTTTGTAATACTTTTACTCTAACTTAAGTATAATCTTGGGAAAATTTTGTACTTTAACTTAAGTACAATGTTGCGAAAATCTGAAAAGTACGAAGTAACAAAACAGCTGTATGCTTGACAATTTCATTCAAAATTGGAAAATTGGTAAACAAGTTCTGGAAAAACCAGCTTTCAATCTGCCACCTCTCAGTAGTAGGTATTGAGAGGGGAAGACACCGAAATCGGATTAGTCCAGATTTTGTTTACCAAAACATTTGGGTTTTATTACCCAATCAGAAGAGCCATCCAGTACAATATTTTAAGGTAGCCAATCGGCTTTTTTGAAAAAGTACTTACTTTTCATTACTTAAGTAAATTATAAAACACTTACTTTTGTACTTCAACTTAAGTACTTTTGATTACGTGTACTTTTATTTTAACTTGAGTACATTTTTTAAAGATTACTTGTACTTTAACTTAAGTAACAAATTAAAGTACTTTACCCACCTCTGCATATTGCTGGATGAACAGAAGCACTTAATGTGTTTCAGAATTTTGTTCAGAAATTCATGCCGTCCACGGGATTCGACCTTGTGACGACTATCATTCCTGTGTGCCAACTTCTCAGTATGAACGTAAATAAAATTTTTATATTGTATATTACTTCATTGTTCATACAGTGTGTCCGTAAAGTCATGGTGGGATTTTAAATAGCTATATTATTGCAACGAAACATGATAATGAGATGAAAAAAGGCAAATTGAAGAACAACTCTAAAAGAATAACTTTATTTAACGTAGTTCGATATGGGCTCCTCTGGTAGCCCTGCAGACATCTAGGCGTTGATTCAATTCCAGCCACACACGCCCAAGAACATCAGGAGTGACGGATGCGATAGCTTCCGTGATTCCCTCGTGCAAGTGATGAATATCCCTAATGGGTACACTGTACACGCTTTGCTTGACGTAACCCCACAAATAAAAGTCCAAAGGTGTCAGGTCCGGAGAGCGTGGAGGCCATGGCTTCCATCCTCCTCTTCCTATCTATCTCTGTGGAAATTTTTCATTAAGGAATTCTCGAACAACGTTGGCATAGTGCGGAGGAGCACCATCTTGCTGAAAGATGACATTATTGTCAATAAATTGGGGTACTGCAAAATGTTCCAACATAGCGAGGTAGTTATGTGACGTCACAGTGGGTTCCGCGAAGAAAAATGGGCCAATCACTCGATCTCGTGCTAGAGCACACCACACATTAACTTTCGGGCTATTACGCTCATGTTCAACATAGGCATGTGGACAGCCTAGACTAACTACGAGATAAAGGTTAAGCTTAGCCTAGACTAACTACAAGATACAACTTTGAGAGTTGTTCTTAAATTTGGCATTGTTTCATCTCATTATCATGTTTCGTTGCAATAATATAGCTATTTAAAATCCCACCATGACTTTACGGACACAAATCACCGCCTAGATGTCTGCAGGGCTACCAGAGGAGCCCATATCGAACTACGTTAAATAAAGTTATTCTTTTAGAGTTGTTCTTCAATTTGCCTTTTTTTCATCTCATTATCATATTTCGTTGCAATAATATAGCTATTTAAAATCCCACCATGACTTTACGGACACACTGTATATTAGATTTAAATCAGAGATCTGTAGAGCAATCCTAAACTCAGAATAGCCCAACTCCAAACCGTTCCCCAAATAGTTTTCGATTTAGGATTGCTGGAACCAGTAGTATGACTGCAAACAAGACGAATGCAGAGCAATTGCAATGTTGATCAAATGAGTGGCAGTGCCAACTCCCTTCCCCCTTGTTGCAAGGTGCCATCCCCACCTCAAGGGTGCCAAAAAAGAGGGAATCCCCCAGCTGCCACAAGCTGGGGGAATCCACCTAACCTAAGAGAGAGAGGAGAGAAGAGATTTGGGGGAAGAAGGGATGTCCTCACCCCCAAAGGGGTATACCTAACCTAAGAGAGAGAGGAGAGAGGAGAGAGAAGAGAGAATCCTTCGTCTGGGAGACCCAGACGCATAATGAGAATTCATCCTAACATCAGCTGGCTTAGAAGTGTCAATCAGCCAGTTGGCTTAATCTGGCTTGAAAGGCGTAAATGGCTTGTTTAGATGTATGTGTATATATATCGATAACTCTTGAGTTGCCAGATTGCGTTATTTATTTAATTAATGGAGGTATTCTTGGCAGATGGCTTAGAAATCCACCAGTTGCCTTAAGCGGCCAGTTGGCTTAGAAGGCATAACTAGCCGTTTGGTATAGTGTATACATACATATATATATATATATATATATATATATATATATATATATATACAGGGTGAGTCAAAAGTAGCGCCCGATTTCTGTCAGTTGATTGTTTGTTTGCCATTTTGTATTACAGTGTACAAGAAGGTAGAAATAAATGAATGACATGTTTATCTAACCATTTATTCGGGGGAAAATTATACGGAACTGTACCAAGCTGTTTTACTTGCAATTTTCAAAGTGCCCTCCCTCGTGATCGATGCACAATTGCAGCCGAGCAGGCACAGAGTGGCACACACGCCTGCAGAGTTCGATATCAATTTCCTCAAACTTTGCAGTGATTTGAGCCTTCAATTCCTGAATGGTACGAGGCTTTTCACGATAAACAAGGTCTTTCATGAGCCCCCAAAGAAAGAAATCTGGAGGTGTAAGGTCTGGGAGCGTGCCGGCCACTCGATCGGACCGCGGGGCCCGATCCACTTTCCGGGAAAGTTTTCATCAAGCCACTGACGAACATAACGTCCATAATGAGGTGGAGCTCCATCTTGCTGGAAATAACAGTCCTGATCTTGTACCCTGGGCCAAAAGAAGGTTTGCAGCATATCCAGGTAAATTTCTGCAGTGACAGATCCCTCAAAGAAAAAGGGTCCAATTATCCCTAATGAGATATGGCTGCCCAAATTGTCACGCCAGGTAAATTTACCTCCTTCTCAACTGTCACTCTTGGGTTCTCCGCAGCCCAGTAGACACAATTGTGTCTGTTAATTGTGCCGTTAAGCTTAAAACATGCCTCATCTGACCACCAGATGTTGTCTAGCATTGTGTCCTCTTCGTCAAGTTTAGCTAAGAACTCTTCGCAAAATTGAAGACGGCGGTCGTCATCTCCATCATGAAGGGCATGCAGTAAGCGTGGAATGTAAGGTTTCCATTTTTTCTGGTGAAGGATACGGATAACACTTGATTGGCTCACTTCCAACTCTGCAGATAAACGGCGAGTTGACTTTTGCGGACTTTGTTCCAGTCTCCTGATGGCTTCTTCAGCCTTAGCTACATTCGTTGCCGTTTTCGGTCGACCGGACTTCTTTGCAGTGGCTACCGACCCTGTTGCTTCAAAATTTCTCGACAATCAATCGTATGTTTCTTCCCTGGGGTGGGTTAATATCGAATCCTGTGCCAAACGGCGTGCCGCCATCGTTGGTTGTTCATTACATTTGTAGTAATGTTTCACGGCCGCAATGCGTTGATTCATTGCAAGGTAATTCATGGTTCAATTTGGTGCAAATTCAGTAACTTTCCAAACTCTCAGCAATAACCTGCAAAACAAAAACAAAAATAAATAAACTAAGAAAATTAATAATCTGCAAGACAATTATTAACAACATGACTTCCCAGAAAGAATCTGACAGCCGAAAAAACAGAAATCGGGCGCTACTTTTGACTCACCCTGTATATATATATATTTATCGAAGGTGCACTGTTTATATATATTCCCATCACCCAGCTATTCCTTAATATCGTTTATATATTATATATATATTGTATCCTTCGAAAATCGGTTTGATGCAGGTTCTTGAAACAAGAGACACTCAACCTTTTCCTTTATAACTGATCCAATGTGTTCACAAACGTTCAGGTCAGAAGAATTTCCTGGCCATTCTTCATTTCCAAAGAAATCGATCTCATGGTTCCGCAACAACTGTTGAGTGGCTAATGCCTTAAAGCAGGGGGCCTTATCGTGCAGAAGTGTGACCTGATCGACATCCATAACATTGTTTGGGTTTCTTAGAAAAGGAATGACATGTTGGGATAGAATAATATCACGAAAATACTGTCCATCCCAACTCTGACCATTTGGCTTCAGCACCCACATGAGCTTCTTTGCAGTGAACAAAACAAACACACTAACACAGTCTGGACTTTTTAATAATTCGCGATAATGTTCATTGTCATCGATTTCATCTGGTATTGTGGCCCACACTCGATCATCTTGGTAGTTAAGCGGACGTGTTACGTAAACAAAAAATTCATCGGAGACAGCTAAATGCATGAAATCATCCACATCCTAATCTTCAAGATAATGGGCAAACCACATTCTGTCATCGATGTTAAGTTGAGTTTTTCTTGGCTTTGGAAGTTCACGCCAAGGCTTTAAACCTTGCCTATGACGGTACAGTCTAATGATCTCACCACTAACGATCTTTCCTCTCAACACTTCGATCTCTCTAGAAAGTTTAGCACAGCTGTTTTTCCGCTTACGCGTACCGCTTTCAATGATGTCCTTTATTTCTTGAGAGAGTGGCAAATTTGGGCGCCCAGATTTGGTTGTATCCATTTCACATTCATCCAAAGTTTTATTCCAATTTCTTTTGATGAAGTCCTCACTTCTTCGCAACTTTTTGGCAACCCATGAACGTGTTATAAAGGTGGCTCCAGCATCACGAGCTTCCCGAAATGTTATTGCTCGTATGCGATCTATCACACGTTGCCTCTCCGAATCACCAATTAATTGAGAAGCCATTATATGATCACTTTATCAGCTAGAGTAATTTTAATACCTGCAATAAATAAAGAATTTTATACATTTTTATAATCACTAAAAACTATTTCGATATAAGTAAACATGTAAGCTGCAAATGGGGGGGCTAAGGTTTTTTGGAACCCCTTACACACCCAGGAGAGCATTTATTGGATAATAAAGCACAACTACATAATTCTGTTTATTTAGAGGAGTTAAGGGAAATAATTCATGAAATATATAGGAAATAAATATATATTCAAAAATAATATACAGCAAAAATACACACATTAAACGAAGGATATATATACATTCTAAAATAATAATATTAGTACAGGAGAAATCTATATACATATTTTATATATACATGAGCACACACACACACACACACACACACACACACACACACATATATATATATTATATATGTGTGTGTGTGTGTGTGTGTATATATATATATGTATATACATATATACAGGGTGGGCCGAAAGTCTGGATCCATAGGAAAATATTTATTTTACATAAATTACAACAAATGGTAAATACTTAAAATGAATATCAACTTTAACTCGTAAATGCGTATCCGTGATAATGTACAGTGGTTCGTACTCCAGTATAAACAACAAATTATAACAAATGCTCAAATTGGCGGCCTCTGACATCGAGACACTTAGGGATGGAATTTATGATTTTTAATAATTCTTCGAATTGACGTTCTCGAGATGCGTGTTCATTTGATAATCTTCTTGTTGACTTTACTGGACTATTCGTTAAAGTTTCACATACCATTGCAGAGGTATTTTCATCAGTTGCAGTTTTTGGACGACCAGAACGCCGTCGATCATGTACACTTCCTGTTTCTTTGAAACGTTTAAACAACTTGCCAACAGTCGCATGTGTTACTGGATGCTTATCAGGATGATTTCTATTGAATTCGGTAGCAACTTCTCTGTGTGTAGCGCCCTGTCTTGCGTACATGAGCACAAGTTCTACCCGGTCTTCTGTTTTAGATTCGAAGCCATTTCTGGGCTGAAATAAAAAAAGTATTTGAGTATTTATACTGGAGTACGAACTACTGTACAGTATCACGGATACGCATTTACGAGTTAAAGTTGATATTCATTTTAAGTATTTACCATTTGTTGTAATTTATGTATTAAAATAAATATTTTCCTATGGATCCAGACTTTCGGCCCACCCTATATATATATATTACAGCAAAACTTATATATAAATTCAAAAACAATAATAGTACAGGATAAAACTATATACCCATTTAATATATGTACGAGCAAATACACACTTATATATATATACTAGGGTATACATATAAGAACTACCCAATCAACCAAAATTTGGGGATCTCACCCCGGCATTTTTTTCCTATTAATATAAAACATGCGCCAAAGAAGTTTTATTAAAATAAATTAATATTTAAGGGTGCCTCATAAGCAACCATCCCTACTAGGCCAAATCTACTATGCTTTCAGTCCTAAAATGTTTAGTTCAATTCAGTTTTTAATTAATCAGTAGTCAATGTCTATTTTAGTTTATGCTGTTCTTTAACTGCTATTTGCCCTTATAGTGGAACGCTAATAAAAAATTATAATATATATATATATATATATATATATATATATATATATGTGTAAACAGCAAAACTTATATATATATATATATATATATATAAACAATAATAGTACAGGATAAAACTATATAGCCATTTAATATATGTACGAACAAATACATACTTTTATATATAAACTTCAAATAATATACACCATAATACACATGCTTTATGTTCTACTGCGCTTAACTAAAATACTAAACTCGCACGTGATCGAATCTACAGTTATGTCATTGTTGCTTTGTACTATGCAATAAATACGATTTAACATTATTTCACCACTCAAGGTGTGCGGATGCCTATATTCAATGTAAAGGGCCTTCAATTCGTTCAATACTATTTTTGTGTCGACTTTACAATTGGTTGGAAAATTATCACTCTCTTTAAACACGGACAGAATACATTCAAAAGCACGCACAAAGAGGGCGTCGTTCGCTACATCACCGACTTCAAACACCTGTGGGGAACAGTAGAATTCTGTCTGACTGGAGGCGCCCATGACGAGGGAATGTTAATAAAAATAACTGCTGTGGGTTCCCGCTGAAAATGCCCCTTTTATATACGATACGTGATCCTGATTGTAACCACCCCTCAGAAGACCAATATTCGATTCGCAAGCTTCCTGTTAGCTGTCAGTGAATTTGGGTGTGGCTGTAACGTGTGTGCGAGGTTTTCCACCAACCAGAGACCATAGATTCGTTCTCATACCCCGCCCGTTGGATTGTAATTGGACGAGCCGCGAATTCTGGGGGCGTGTCTTTACCAAATTTGACTTATTCATTCCTCAGATTTTTTCAATTGTTTTCAAAGGTATCGTAAGCGGGTAAATTTAGCAGCATGTAGTTTAAAAATTTTTAAGCGTAAATTCTCTCTCCAAAAGGTATTAGTGACGACCGAGTCAAAATTTATCTGTTATCCTTCAATACAGGTAGGGAGAGAGAAAAGTTTTAATTAGCGATGCTGAATTTTAGAGTTTGGGAGAATTTAATGTAAAATAAATAGTGAATTAAGTCTGGTACTGCGTTAGTTCGTTAAGAAACGCTGTTTATTCTCTACGCTTAAATGGGTACTGGAGGTTTTTGGCAACTTTTGTGATGCATGCCATATTTATTGGGTATGCCATAGATACTAAATCTATAATAATTTAAAATATTCTAAGTATTATAATTGTTTTAGTTCAGTTTAAAATGCTGAATTTTATAGTTTGGGAGAATTTAATATGAAATAAATAATGAATTAAGTCTGGTACTGCGTTACTTCGAATTAGTCTTCGACAAATTGTGCAAATAACAGAATTATTTAATGCATAGCGCAATCTAGCATCTAATCTTAAAACATGATGGGTTAAAATTCGAAAAATTAAATAGTTACCGCTAATTTAATTTCTATTTTGTTTTAAAAATTATATTAATGTTTTTGTTATAGTTTAAGGATATAATTATGTCTTAAAGATGAATTTGTATTTAATAACCCAGAAATACAATAATTGGGTAAAAGAGAAAAAATGAATAAGTTACCCCGAAATACAATTTATTTTTAATATAAAGTTATATTAATATTTTTTTGTAATAAGGTTTAAAACTATAGTTGTATCTTAAGGCGGCCATACACGCTCCATCTTTTCGTCCGCGTTCCATGTTCAAGCATCAAATGACGCGATGCTTGACAGTGTGTGGGAACATTCAAGCTCCATGTTCAATGAAACGCTTTGCTTGAAAGATATCAGACATGGTCTCATATTTTTGGGCGTAGCTAAGCTTTGCATCAAGCATCGTGATTCGTGTATGGGCATTATGGTTTTCTTTTCAGTTAGAACCAAGACTTCGTTAGTGCGGTTGCACATATTTCAGTGTCTCAATTATATTTATTGTAAAAAATGGCAGACTTCAGATCGTTTAATCGAGAATTTTTAAGTGAATTTATTGATTTATATCAAACTTTGCCGTGTTTATGGAAAATAAAATGCAAAGACTATTCGAATAAACAGTTAAAGGCAGAATCCTACAATGTATTAATAGAAAAGTTGAAAGAAGTACAAAAAGACACTAATAAGGAAACTGGTGTAAAAAATATTGATTCCCTAAGGACAAATTTCAGGAGAGAATTAAAGAAGGTAATCGCATCCAAGAAGAGTGGAGCAGCCAGCGATGACGTACATGTACCGAATCTCTGGTACTGTTCCAAACTTTTGTTTTTACAAGATCAGAAAATGCCAAAGGAGAGCATTTCCAACGTCCCAGCTAACGAGGTAATTATAATTATTTATTTTCTATCTAATTTAATAAATGAATATGATACAACGGATATTTCATAATTATATATATATATATATATATATATATATATATATATATATATATATATATAATTTTGGTAATTATTCGTTTTTTGACCCAGTCTCTTTTATAATGAGAGCAAACGTTTCTGGTCAATTTTGAGGTGTTCTGCACGAATCTGCCATCCGTTTCCTGTGCAAATGCGTAGTTTTCGAGATATCGTCATCTTGAAAACTACGCATTTGCACAGGAAACGGATGGCAGTTTCGTACAAAACACCTCAAAATTAACCAGAAAAGTTTGCACTCGTCATTTTCGTTTAAACTAATGAATTTAAACGAAAATATCATGACTTAACCTAACCAATCATCAAGGGCGTACAGTTGACCTAACTGGTGTAACGTACTGAACTGTCCGCAAAACATTAGGACCGATCAATTTGTGATGCGTTATCTTTACGGGGGCTCCGCCCCCGTACCCCGAGACCTAAATTATACAAATGATAATGTAATAACATGTGCCAACCTTGCATGGGTAGTCCGCTAAATTTCGCGTGCCCTTAAACTGAAATGACACGCGGTTATTTTTAAGATTTTTTTACGGCACTTAAAGACATGGTCTTTTGTTAAAATACAAGCACTATTGCATTTAGGGCAGGTCACGGATGTCTTAATTATTCTGTGATTGAAAAAAAGGTCTAAACTCTTGTCTTCATCGAGGGCAATATGGCGGATCACGTCTTAAAAATCAAATATGCATAACTGACACGTCATACTTCTAGTCACAAAAAAACCAAACTGAACAGACGAAAAATTGCTAAATATGATTTACTTGTAAAACAGGACAAATTGAATTACGAAGAAGTAGCCAGAATCACCAAATATACCAAAAAAGGTAGCCAAAATAAACAAATTAACCGAAATTTATATACATACATATTAGAAAGTAGAAAATATTTTTTTTATAAAAAAGTACATTTTATACAAATTTGCACAAGATAATATATATATTTTCTTATTCAGTTTTGATTGGTTATTCAATATATATTGCTGTTATAGCTGGGTGTGACTGGGTCAAAAAACGAATATTAACCATAATTTTTTTTCAAATTTCATAAAATATTATATATATATATATATATTATATATATATATATATATAATTATATATATTTATATATATATTATTATATATATATATATATATATATATATGAAAATTATTTCACGAAAGTAACACGTGAAAAATATTTATGATGAATAAAACCACGAAGGAAAGGAAACACAAAAAGGTGCTCAAGCGCTTTCATCTAATGACATCCTCAGGAACACTGAAGTACATAAAAGGTTACGACCTATATATAGGTTACAGAAAGAAAAAATAAATAAATAAATAACATACATACACACAAACATATATATATATATATATATATACATACATATCTACATGAGAAATCATCGCGCGGAACCTTTGTAAGGTTGTAAGGTAAGGTTATATATATGCAATAAACGGAGAAGTAAAAATAAAAATTAAAAATTAAAAATTAGAGGATTAACAAAGAGGCATATAGATTTGTAAGGAAAAATATCGATTTTTAGCACAAGATCAAATGAATTATAAAAATACAAATTTATACTGGAAATCTGCCCGGGTTTTAACACTTTGCCTTTTAGAGTCAAGTTTCGATATATATAAAAATAAAATGAAGATTAAAAGTTAATAAAGTAGCATACAAGTTTACCAAAGATTTAGCGTCCTACCCTTTTTACCCTTTTTATCTAAATTTGTTTTGAAGGAATTCAAAACAACAGGATCGAGTTGAAAAAGACCTTTGCTTATGTTGAAGTTATTTGAAAGTTGGATAATGGCAGACTCAAGAATATTTCTATTGACAATGTTGCTAGAATGAAATAAAACTGAAGCATTATTCCAATCAATACAGTGGGATAACTCTGACAAATGGACAAAAAGAGCACTGGACAACTGTCCTGTTCTAACGAAATATTGATGCTGTTTTATACGTGTGTGCAAATCCTTTCCCGTCTGACCTATGTAAAAGGAATCACATTGTTTACACCCAATTTTATAGATAATGCCTGAATTATTGGTAGGGCTATTTTTTACTATGATATTTTTCACAATATTGTTATATGAAAATACTACATTAATATCCAAAAGTTTAAGTACATTAGCAATGCCTAAAAAGCCCGGGAAAAATGGAAGTACTAAAATATTTTTTGACAAAGTACGAGTGTTATTATTGACACGATAGAAAGTTCGTTTTGCCTTGTTGAGACAAATTCCATAAACGCAGATGGGTAACACAGATCACTTCCAATACCGTTGATTTTTTCCAATTCGGCATCGATGTATTCCGGACTGGCGATCCTAAGGGCGCGGAGAAACATTGATGAAAAAAATGGCCTTCTTAGTGGGGGTGTCATGTCCCGAGTAAAAGTGTACGTAGGACAAATTGTTTGTTGTTTTCCGATAGATACTAAACTTAAAACCTGGGCTTTCCCTATGTACACGCACATCCAAAATGGGATTGAATTGTCTTGTTCCACTTCTAAAGTAAACTTAATGGAGGGGACTTGATCATTTAACTGAAGGAGGAAGTTATCCAGGTCACGATTCATGGGCCAGATACACAAAATATCGTCGACGTACCGCAACCAAGGGATGCCAACCCCCAGGATTCTCGGAATGTAAGTAATTTCGAAAAACTCCATATAAATATTGGAGAGGAGGGGCGATAAGGGGTTGCCCATGGCCATCCCAAACACTTGTTGATAATACTCGTTATTGAAAGTGAATTTACAGTCTTTGATGCAAAGCTTAATAAGTTCCAAAACAATGTGTGAAGGTAGTGGCAGGTCATACTTATGTAATTCTTGGGAGAAAAAGTCAAGCATATCATCAATCGGCACTTTTGTAAACAATGAACAAACGTCAAACTGATCAATCTATCGTTAGTTTCAGTACGTGCATTATTCAATTTTTCAGTAAGATCCATGGAATTTTTTACATGTGAATCAGAGATAGTTCCGAGAATGGGGGACAAGACTTTGACAAGCCATTTGGAGAGTTTATAAGTAATAGAGCCCACCGAGCTAATAATAGGGCGCATAGGGTTGCAGGTTTGTGGGTTTTAATAAGACCGTAAAGGTAGGGCAGAGAAGGTGAAGTGGACATGAAAAGCGGAATTAAGTCATTATGATCTTTGAGAATGCGTTTCAAGCCACTATTAAATGATTTGATGACGTCATCCTGCGGGTTCTTCCTAAGTTTGCTGTATGTGGCGGGGTCCTTGAGAAGCTCGTTCATCTTTCCGATGTAGTCCACTTTGTCCATTACGGTCTTATTAAAACACACAAACCTGGCAACCTTATGCGCCCTATTATTAGCTCGGTGGGCTCTATTACTTATAAACTCTCCAAATGGCTTGTCAAAGTCTTGTCCCCATTCTCGGAACTATCTCTGATTCACATGTAAAAAATTCCATGGATCTTCCTGAAAAAATTGAATAATGCACGTACTGAAACTAACGATAGATTGATCAGTTTTGACGTTTGTTCATTGTTTACAAAAGTGCCGATTGATGATATGCTTGACTTTCTCTCCCAAAAATTACATAAGTATGACCTGCCACTACCTTCACACATTGTTTTGGAACTTATTAAGCTTTGCATCAAAGACCAATAACGAGTATTATCAACAAGTGTTTGGGATGGCCATGGGCAACCCCTTATCGCCCCTCCTCTCCAATATTTATGGAGTTTTTCGAAATTACTTACATTCCGAGAATCCTGGGGGTTGGCATCCCTTGGTTGCGGTACGTCGACGATATTTTGTGTATCTGGCCCATGAATCGTGACCTGGATAACTTCCTCCTTCAGTTAAATGATCAAGTCCCCTCCATTAAGTTTACTTTAGAAGTGGAACAAGACAATTCAATCCCATTTTTGGATGTGCGTGTACATAGGGAAAGCCCAGGTTTTAAGTTTAGTATCTATCGGAAAACAACAAACAATTTGTCCTACGTACACTTTTACTCGGGACATGACACCCCACTAAGAAGACCATTTTTCATCAATGTTTCTCCGCGCCCTTAGGATCGCCAGTCGGAATACATCGATGCCGAATTGGAAAAAAATCAAAGTATTGGAAGTGATCTGTTTACCCATCTGCGTTTATGGAATCTTGTCTCAACAAGGCAAAACGAACTTTCTATCGTGTCAATAATAACACTCGTACTTTGTCAAAAAAATATTTTAGTACTTCCATTTTTCCCGGGCTTTTTAGGCATTGCTAATGTACTTAAACTTTTGGATATTAATGTAGTATTTTCATATAACAATATTGTGAAAAATATCATAGTAAAAAATAGCCCTACCAATATTCAAGCATTATCTATAAAATTGGGTTGTAAACATGTGATTCCTTTTACGTAGGTCAGACGGGAAAGGATTTGCACACACGTATAAAACAGCATCAATATTCCGTTAGAACAGGACAGTTGTCCAGTCTCTTTTTGTCCATTTGTCAGAGTTATCCACTGTATTGATTGGAATAATGCTTCAGTTTTATTCATTCTAGCAACATTGTCAATAGAAATATTCTGAGTCGCCATTATCCAACTTTCAAATAACTTCAACATAAGCAAAGGTCTTTTTCAACTCGATCCTGTTGTTTTGAATTCCTTCAAAACAAATTTAGATAAAAAGGGTAGGACGCTAAATCTTTGGTAAACTTGTATGCTACTTTATTAACTTTTAATCTTCATTTTATTTTTATATATATTGAAACTTGACTCTAAAAGGCAAAGTGTTAAAACCCGGGCAGATTTCCAGTATAAATTTGTATTTTTATAATTCATTTGATCTTGTGCTAAAAATCGATATTTTTCCTTACAAATCTGTATGCCTCTTTGTTAATCCTCTAATTTTTAATTTTAATTTTTATTTTTACTTCTCCGTTTATTGCATATATATATATATATATATATATATATATATATATATATATGTATACACAACTCGAATGGTCCCCTGAGAAACTTATATGTTAAACACAGACCGTGCATGGAACAAGGAACTCTTCTGGGAAAATTAAATCCACTATAGTCCGAATAAGTAATAGTAAATGCCAAATACCATAGTTTTATTTTTCATGATGCTAGCCCGACGTGGGCAACGGGTCTCTCGCAAAGAGGTCCCATAAATATAGCTTCCCTCACCAGCTATCTGCAAAGCAGACAGGATCCAGCTTTGGGACATGGATCTAGGGTTTAAAGCAAGCTAGTCCCACTACATTCAGAACCTCTATATAAGTAAAGACTCGTTGCATTCACGTCGGATTGAATAAATCAAAGAAAAAGGGGTAACTATTGTATTTTTAGCCAAAAAAACAAAACTTAAACCTCAACCGGTACATTGAGCGTCCACTTTTCAAGGCACGTAACACGTATATTAAACGGACGTGTTACGTGCCTTGAAAAGTGGACGCTCAATGTCCCGGTTGAGGTTTAAGTTTTGTTTTTTTGGCTAAAAATACAATAGTTACCCCTTTTTCTTTGATTTATTCAATCCGACGTGAATGCAACGAGTCTTTACTTATATAGAGGTTCTGAATGTAGTGGGACTAGGCTTGGTTTAAACCCTAGATCCATGTCCCAAAGCTGGATCCTGTCTGCTTTGCAGATAGCTGGTGAGGGAAGCTATATTTATGGGACCTCTTTGCGAGAGACCCGTTGCCCACGTCGGGCTAGCATCATGAAAAATAAAAACTATGTATTTGGCATTTACCATTACTTATTCGGACTATAGTGGATTTAATTTCCCAGAAGAGTTCCTTGTTCCATGCACGGTCTGTGTTTAACATATATATATGTATGTGTGTAGATATGTATGTATATATATATATATATGTTTGTGTGTATGTATGTTATTTATTATTTTTTTTTCTTTCTGTAACCTATATATAGGCTGTAACCTTTTATGTACTTCAGTGTTCCTGAGGATGTCATTAGACGAAAGCGCTTGAGCACCTTTTTATGTTTCCTTCCTTCGTGGTTTTATTCATCATATATATATATATATATACACAATTTTTTTCAAATTTCATAATAATATATATATATATTATAATATATATATATATATAATTACTGAGATGAAGTCATATTGTCTTGCCATGCAACTACTCCATCTGTCACAAAATATTGCAGAAATTCATCTCGGACTGCTCTTGCTGTTTGTGAATAGTTCCTAATTTGGCTTATCTGTAAGTCGGGTAATATGTTTTGATCTGACACAAATCCTGAATTTGTAGCATTATTCCCAATATCCTCTGTATGAAAACACTTTGGAGGAGAATAAGATTGTCCACATTTCTTACGCAAGAAGTTGTGAAGAACAGCACAAGTCATAACTATCTGTTCAGTGCGTTCCAACTGTAAGTTAATCTCGGTATGAAAAATTCTAAATCGAGAGGCCATTATTTCAAAAACATTCTCAATAACTCTATGAGCTCTTGACAGTCGATAGTTGAAAATCCGGTGTTCATAATTGAGCTCTCTTTGGGGAAAAGGTTTCATGAAATCAGAATGAAGAGCAAACGCTTCGTCACCAATAAACGCAAATGGAAGTTCCGCATTACTATTAATGGGAGCGCTTGCCGCTGGTATCCGAAGCTTCCTGTTGTTTAATCTCCTTCCAAATGCTGTATGTTTCATGACACTACCATCAGATATTCGTCCATTTGTCTCAATATCGCAGAAGATGAATTCAAAATTGGCATTAGCTGCTGCCAGTAAAACAATGCTGTGTGAGTTTTTATAATTCCAATAATGTGAACCAGAATTTGCGGGAGGAACAATTCGTATGTGCTTGCCATCCACAGCACCTAAACAATTTGGAAACTGCCATTGTTCCTCAAAGCCTTTTGCAATAGTTTTCCATTCAGCCTCAGAAGTAGGAAACTGGAAAAAAAAAAATATATATATATATATATATAATATATATATACCAGTGGTGTAGTGCTGTGGGAACGCGTGGGAACGGCGTTCCCTTACTTTTTTTGGTAGACGGAACGGCGTTCCCTCACTATTTCAAATAAATCCGAACTTACAAATCTCTAACGTCATGAAATTTAATTCCCACCCCTAGAAGAAATATGAGAAAGAATCATTAACTGCTTCATTTCTTTTAGTTCGACTGAGGCAATGCTAGCCTATAAAGATCTGGTGAAACAGTCACCACGGCGTACCAGTTGTTAACTTTTTTTAGTTAATCATTCCAGTTGTTAGCTATTTTTATTGATCGTACTGGATGTCGTATATCTAATGACACTGGAAATACTGCATCTTCAACCTTTGGAATATATCCTAATATCCAGTGCATATGACCTCAAAATATCCTGAAATTGGTCCAGATTTCAAAAGATTTCCCAGGAGCTTACAGTGCCCCCGGACCCCCAGCTGTATGGGCTCGCCGCGCTCGCCATTGTCCCCCCACATCTTGAGTAACACTTTCAAAATGCGTTCCCTCACTTCTTTATTTAGCACTACACCACTATATATATATATATATATATATATATATATATATATATATTATATATATATAATATATATATATATATCGTAAGTACTACGCCAACTCCATAGGACACTGATTATTATGTCTAATCTGAAGTTGAAACTGAAATAATTCATATATATATATATATAATATGATGAATAAAACCACGAAGGAAAAAAGAAACACAACGGGTGCTCAAGCGCTTCGTCTAATGACATCCTCAGGAACACTGGAGTGAAAGGACAGATCAAGGCAATATATAGGTTACAAAATAAACATACATACATACATATTCATATATATATACATATAACATATATTATATATATATATATATATATATATACATATATATAGTAAGCATAGAAAAAATTGTGGGAGGAGCAACATTTATAGTTTATGAAACAGATCACAAAAGAATAAAGAAATAAAAATAAATAAATATAAATTGAGAAAAAATTAATTACCAAATAGTGCCTTAGTGATATATATGTCACAGCCTAAATAATCATAAAGAAATAAACAGGCAAATAAAAACCACAAATATATATACATACATATATATATATATATATATATATATATATATATATAATATATTATATATATGTATAAAAAGACACTTTTAGCACTTGGCCGACCTTCAATATAATTCAAATGGCTTGTTTATGGAACAGGTCACAAAAGAATAAAGAAATAAAAATAAATATAAATATTGTAAGTGGAGTCTATAAATTCAAGCTCAAAAGGGAAGTTTTACAATCAATTTAATAGATGATGCCAAATTGATATATATGTCACAAAGAAATAAAGAAATAAACCACCAAAAAAAAAAAAAAAAAAAAAAAAAATTAATTATTAAAAAATAATAAAAAATAATAATAATAAATTGAAAGATAAATTTTAAGAGAGGCAACCAATTTATAAGGGAAAAAATAACCACATATGCATATTATAGTCACAAACGAATAAAAAAGTACAAGTAAATATAAATTGGAAAACAAAATGATGCCTAGATGATATATAAAGAACAATAAATATATATACAACATATATACGGTATATATACGAAATATAAACGCAATATATACAGAATATATTATATATATATATGCATAAGGGAAAAAAATTACCAAATTTGTTTTTATAATTATTGTCTGAAAAAACGGTAGGGTCGCAAAAGAATAAAGAAATAAAAATAAATATAAATTGAAAAAAAAATTACAAATAATACACGTACCCATGTATACCCGCATAACCAAATATATATACATATACACACATATATACAAACATACACACACACACACACATATATATATATATACACATACAAGCTTGACAATCGCGAAATGAGAAATCATCGCGCAGAACCTTTGTGAGGTTGTAAGGTAAGGTAAGGTACATACACACATATATATAATATAATATATATATACACGTTTAACTGCATACATACATACATACATACATACATATACACACATACATACATACATATACACACATATATACATACAAACACATTTAACTGCAATGACCACACACATACTCACATACACATATATACATACACATACACGCATACAGGAAAAAATTGAAAAATAAAATTGTGAGAGAAACAAAAGACAAAAACAAATTTTTACCAAAGATTTAACAACCTGCCCTTTTTGTTTAAATCCATTCTGAAGGAATTCAGAGCAACGGGATCGAGTTGAAACAGACCTTTACTCATGTTAAGGTTATTTGTAAGTTGAATTATAGCCGACTCAAGAATATTTCTATTAACAATGTTGCTAGAGTGAAACAAAACTGAAACATTATTCCAATCAATACAATGGGATAACTCTGACAAATGGACAAAAAGGGCACTGGACAACTGTCCCGTTAACGGAATATTGATGCTGTTTTACACGCGTTTGCAAATCCTTTCCCGTCTTGACCTATGTAAAAGGAATCACATTGCTTACACCCAATTTATAGATAATGCCTAAATTATTTGGTAGGGCTATTTTTTACTATGATGTTTTTCACAATATTGTTATATGAAAAAACTACACTGATATCCAAAAGTTTAAGTACATTAGCAATGCCTAAGAAGCCCGGGAAAAATGGAAGTACTAAAATATTTTGACAAGGTGCGAGTGTTATATTCACACGATAGAAGGTTCGTTTAGCCTTATTAAGACAAGATTCCATGAACGCAGATGGGTAACACAACTCACTTCCAATACCGTTGATATTTTCCAATTCGGCATCGATGTATCCGGACTGGCGATCCTAAGAGCGCGGAGAAACATTGAGGAAATATGGCCTTTTTAATAGGGTGTCATGTCCAGAGTAAAAGTGTACGTAGGACAAATTGTTTGTTTTTTCCGATAGATACTAAACTTAAAACACGGGCTATCCCTATGAACACGCACATCCAAAAACGGGATTGAGTTGTCTTGTTCCACTTCTAAAGTAATTTAATGGAGGGGACTTGGTCATTTAACTGAAGGAGGAAGTCATCCAGGTCACGATTCATGGGCCAGATACACAAAATATCGTCGACGTACCGCAACCAAGGGATGCCAACCCCCAGGATTCTCGGAATGTAAGTAATTTCAAAAAACTCCATATAAATATTGGAGAGAAGGGGCGACAAAGGGTTGCCCATGGCCATCCCAAAAACTTGTTGATAATGCTCGCCATTGAAAGTGAATTTACAATCCTTGATACAAAGCTTAATAAGCTCCAAAACAGTGTGTGCAGGTAATGGTAAATCATAATTATGTAATTCTCTGGCGAGAAAGTCAAGCATATCATCAATCGGCACTTTTGTGAACAATGAACAAACGTCGAAACTGATCAATCTATCGTTGGTATTAATGCGAACATTATTCAATTTTTCAGTGAGATCCATGGAAGTGGAACAAGACAACTCAATCCCGTTTTTGGATGTGCGTGTTCATAGGGATAGCCCGTGTTTTAAGTTTAGTATCTATCGGAAAAAAACAAACAATTTGTCCTACGTACACTTTTACTCTGGACATGACACCCCTATTAAAAAGGCCATATTTTCCTCAATGTTTCTCCGCGCTCTTAGGATCGCCAGTCCGGAATACATCGATGCCGAATTGGAAAATATCAACGGTATTGGAAGTGAGTTGTGTTACCCATCTGCGTTCATGGAATCTTGTCTTAATAAGGCTAAACGAACCTTCTATCGTGTGAATAATAACACTCGCACCTTGTCAAAGAATATTTTAGTACTTCCATTTTTCCCGGGCTTCTTAGGCATTGCTAATGTACTTAAACTTTTGGATATCAGTGTAGTTTTTTCATATAACAATATTGTGAAAAACATCATAGTAAAAAATAGTCCTACCAATAATTTAGGCATTATCTATAAAATTGGGTGTAAGCAATGTGATTCCTTTTACATAGGTCAGACGGGAAAGGATTTGCAAACGCGTGTAAAACAGCATCAATATTCCGTTAGAACGGGACAGTTGTCCAGTGCCCTTTTTGTCCATTTGTCAGAGTTATCCCATTGTATTGATTGGAATAATGTTTCAGTTTTGTTTCACTCTAGCAACATTGTTAATAGAAATATTCTTGAGTCGGCTATAATTCAACTTACAAATAACCTTAACATGAGTAAAGGTCTGTTTCAACTCGATCCCGTTGCTCTGAATTCCTTCAGAATGGATTTAAACAAAAAGGGCAGGTTGTTAAATCTTTGGTAAAAATTTGTTTTTGTCTTTTGTTTCTCTCACAATTTTATTTTTCAATTTTTTGCTGTATGCGTGTATGTGTATGTATGTATGTGTATGTGAGTATGTGTGGTCATTGCAGTTAAATGTGTTGTATGTATATATGTGTGTATATGTATGTATGTATGTGTGTATATTGTATGTATGTATGTATGTATGTATGCAGTTAAACGTATATATATATATATATATATATATATATATATGTGTATGTACCTTACCTTACCTTACAACCTCACAAAGGTTCTGCGCGATGATTTCTCATTTCGCGATTGTCAAGCTTGTATGTGTATATATATATATGTGTGTGTGTGTGTGTTTTGTATATATGTGTGTATATGTATATTATTTGGTTATGCGGTATACATGGGTACGTGTATTATTTGTAATTTTTTTTTCAATTTATATTATTTTTATTTCTTTATTCTTTTGCGACCTACCGTTTTTTCAGACAATAATTATAAAAACAAATTTGGTATTTTTTTTTCCCTTATGCATATATATATATATATATATTCTGTATATATTGCGTTTATATTTCGTATATATACCGTATATATGTTGTATATATATTTTATTGTTCTTTATATATCATCTAGGCATCATTTTGTTTTCCAATTTATTTTACTTGTACTTTTTTATTCGTTTGTGACTATAATATGCATATGTGGTTATTTTTTCCCTTATAAATTGGTTGCCTCTCTTAAAATTTATCTTTCAATTTATATTATTATTTTTTATTATTTTTAATATTTTTTTTTTTTTTTTTTTTTTTTTTTTTTTTTTGTGACATATATATCAATTTGGCATCATCTATTAAATTGATTGTAAAACTTCCCTTTTGAGCTTGAATTTTAGACTCCACTTACAATATTTATATTTATTTTTATTTCTTTATTCTTTTGTGACCTGTTCCATAAAAAGCCATTTGAATTTATATTGAAGGTCGGCCAAAGTGCTAAAAGTGTCTTTTTATACATATATATAATATATATATATATATATATATTATATATATATATGTATGTATATATATTTGTGGTTTTTTATTTGCCTGTTTATTTCTTTATGATTATTTAGGCTGTGACATATATATCACTAAGGCACTATTTGGTAATTAATTTTTTCTCAATTTATATTTATATTTATTTTTATTTCTTTATTTTTGTGATCTGTTTCATAAACTATAAATGTTGGCTCCTCCCACAATTTTTTCTATGCTTACTATATATATGTATATATTATATATATATATATATATATATATATATGTATATGTATATATATATGAATATGTATGTATGTATGTTTATTTTTGTAACCTATATATTGCCTTGATCTGTCCTTTCACTCCAGTGTTCCTGAGGATGTCATTAGACGAAAGCGCTTGAGCACCCGTTTGTGTTTCTTTTTCCTTCGTGGTTTTATTCATCATAAATACTTTTCACGTGTCACTTTCGTGAAATAATTTTCATATATATATATATATATATATATATATATATATATATATATATATGTTAATTAAATTATAATTTAAATAATTAAATTTTTTCCATAATTTTTGAACTAACTTACAATAGAAATAGATAGAATTACAGTGGGCTACATTGCATACAATCGATATCAGTACATTAGTAAGCTTGTGACCAGATGAAACATGCTATCAATCAATGTTTATTATTTTATACTTCTAATCATCTAACTATCTATTTAACTATCTATATATGACCATATTTATCGAATTATCTCTCTCTCTCTCTCTCTCTCTCTCTCTCTCTCTCTCTATATATATATATATATATATATATATATATATATATATATATATATATATATATATATATAATATATATAATTATATATATATATAACTTATTCTTTTTTAGGAAGGCGATGAAGATTTGCAACTCTCTACGGATACACCGACACCGGGAGAAGAAGTGAGCGATAGTCATATTGATCCGCCGGCCAGTTTGCCCACAAGAAACATTTGAAAATGGAAAACATGCAGTAAAAGTGACATGGTGTTGGATTTAGTCGCACAAAGATTAAATACTACAGAAGGAACATTTGATTGCTTTGCTAAATATGTTGGTCATGCATTAAAGGAACTGCCACAAGAAGCAGCGACAATAGCTATGAAGCTAATCAACGATGTTTTGTTTGAAGCGAGGATAGGTTGTTTAAGTAATGATCATAGAATATTAGAAGAAAGACGTCACCAACAAACTTTATTTGTCCCTGCCGCTTCAAGCACTCCACACAGCCCTGCATTTGTACAAGATATGTCAGCACATGCACCAACCTCCAACAACCAAGAGGACAATTTGTCTCAATACTTTACAAACTTTCAGAGAAGCAGTTTCAGTTAATTAAGCAGCACACACACACACACACACACACACATATATATATATATATATATATATATATTATATATATATATATATACCTTATATACCTTCAACTGCAAAGAACACGCAGTATAATAACGTAAGAAACGACGCTTGTATAGGAGATATTCCGCGCAAGACGAGAGAGAGAGAACGGAACAAATGAAAAAATGAGGTAACCACCTGGAATCGAACCCGGGATCTTCCGATTGCCGGTCAGACGCGATACCATTACACCATGGACCTCACTCTTCCAAATGCCGTAATTCTTCTACATACTCGCAGAAACCAATGCCCCAAGGGGGCACCTCCCGCATGCCGTAACATTATATACCTTCAACTGCAAAGAACACGCAGTATAAATAACGTAAAGAAACGACGCTTGTATAGGAGATATTCCGCGCAAGACGAGAGAGAGAGAACGGAACAAATGAAAAAATGAGGTAACCACCTGGGAATCGAACCCGGGATCTTCCGATTGCCGGTCAGACGCGATACCATTACAAGCGTCGTTTCTTTACGATATATATATATATATATTCTTTAATAAAACTTACCTTTAAATAATCTTTGTTTAGAACCTCATAAATTGCTTTGCACGTATCCGAGATAATGATTCCAAGTGCTTGGGCTGATATAATAGTAGTAAATTTCAAATCTTCGTATGAACGTCCTGAAGCCAAAAAACGTAGTGTTGCGCTCAAACGCTCATGAGGTGTTATTGCCTCTCTCATGACAGTAGTCTGTCTTTAAAGTAATGAAGTCACTAAAGATAACAGTTCACAATAAGTAGTTTCATCCATACGTAAATAGTTAAACCAGTCTTCCGGATGTAAAGTTAATTCTGCCAATAAGTTTGTGTGAGAAAACTGTTCCCATTTTAATAGCCATTTTGGTCCACGTTGACCTTTTTCTCTTGTTTTTGCTCGATGTTACAACGACCGCCACTGCTATTAGATTAAGCGAATCGGAATCCAGTGACATGTTGCCTCTAAAACAGCTAATGCGAAACTAACATAAAATGGCAAGCAAGATTGAAACGTGTGTGGGCGATTTCACGTTCAAGCAACGCGTACATTTTATTCTTGAACATGGAACGCGGACGAAAAGATGGAGCGTGTATGGCCGCCTTTAAAGATAAATTTGTATTTATTAAGCCAGAAACAATAAATTTTGGGTGAAAGACGATAAATGAAATAGTTACCCCTAATTTAATTTCTATTTTATTTTGAAAACCATATTAATGCTTTTTATGTAATAGTTTAAGGATAAATTTGTATATTAAGGTGAAAATTTGTTTTTGTATTAAACTTAGTTTATCATATTCGATTTTTTGTTTAAAAGATCGCGCTCCAAACGTCAAATTGGTCTTGTGGCGGTTTTCTGCCACGAGAAGCTCAATAGTAGCAATGTCCTTTTTCTTTTTTTTGAGATCTTGTCGGCCTATTCCTCGCTCCATAAACGTATTTGTTTGTGCTTAATAATTTTGTCTATTCAGCAACGGTGACCAAACCCCGGTCTCGAGCCGCATGCGGCTCTCGAGGTTGTTAACTGCGCTCGCGAGACAATTTTGGTTTTTATTGTATTTATAATAAAAGACAAAATTCATAATACAAATATAATTTTTTTTTTCACATAATAAAAAATATGAAAAAAAACGGAAAAATTGAATTGACAATAAAATGCGTCATGCGTACGACATTTTCTTTTGCGTGACAGGCACTAAGCGGGATAATTACGTAATTAACACCAATCGCCACTCACCAGTGTCCAGTACCCCTCGAGCCACCCTGCGGGCCGCGTGTAGTAACGAGTGAGTGTGTTTTAAAATTGGTTTCTTAGATCAAATAGTGGCTATTTTTCTCAGCTATACAAGTGAAAGTTATACAACCCCTTGGTTGATTAAAATGACTGAGCAGACAAAGTGTAAGAAACGGAAATATGAAGAAGAAAGTAGAGTTTTTAAGCAGGAGTGGGAGGAGAGCTCTGCCTTTACTGTTAAGGGTGGGAAACCTGTGTGTCTTATCTGCCACGTGGCACTCAATCACTTTAAAGCCAGTAACTTAAAGCGTCATCATGAAACTAACCATAAAAATTTTATTACGGAATTTCCTCCCAAATCAGAATTGCGGAAGACTAAGTTAACAATGTTGAAATCTAGTCTAGTTGCCCAACAAATTGTACTTTCATCATTGTGTAAGACAGCTGACTTAACTACTGAAGCTAGCTTTGTTATGGCATGGAATATTGCTTGTGCTCAACTTCCCTACAGTAGTGGAGAATTTATGAAGAAGAATATTGCCGATGTTACTGCAATTCTCGCTCCAGATAACACAAAGCTTCGAGAACAAATAGCAAGTATTTCTATTTCCCGCCACACTACAGAGACGTATTTCCCAGATCAGTGCTGAAATTACATACTCGTTGCAGTGATTTGAAGAATTCTGTTGCATTCAGTTTGGCCCTCGATGAAGCCACAGATATTAAAGATAACCCTCAACTGGCGATATTTGTTCGTTATGTTACTGGCGATGGAAATGTGAAAGAAGAATTCTTGGACTTAATGACCCTAAGAGAAACCACCAGAAGGGTTGACATTGTAGCTGGTTCCTTCTTGGTGCTACTTGTAGTTGCCGGGAAGAATGAAGGATACGAGAGGCAAGCTATCGCTTTGTTGGGTATCTCTTTTAGGGGCCTCTCGTGTCCTCTTCTCTCCCTGTCGTTTGGGGGGTTGGCGTCTTGAAGGAAAAGACGGTCGTTTTCAGAGTTTATTGAGTTCTTGGTTGGCTGAGGTTATTTTACAGAAGATTTTGTTATTCTATATACAGCTGAATTAATTAAATATATATATATAAATTTATGTACAATACTTATTTATAAAGATTATATATGATTCTTAAAATTACACAATGATAAAATATATACAATTTGGTACGCGCAAAATTGGTTTGTCGGTAACTAATATAAAAATAATATAAATGCGGAAAATTAACTGCGCGGCCCCACACTACTGCCCACCCCGAGAAGCGGAGCACGTATATCAAAAGTAGAAATATTCGGGTCTTGATTTGAATCGGATCCTTCGTCCAGCTCGCGTTGATCCTCGGTCGGCCTCGTTTCCGGTTGTTGCGTTGTCCTGCGCGCCCGTCCTGAGGTCTGTATTTGCTACCTCCGAGGTGCGTCCTCCATCGTCCTTTTTCCTTGCGTGCTTTTTCTCCGATCCGATGTCGTCCGATTGTGCGCCCGGTACCTGTGTGGGACCTGAAACTATATACGCCGGTTTTAAACGATTAATTGAAATGGCTTCTGATGATCCGTTAGTTTTTTCTATTACGAAGTACTTATCGTGGCGTTCGAGAACACGGGAAAGGTTTGATATGGTGCCTCGAATGGTTTTCGAACGCGGTCGATGCGTACCCATACGTGGCTTGATTTGTGGAGTTCCGATGGAATGAATGATTTGGGGGCTGAGTGAATGTTTCCTTGAGAGAGTTGGGCGAAATCGATTTGCGTCATTTTCTTGGCTAATTCGGAGATGAATTTTGAATTGGATTTTGACGACGAATTGGCGATCATTGGCCTCGGGCATAATAGGGTGGTTCCGGTGACGGTGGTGAACGGTGAATAACCCGATTCGTTGGGGAGACTGCGTAAACCAAGGAGAACTATGGGTAAAGCGGGGAGCCAATCTTGTTTTCGAGCGATGATTGCTGTCTTGATGGTGCGATGAGATCTTTCAATTATTCCGTTGGTCTGAGGGCGATACGACAAAGTTCTTAGTCGGTGAAATCCGATGAGAGCTGAGAGTTCCCTAAAGAGTTCGGATTCGAATTGGGATCCGCGGTCCGTTATGACTTGCAGTGGTACACCAAATCTTGAAATCCATACATCGAGAAATGCGTGTGCTATTGATGTGGCTGTAGTATCAATCAGAGGATATGCTTCTATCCATCTTGTGGCACGATCGATGCAGGTTAGGAGATATCTATATGGGGAAGGATATGTTTGACCGGGCAAAGTGGTTGGCGGTAAGGGACCGACGATGTCGATATGTACCGTTTCAAATCTTGAACTTGGTAAATCGAAGGGGGTTATTTCTGATTTTGTATGGCGAGAAATTTTTGAGGATTGACATGATTCACAATTTCGGGACCAAGTTCGAATATCCTTATTCATTGAGGGCCAAAAGTATCTTGATTTAATGATACGAAGTGATTGCTTGATGCCTGGATGAGAAATATTATGAAATTGATTGAAGATGGAAGATCGATGCTGCTTGGGAACAAAAGGACGGGGATATGGCGTGGATGTATCGCAATATAAAGTTGTATTTTCTGGAAACGGGAACGGCTTGAGACGTGGGAGAAATTCTTGCGTTTCTTGATCTTTTTGTTGAGATTCCGCGATTGCTGATAAATCGAAAGCGTCGATATGTACTGCGTTTACGTTGCGTGAAAGGCAGTCCGCTACGACGTTTTCGGATCCACAGATATGTATTACATCGCATACGTATTCCGTGATGGCAGACCAATGACGTTGTTGTCGGTCTGTCTTGGCTCGTAAGGGACTCTTGTAGGCAGAAACCATCGGTTTGTGATCCGTGAAGAGTATTACTTGACGACCTTCTAAAAATTGACGGAAATGCAGGACGGCTAGGTATGCTGCGAGTAATTCTCTATCGTATGCGGCGTACGCTTGCTGAGTTGTAGTTAATTTCTTGGAAAAGAAGGCGATGGGAACTGGTGTGCTGTCGATTATTTGATGAAGAACTGCTCCAGCTGCTATTTGTGAGCAGTCCGTAACTAAATGAAGGATTGAGCTTGATGGAAGAGGATGACAAAGCGTAACGGCGTTCCGTAGTGCATCCTTGACATCTTGAAAGGCTTGAATTGCTTCGTCGTTCCACTGTAGACTTTTGCTTTTGACTTGAGTTCTGACGATTTCACTTAAAGGTGAGACTAAATCGGCGTAACGGGGTATCATATGGCGATAGAATCCCGTCATTCCTAGGAATCTTCTGAGGCTTTGGTAATCTTGCGGTTGGGGAATATCTTGAATTTCGGAGACTTTGTTTACAGGAGGACGAATGCCTGCTGGGGAAACTTCATGACCCAGAAATTCAATTTTGGATTGCTGAAATATGCATTTTTCTAAGGAAATTCTTAAATTGTGTTCTTGAAGGATCTTGAATACGCGTTCTAAGTCTTTCAAATGGTCAACTGCGTTATTTGAATGGACTAAAATATCGTCGAGATACACAAATACGCAGTCAACTCCTCTGAAAATTGTATCCATGAAGCGTTGAAATGTTGCAGGGGCGTTTCTTAAACCAAATGGCATGTATAAATACTGAAATAAACCAAATGGAGTTGTTATAGCCGTTTTCTCGATATCTTCTGGGTGGACTGGAATTTGGTGATATGCTCTGACTAGATCGATTTTGCTAAAGCATGATTTTCCGTGCAGAGATGTTGACAGACTTCTTATATGAGGAAGTGGATATCTGTCCGGTTTCGTGACAGCGTTTAGGCTTCTATAATCACCACACGCCCGCCATTCGCCTGGTATCTTCTTCGGAACGAGGTGTAACGGTGAGGCCCATGGTGATTTTGAGGGTTCTATAATTCCATCTTGAAGTAAGTTGTTGAAAGTAGCCTTAGCTGAGGATAATTTATCGGGTGGAAGACGTCGAGGGCTTGCAAACACTGGTGGTGCGCTGCCAGTGTCGATGGTATGCTTGACAGTGTTGGTGGAAACTTTCTGCGGTTGAGCTGGTTTCAGTAGTGAGGAGTACTTGTCAAGCAGGTTCCTGATTTCTTGAGGTAATTTGTCGGTAGGGTTAATATTGATGAGGTGAAGGTCTTTGGATTGCACAGGTTTAGTAGTGGCTTGAAGAGTTGTTGCTCTATCCTTCAAAATGCCATGCTTGCAGTCCACAAGGATGTCATAATGGGATAGAAAATCGGCGCCGAGAAGTGGACTGGAGACTTGGGCGACGACGAATGGCCACCTGAATATTCTTCGTAATTTAGGAATTGATATGTCCAGTGTTACTTCTCCGAATATTTCGAGCGGCTGACCGTTTGCGGTGGAAATCTTTACTGCGGTTGGGTGGAGTTGACAATCATTGACACAAGTTGGTGGTAAAATTGAGATGCTCGCTCCTGTGTCAATGATAAAATTGACCTTCAGACTGGCGATGCGAGCTGCGACTGAGATCAGCGGCAGGCCGGACGTCGCGTTAATCACAGCCTGCTTATCTAGTTTTCCGACGTTTCTCTTGATGGTGAGGAAGATCTTGAATTTGGGCGTGACGAGGGGAGCAGCTTGGCGTCATCTTTATTTGGCCACTTGCACCATGGCCTGCAGGTCCTTGCTTGGGGGCCATAATAAAGGTGCGCGCGGCACACCACCGGCCGCTGATTCTCGCTGAAGGGTTTTAGGCCGATGGGGATATTCGTTCTTGGGCTTGTATTGGCTCGAGTTGACGTTGGCGCCGCGTAGCAGCTTTGTTGAGCGAACGGTATTAACTCATCGGCTAGTTTGCCGAGTTGAGTTAGCGTCAGCTCCTTTTGTGCTGCTACGACGGGCGCTATTGAGGATGGGAGCGCCTGGATGAATTTATGCTTCACCAAATCATCGCTGACGCCCACCTTCAGTGCCGTTTGGTGGATATCTTGAAGGAATTGGGAGGGCTTTCCAGTGAGAGGAGTGTTGGAGATGAGTCGTTCGAAGAGTTCTGGCTTCGTCTTTTCGTAATGACTCACGATTTCTTCTTTTAAATCGGTGTACGACTTGTTGGAGAGAGTTGCTGCTGAAATTCGTGAGACGACTTCGGGGGGTAACGAGGCTAGAACATGGAAAAATTTGGTCTCTTCGGATGTTATTCTGGAAATGTGGAATTGTGCCTCCATGATGGAGAACCATCCTGCGGCCGACGCTTCAGAGAACGTGGGTGGCTTGATGGTGACATGGTGCACTCCTGATTCAACAGATTCCATCTTGCGGGAATGTAATTCGGGTCTGCTGCTGCTTTGGTTCCGACCGGCTACTACGGGTGGGCGGCGAAGAGGCGTGGCTTCGGTTTGTTCCGCCCGGCGACTGAAGGATGCTGCTTCCGCTGGCTGTTCCGGGGTCACCAATTGTAGCTGGTTCCTTCTTGGTGCTACTTGTAGTTGCCGGGAAGAATGAAGGATACGAGAGGCAAGCTATCGCTTTGTTGGGTATCTCTTTTAGGGGCCTCTCGTGTCCTCTTCTCTCCCTGTCGTTTGGGGGGTTGGCGTCTTGAAGGAAAAGCCGGTCGTTTTCAGAGTTTATTGAGTTCTTGGTTGGCTGATGTTATTTTACAGAAGATTTTGTTATTCTATATACAGCTGAATTAATTAAATATATATATATAAATTTATGTACAATACTTATTTATAAAGATTATATATGATTCTTAAAATTACACAATGATAAAATATATACAATTTGGTACGCGCAAAATTGGTTTGTCGGTAACTAATATAAAAATAATATAAATGCGGAAAATTAACTGCGCGGCCCCACAACATAAAGAACGCACTTGACGAGGCATTATCAAATGCTCAAGTACCATTGAATAAACTTGTCAGTGTTGCAACAGATGGAGCACCAGCTATTAGGACAAAATGTAGGCCTAGTTGGGCTCTTGACACGCGATCCCAAGTATCCTGTGTCTTTTTATTCACTGTATCATTCACCGTGGTCATTTGGTAAGCAAGTACTTTAGGCATGACAGTGTTATGAAATGTGTTCTAGAAATTGTGAATTCCATTCGTTCAAATGCAAAAACGCACCGAGCGTCTAGAAATTTTATCGAGGAGCTGGATCTTCAAGATAAGTCAGATGACCTTTCATTCTACTGTATTGTAAGGTGGTTATCAACTAGTAATCTCTTAAATAGGTTTGTTGCACTGTTGGAGCCTATCATTGATTTCTTGAAAGAAAAGGGAAAGTCATGCCCACAACTAGAAGATCACGAATGGGTGCAGGATCTGATGTTTTTTAATGATGTAATACAACACCTTCAAAATCTAAATTTGGCACTTCAGGGAAAGGATAAGGTCATTTCTGACCTTACACAGACAGTTTTCAGTTTACAGAATAAAATAAAGCCCTTCCAAAACGATCTAGTAACAAAAGAATTTCACCACTTTCCCCACCTGAAAAACCGAGCAAACACTTTTCCTGATATTGAAATAAAAGATAGTAAATTGGAGGAATACAAAGGTAAATTAGAAGGACTAATTGATGATTTTCAGTTCAGGTTTGATGAACTAAAGAAGCTAAAACCATGCTTCGAATTTCTTGTAAATCCTTTCCTGATTGATGTCGTCAACGATGGCTGTCCTGTTACCACATCTTTTGTTACGGAAGCTGCTTCAATACAAACAGAACTTTTGGAGCTACAGGAGGACGTAGGTTTAAAGTTCATACATAAAAACCTATCTGCAGTTGAGTTTTGGAAGCAAGTACCAGAGACAAAGTATCCTCACCTCAGGAAAACCAGTTTCCGACTTATCTCAGTTTTTGGGACAACTTATTGCTGTGAAGCACTCTTCTCGGTAATGAAATTTGTAAAGTCAAAACATCGTGCTGCCCTCACTAACGAATAGGGTTGCCAACCGTCCTTTTTTGTAGATTTTTGTCCTTGTCCTTTCTTGAGTTCGGAAAGGACGCCATTTGTCCTTTTCTGATAACAATCTTGTTCCAAACAACAGTTTTATAACAAAACTTTTGTTTAAAAGGAAATAATTATAAAGTCTTAAGTCGAGTAACATTTAATAAATTCATTTCTTCACTTAAATGTTAACGTTCCGTGTAGCGGAAAAGTATAAATTTAAAAATAAATATTGTTACCATAAATTTTGTCAATGCATGACTCAATGGGTCAATATCTGTATATCAATAAAAATATTTACTTTAAGAAAATATGCAATAAAAAAGCATGCAGTATAAATTGTAATAAATTATAAATAAAATTTTACTTCTTTCCCTAACCTTGTAGACAGTATATTGGAATTGATGTTCTTGTCCTTTTTTTCAAACTTCATGGAGTTGGCAACCCTACTAACGAACACCTGACTGAGCTTCTTCATACCGCCTTAACATCACATCAGCCAGACTTTAAAGCATTAACAGCCAAAATGAAAACCCAAACTAAGCCTTCTACAAGCAGTAATTAAACAATTTAATAATGTGAGTATAACTATATGTATATGTTTTTAATAATTAAATTCTTTTTAAAATATTTTGCGGCTCTCGTACATCTGAAAAACGTCGTATGTGGCTCTTGGGTCCAGGAAACTTGGCCACCCCTGGACTCTATTGATTGGGTCGTATTTAGAGACCTTGTCGGTCTATCAGGAGCTGATAAGTAAAAGCCGTGGGTAAGGCAGCTTTGGTCAGGTGTTGGTAAGTAATGCTGTAGGTACCGTAGGTACAGCGGCTGTGTAATACTGTGTTACTGCTGAGAGGTCTTAAGGTCTAGACTCTAGACGGTTGGTTGTAACCCTCATCTCGGCTACGTGGTGTTGATGGGATGAGCTCCTAAAAGTCTATACTTAGACGATTGGTTGTAGCCCTCATCTCACCATGTGCTGTTGATGGGATGAGCTCCTAAAAGTCTATACTTAGACGATTGATAGTTGTGGAGAGGTATTCTTTTTGTGTGGTAGTTATTCGGCATGCTCGTATATACTGTATTTTACTATTGGGACTTTACATACATCTGTTTATATACGTTGTGTGTGTAATAATAGGGGATCTGTGGGCGTATATATAGTCGAGGGTGTATGTGCGTGTGTGTACGCTTTTAATTCGCTCGAAGGTTATTAATATATACATAAACAAGCCATTTACACCTTGTAAGCCAGATTAAGCCTTCTAAGCCAACTGGTTTAATTATACTTCTAAACCAGGTGCTGAAGCCGAGAGCTTTATTATGCTGTCTTGGTCTCCCAGGCGAAGGGTGCTCTCTTCTCTCTTCTATCTCTCCTCTCTCTTAGGTCACATCCAAGTATATTTTACTGATTAATTTGCATGTTCTGCTGTGGTTATGTCTTCGTTATAAATATCTCAATATGCAATATCAGAGTGAAAGTTATTATCTAAATTCGCTTACTATCTTTGGTGATGGGGTTCCCAACGCTAGATTTGTTTTCAGTCGGAAGAGTTTCGATGGAAGAGAGACCGCAGCTTCCTGCGTCGAAGCATCCCAATCTTGCCAAACAAGACGTGAGGCAATATTCACACAAATCGTTTCTGAAGCCGATGAGAAAGTTTTTTTGGTTTAACATGAATTTGTCAATTTGTCTTCTGAAAAGTATGATACGTCTGAAAGAACTTTGTGAATGCTGCATTCACTTTTAAGAAAGAAAACAATAAAAGACAGCAACACCTGTCTTACTTGAACTCCCATTCTTCTGAAATCAGACAGAAACAGTTTTGCATATTAATGATTTACAAGGCAAAATTTTTCATTGTAAACATGTAGAGAAAAGTCTCATCATCGTAGAATTAATTAAATGCATAGAATTAAAATTCCAAATCATATTAGAATTGGATATTTCTGTAAAGGCAAAAATTATTTTTTTAAAGATAACTTTATGAAACATCGAATTTTATCGAAAACTGAATGAAACTACTTTAAAAAAAGCTAAAATAAATTTTAAAATACTGTAAATTACCTCATTTCCTCAGAACTGCGCTGTGTCTAGCAACCAGCTTAAATTTTCTCGCGCTTTATTGCTGTCCTTCTGGTATCCTATTATAGAAAATAAAACTACTAAATTAATTAATAACTTATATTAGACCTCAAACGGATATTTAATTTAAATTACTCACTGAAACTGAATCTTTCCACCTCTAATTCAGAGATGCTTTTTTAATGTGGTGTGTACAAGGGAAACCAAGGCAAGGCCCTGCAGTGGCGGACCTACATTTTTGGGACCCTGAAGCTTGAACTGTTATGGGGGCCCCTTCGCAACCAGCAACAATAGGGCAACATCCAACAAGGTTCAAAGGGCCTTGCTGCCCTTGCAAGGACCTCGAGGCCCAAATGGCGGAGAACGCGCTAACTATGGACCAAGCTTATAAGCACACCTTGACCTATACATCTTTAACACTAAACACTAGCAAAGATATAATCGAAAACTTACCAAAAACGAAGAAAAAGAAAATTTGGAGGAACGAAAATCACACCACCCAACATCAATGCGCGGAAAAAAGTATTGGTTCATTCTCTAATAGAGAGGTAGAAGGTCATCAGAGGGGGCTCGTTAGGATAAAGAGGTGAAAATCTGATTTTTGGTGTTAAAATGCACAAGCGAGACGAGTGCAGCCTGAATTGAGAATTCAGATGTCTTTTTATGGTTCCGATTGGCTCTAGCCTAAGGGCTGAGCTATAGAACTATTAAGCCGTGCACCAACGAAGGATTCGAGGATCCAGCTGCCAAAATGTAGACTATGAATAGATTCTGGCGAGCTCAGCGAGCCCATACAGCTGGGGGTTCGGGCGCTGCAAGCCCCCGAGAAAATTTTGAAATTTGACCAATTACAGGGGCATTTTGAGGCCATATGAAATGGGTATTAGAGCATATTCTAAGGTCAATGTTAAGTACTTCAACCCATTGGCTTATGATTCTATCACTAAAATAGCCTTATTTTAATAACAAACGCTTAAAAAAACTCCATCGATTTTGTTGAAAAATTCACTCATTAAAAAAAAAGTTGCTTCAGGGCCCCTCCTGGATTATGGGCCCTGAAGCTTAAGCTTCATTAGTTTCATAGTAGATCCGCCACTGAGGCCCTGTATTACAACAAAAACAGAGGGCCAATGCTAAGTTGAAGTATGCAGTAAGGTATATAAAAAATCATGAGGATGAATTAAACAGGGATGCTCTGGCTAGAAAGCTTGCCAGTAAGAATCCAAGAAACTTTTGGGAAGAATTAAAAACAATGTATAATAATGGAGAATATGGGAAAACTAGTCTCAGTATATATTTTTTCAATAAAATTTGATTGAAAACCATTTCCTCGAAGAACATTATAGAAATTCCAATTCATTATAAAATGTGTGCAATGAAGCCAAGCATATTTTCTGCAAATTATGAACATTTTCAAAAGGAAATGGAATTTCTAAAAAACAAAAAAACAAAAATTAAGACAACTGTTTTCAATCAAAATTCATTGAAAAAATATATCGCAAATACTTAAATTAGAAGAATTTAGTATTTAAATACTTTTATATTTAAATGTTTTGAATGTTTATTCTCAATTTACATCTTCAGTAAGTCACTGACGATGGGAGAGTATCTCGAAACGTTTATAAAAAAAAAAGATCCATCAAAATGTTTGTAGTTTAGGTTTACCTTTTCATAATAAAATTAAACATTAATAAAAAATAAATATTTTTACAATGACTTTAATGACTTCACAATTATTTTAAATCATTGTCTAATTTTCAACTATTAATCCACTTATGTACTTTAAATTAATTAATACTTCTTATTTATGATATATATACCATATGTTCCACAAAAAAGTACACCCAACTTTAGATTGTACTAACTCCTCCAAAAATTGAGATATTTTGGATCTGTTTGTTTGATTAATATAGCAAATTATCTTTTTAACGTTCAAATTTATTCATGTTTAAACGATTTAGTGTTTAAGCATCTGCTTTTAACTGAAGGGTACAACAAAATGGATCGCGCAAAATTGGTCAATGAAAAATAATGTGTGTGCTATCGATGTAATGAAAGACAAATACATAATAATAGATACTTAACATAATTTTAATAAGATACAAAGCAGATTTTTCTTTATTCCTTATTGCAAAAGTTATGCTTAGTTTCGTTTTCTTTCAACATGACCGCCATTCCTATCGATACAAATCTGGAGTCGAGCTCTCATCTTTCCCATCACTCTTTGAAGATCTGGATTGTCTTTTAACAAGTTGATTCAGCTGTGATGCGAGTCCTCAAAATCATCTAAATTGATAGGTTGTGATGCAAATACTCTATTTTTCAATGACCCATAAAAAGTAATCACACGGGGTCAAGTCAGAGCTTCTGGGAGGCCATTCAATGTCATGGCCTGTAGCAATTTACTCTTTGGTGGAAGACTTCTGCAAGCGTTCCTTCACAATAACTCTCCTGTGAGCAGGAGCTCCGTCTTGCACCCACCAAATACGATTAAATCGGTTTCCATAAGTAATAGTATTGTGGAAGGATTTCTCGGTCTATCATTCTAGGTAAGCTTCACCATTTAGATTACCATCGTAAAAGACCGGCAATTACCGCTCCATTACCGCACAGTCCTACCCAGAGAGACAGTTTTTGTCTAGAGTTATTCTTTTCGTAGATATGATTGTCAGGTGGATTTTTTTGGTGCATACTGACGGCAGATTTGTCTGTTCACTAGACATTCATAAAAAAGGCCGCTCATCTCCAACCACTAATTGTTCCGTGAATCTTTCTGGTTTTTCAAGAAACCACTGGGCAAATCTTAGGCGGCGAGGTAGATCTCCTTCAATGAGTTGATGTCGAATTTCCATTCTGTATGGGTACAAATTCAATCCTCACGAACTATTCGATGAAATGACATGCGTGAGAGTTCTGTACCATTTCGCCTGGTGGACACTTTTGGATGTCTCTCTAATAAATGCCGAACATGCTGAATGTTCTCGTCTGTTCTTGCCGTCTTCGGATGGCCTGAACGTCCTTTGTTCAAATTGAGGACCGTTCCTTCTTCTTTGTATTTCCGAACATTCTTCAAAATTGTATGTTTAGTTGGAGAAGCTCTATCGGGAAATTGCAGTTCGAAGGTATTCTGAACTTGTTTTAAGCTTTTAGTTTGTAGATAAGTTGTGACCATGAGAACGCGCTGCCTTCGTGTAAACTGCATGATAAGGGTTTCAAAGTTATTTAAAATTTAGTAATTCAGATTTTCATTTTATGTATGTGACTCGTATCTTAGATACAAAAGTTCGAATTATTTAAAAAAAAATATTTGCAATATCCTTCGACGTAAAAAGTAGCACATTGGTTAAAGCAAGATGAGCTATCTGGCTGGGAGAAATGATCATTCCGCGCAACCCATTTTGCTGTACCCCTTCAGTTAAAAGCAGATGCTTAAACACTAAATCGTTTAAACATGAATAAATTTGAACGTTAACAAAGAATAATTGCTTATTAAATCAAACAAACAGATCCAAAATATCTCAATTTTTGGAGGAGTTAGTACACTCTAAAGTTGGGTGTACTTTTTGTGGGACATACGGTATATATATATATATATATATTACTTAATCCTAACTATCTAACAGGTGTGCCATAAAAAAGGGGTGCATTTTAAAAAGGCTATAAAATCAACATTTGTCATTTAATTTTAATAAAACTTCTACACAATAAAACATACACAATAAAACATACACAATAAAACAGTAATTCAACTATTTATAGCTGTTTCCTAGATATAAGTAAGGCATATGATAGGGTGAACCACAATATTTTATTTGCAAAACTAGAAGACAGGAAGGTTCCCACGTACATATTAAATTTATGAAATTTTGGTATTCCCACCAATCTTTCACTGTTAGGTGGGCAATGTACTATCCGAGTGTTTTGGCTCCTCTTGCGGGGTGAGACAAGGCTCCTTGCTCTCCCTATGCTGTTTAATGTGTATATTGACGGATTAATTGCTTCACTTAATGGGCAACAGTGGGATGTTGTATAGATAACACAAGGATAAATAACTTAGTTTATGCCGATGATATGGTGTTAATAAGTCCTCTGTTAAAGGTCTCGATCGGCTACTAAAAGTCTGCGAAGGGTATTCGCAGAAAACATGATATTCTTTTAATGTTACAAAAAACTAAGGTTATGCAATTTCATCCTAAAAGCTGTAATCAGCCAGCTGATATAAGGTTTAAAATGAATGGTGAAGTAATTGAGGAAGTACAAGAGTTTAAGTATTGGGTCAAACTGTTACCAGCTCCTTGAGTGATGACTCGGATATAAGAAAACAATCTCGAAGCCTGTGTGCTAAAGCGAATATGACCATAAGGAACTTTCGATTCTGTACAAGTGAAGCTAAAGACACTCTCTTTCGTACTTTCTGCAGTAATATATACGGACAGCAACTGTGGGTGAATTATAAAAAAGGTTCTGGCAGAACCCTAAATTTGCTGTACAACAGGTCTTTTAGACTCTTATATAAATTACCCGCGAGATGCTCAGCTTCGCAAATGTTTGCTACCCGCAATGTCCCGAGCTTCCCGGAGGTAACAAGACGTGCTCAACACAGTCTAATGCAAAGAATTAAAAAATCAACCAACCCGATCATCCAAGCTATCCATGAGTCCTGCCATTTATCCTCTAAGCTATGGACTTTTTGGTACGAAAACGTCTGTCTGTAGCTCCACTTAACTTCGACATTACAGTATTATTTCTAATCAATTGTATATATTTCTATCCTGAGTATATGAACTGTCATTGTATTAATAATATTTGTCATATGGACTATAGTCTGCCAATAAACCTATTCATTTTCATTTTCATTTCATTTTCATTTTCATTTATTTATATGCAAACAAGTTTTCAGACTAAAATATCAAATAATTCAAATTCTATCAACATTTAACGAAAGAGTATGATTTTTCTACTTAACATGCAAAAATTATTAAACCTTTTTAATATTTTTTATAAAAATAATTTTTAACGTAAAATTTACCTGAAATTATTAAAACAATTGTTCGAAATGCTTTCCTCCCATTTCAATAACTTTTTTTATTCTTGGCCGGAATATGAGAGAACTTAGCACAGCGAGTCTACAGGACTAGGATAAAAGATATCGCTCATTTACACGAGATTATCATTCAAAAATGGGAAGAGCTTCCGCAGGAACAAGTAAATCGAACCATAGATGAATTCCGGCCAAGAATAAAAAAAGTTATTGAAATGGAAGGAAAGCATTTCGAACAATTTTTTTAATAATTTCAGGTAAATTTTACGTTAAAAATTATTTTTATAAAAAAATATTAAAAAGGCTTAATAATTTTTGCATGTTAAGTAGAAAAATCATACTCTTTCGTTAAATGTTGATAGAATTTGAATTTTTTTTTTTTTTTCTGAAAACTTGTTTGCATAGAGATAAATACATATGTTTTAATGTGTAGAAGTTTTATTAAAATTGAATGACAAATGTTGATTTTATAGCCTTTTTAAAATGTACCTCTTTTTTTTATGGCACACCCGTTATAAAGTGAGGTTCCCTCTTTCCCATTCACTTAATACTTCAGAAGACGCGATTTCATGAGACACGGCATTTTTCAAGAATGCAACTGCCGCGTTATGTGGGGTTTTACTTTGTATACAGGGCCGCCGAGAGCTGTTTACCCCTGTTTACTCAGTATTTTATTATGAATGTTTTTTTGTGTACATAACAAGCAAACTGATTATATGTCCAAGTCACTATTCAAAATATACAGTATGAATAAACAACTCAGAGGAAAATTACCATTTCATTTTTCGAATCAATTGTATTAATTCTATCACCATACAATTTACAAATGCAGTACCAGTCCATGCAGCAAGACAATTGTTTACTGCAAGATTTTCATAATTAGAAGTGTACTTTCTTTGCCTTCTCTCTAGCAAAGTAGTAAATGATTTTGATGAAATTTAAAGTACGAGCTAACTGGCTTTCAATTACAATGGTTCCCATATCTGTCAGTCGGTCTTGGGCATTGGTGGACCGCAGACATGGGCGCCAGTAGTATAGCCGCAAAAGGGGAGAGTGCAGGAATGTTGCAGGTTATTATGTAATGTTGCAAAGGGGGGGTGGGGGTTGTTGCAAAGGGGGTGGGGGGGTTGTTGCAAAGGGGGAAGGGGGATGTTGCAAAGGGGGGTTGTTGCAAAGGGGGTGGGGGAAATGGGGGTGGGGGGAAAACTTGGAGGCGGCGTTATCCCCCAAGAGAAAGGAGGAGGAGGAGAGAAAGGAGGAGAGGTGTTCACCTGGCAGGAGCCAAGTGCACATTAAGACTTCCAGCCGGGCTGGCGTTGTTTTATAGGCTCCGAATCAGCCAGAATCAGCCAGTTGGCTGAGCCAAGGGGGGGAGAGACGCCTGAAGGAGAGGGAGAGACAGCTGAAGGAGAGAGAGCTGAAGAAGAGAGAGATGCCTGTAGGAGGGAGAGACGCCTGAAGAAGAGAGAGATGTCTGTAGGAGGGAGAGACGCCTGAAGGAGAGAGGATAGGTACACATGCAGGAGTACTCATGCTGGAGGTACACACACACATACGCACACATGCAGGAGTACACATGCAGTAGGTACACATGCTGGAGGTACACACATACGCACACATGCAGGAGTACACATGCTGGATGTACACATGCAGTACACATGCTGGAGGCAAACATGCAGGAGAGAGAGAGAGAGCTGAAGGAGGGAGAGAGACGCCTGTAGGAGAGAGAGAGAGACACCTGAAGGACAGAGTGGAGTTCTCCCCCAATTTATTTTCGTTTCCCTAACCTAAGAGGCCACTATGGGGTTTACCAAAGGGCCAGAAATAGAAGGAGCAGAGCTCCTTACTCGGCCGGAGCCGAGGGGGAATGGTTCTTCACCAGCTTCGCGATCTTTTATAATCCTCTATTCTGGCTGAGTTGCCAGATAGCGCAAGGTATTCCAGATAGCGCCATGTGTCCCATTAATCGTGTAACACATATGACGATAGGTATTCCAATTAAATTCTGTTTAAATACACCTTTATTAATTGAATACCTTTCCAGTTTTTTTTTTGGAATGATCGGATTGCTAGATATATATTATTATGCTATATATATATATATATTATTTATTTTATAACATTTAATTTTAGTTTAGAAGCAAATTTAACATTAACTCCATGAACTTAAAGCAACAAATAACATAGTTTACCTTCGAAAACGCCATAATAGAAAATAATTAATTTTATGGGTAACTATTCGACATAAGTTTACTATAATTATATCAGTCTTTTAAATATCTTCTGATATATACTATATATATATATATATATATATATATATATATATATATAATATATATATATAAAATACCACAATATATATTTTAAGGTTATTCAGTAACACATTAGAAAGATTTACGCAATAATAGAATTAACAAAGTTACCCAATAAATAATTCGTTAGACAGAAACGAGTTTTATAAGGATACCCAGCTTCATTAAACTGAAGATGAACGAAACAAATAACATAGTTATCCATAATTCAGCCCTCACGAATAACGAAACGAAATGATCATTTACGATACAATTCGAAATACGATAATTTACGATACAATTCCACCAAACGAGATGAAAACTTATGAAACATATAGCCTCATTCCCTGCGAAGAAAAAATGAAAAAACGAAATTAAAGAAACGAAGAAAGTTGGATTTCCCAAAAAACAGTCCACTATAGCGAGGTTGGTTTCGGAGAAAATCTGCTTGCGAGAGACCTTTCTTAAAGACAGCTCGATAAGTAACCAATGTTCCAAATATTAATATGCCATTATAATTACTTCTACAATGAATCCAATTAAATTCTGCTTATTAAATAACTTTTTTAGACACTTGATTTTTATTATAAATATTTAAGTCACGAATAACAGTGGGAAAAACGTACACACATATATATATATATATATATATGCTACACACAGACCGTGCATAGGAACTCTTCTGGGATAATTAAATCCACTATAGTCCGAGTAAGTAATGACAAATACCGCCTCGGTGGTGTAGTGGTTAGCGTCGCGGACTACGAATCCATCGGCCCAGGGTTCGAGACCCGACGGCAGCCGGCGCGCAGCAAAACCCAGCTGTTCATCCTTCCACACAATAAAGAAAGTGGTTGGTAGATAAATGGGCACCCTAGGAGGCCTAGTGGTCAAGACGCTGGGCTACTGATGGGTCGTGGTTCGGAATCCACGTTAAACTGTAGGTCTAAGGTGGAGTGAAAAGCTTGACCTTCGTCAGAATGAACAATTCGGGCGGAAGCTAACCAAAGGTTAGCCCGACGCGGGCAACGGGTCACTCGCAAAGAGAATTTAATCATTGGTAAACTTCCTTCCAGACCACTCTTTCTATATATATATATATATATATATAAAGAGAGCGAGAGTTTTGTTCAATAAATAATAATCGAAAAAAACATCATAATGCACGATTTTCTATGTAGCAATACTAATTAACTCTTTCTCGCCTACGGCGTTACAAGAACGTGCACTCGCTCGTAAATTAGACCTCCAGTTTAACATGGGTTCAGAAATACATCTCGTCGATGGGGTTCGTTGCTTACTCTACCACATGGACTTTTATATGTAAGAGACCTAACCTAACCTACGAAATACATCTCGTCAGGGCCGATCCTAGAGCCATATATAGCAATGGAAATGAGCGCGATGTGTCGTTATTTAAAATAACAGGACCATTTTACCCGAGGCAGTAGTATATCCGAAAAACATCGTAATGCACGATTTTTTCTATGTAGCAATAATAATTAACTCTTTCAATACGTGATTTAAAATAACAGGACCATTTTACCCGAGGCAGTAGTATATCCGAAAAACATCGTAATGCACGATTTTTTCTATGTAGCAATAATAATTAACTCTTTCAAATACGTGATTTAAAATAACAGGACCATTTTACCCGAGGCAGTAGTATATCCGAAAAACATCGTAATGCACGATTTTTTCTATGTAGCAATAATAATTAACTCTTTCAAATACGTGATTTAAAATAACAGGACCATTTTACCCGAGGCAGTAGTATATCCGAAAAACATCGTAATGCACGATTTTTTCTATGTAGCAATAATAATTAACTCTTTCAAATACGTGATTTAAAATAACAGGACCATTTTACCCGAGGCAGTAGTATATCCGAAAAACATCGTAATGCACGATTTTTTCTATGTAGCAATAATAATTAACTCTTTCAAATACGTGATTTAAAATAACAGGACCATTTGACCCGAGGCAGTAGTATATCCGAAAAACATCGTAATGCACGATTTTTTCTATGTAGCAATAATGATTAACTCTTTCAAATACGTGATTTAAAATAACAGGATCATTTAACCCGAGGCAGTAGTATGCCCGAAAAACATCGTATAACCTAACTATAATTTGCAACTATAGTTTACCTTGACTTTCATATGCTTCTATCCTGTTTTATTAATAAAGATTTTTAACTTTTAATAACGTATGAATAAAGATTTTTAACATTTAATTTTATTTTAGTATTTATTCATGCCACGCCGCCTTAGACCACAGCTTAACGTTGAAACCGAATGTTCTTTTTAAAATATAATTAGGATATAATTTCTTTATTATAAAATAAGTTAACAATTATGTTAACAAACAATACTAATAATTTGTAAGTAAAAAATATAATATAAGGGACTACCATAGAAATGTAAGTGCCTATAATTCGATTTTATATATATGTTACTCGTCCGGTCTCGTTATAGCGGATTGGTACACGTCATAGCTCCACCCAGCTACATCGGCAGCCAATCACTACGAACATCTGGTCTTTTGGGCGGAGCTTGGCGAATGTGCATATAAAAGGGGATATTTTCAGTTGGGAGTAACAGTAGCTATTTTCGCATCAGTGAATAATCAACCATGGACCTGTACGTCTCCCCAGACTTGTATGAAGAACGTGATACTGCAGCATTAACCACAATTAGTCTTTTCAATGCGGCTGATTGTGGCGAACTATTTTCGACGCAAACCGTAGAAGATATTTGCAGTGACGCTCCTTACAATCCGACGCAAGGGACTACCATAGAAATGTAAGTGTCCATAATTAGAATTTTATATATATGGAGAGTTGTAGTATTTCGTCAAATAGATACTAGTCAAAAATGTCAATCAATGTTATTTCCCCATCATGCTAAAATCGAAATTGGTAATCGAACCAAAGATATCTTCACATAATGGAGATCTGTCTGTCTGTCTGTATATGTTTTCCTTTAAGGTCCGATGAGGATTTGACACGAGTTATACAATCTTTTGAAGGGAATACGGATGATATACTGATCAGTCAGCAGTGTCACACATCCTCCACCATGGACCTGTACGTCTCCCCAGACTTGTATGAAGAACGTGATACTGCAGCATTAACCACAATTAGTCTTTTCAATGCGGCTGATTGTGGCGAACTATTTTCGACGCAAACCGTAGAAGATATTTGCAGTGACGCTCCTTACAATCCGACGCAAGGGACTACCATAGAAATGTAAGTGTCCATAATTCGATTTTATATATATACGGAGAGTTGTAGTATTTCGTCAAATAGATACTAGTCAAAAATGTCAATCAATGTTATTTCCCCATTATGCTAAAATCGAAATTTTTATGGCGTTCACTCCTCGAACCAAAGATATCTTCACATAATGGGGATCTGTCTGTCTGTATACTCTGTATATGTTTTCCTTTAAGGTCCGATGAGGATTTGACACGAGTTATACAATCTTTTGAAGGGAATACGGATGATATACTAATCAGTCAACAATGTCAAATAATGTAAGTGTTTTTCGATCTTTTTGGGATAAGAAGACAATATATTTTCATAAATTTATTAAATGAAAGAAATCAGTACAATAAACGAATATACAAATATACGAACAAAAACATTATAATATACAACGAGTACGTACAATTGGAAAACGGTTTTTTATCTGTCTGCATACCATTTCATCGTTTCGGTGAGTGTGACACGGGTCAAATAAATTTAAAAAATTTATAAATTCTTTATCATTTGACATATGCATGAGAAATGAGACACAGTACATTCCGCAAACATTAGTAAAATATCCCTGCATACGAAATGGGTTCCATACAACTTCGGGAATATGTAACTGAGCGAGAAATTTTACAATAATAGGGTCACTCCAGGGTTGAGTACCGAGTGAATCAAAATAGTACAGGCGCTGTCTATTTTTAAAATAGACAGCGATCCAGTGAATCCCTTCATTACCGATGATGTCTGTGTTCACAATAAGACTACCGCATTCTCGCGTACTTGGCAAACTCAATGTTTCATTCTTCGCAAACACGCCGATAAATTTGGAACGTGTGACTCGCTCCATTACTTTCTGAAGTGTATTAGCATCCATTTTAAAAGTCAGTGATAACGCTTCTAAATCTATCTACTTCTATTAGGGCTTGCGATTCGAGATATACTAGTACACTAATAGGAGCGTCTATAGGCTTGGCGAATTCCAGCCGCACTGAGATGTTACCGCTCTGCTGTGGTGTTAAATGGGTATTTACGCTAGCAGATAAGTCAGGTGTAATGTCAAACGGATAAAGGTTAAATTGATCAATGAATTCTTCCTGCGTTACCCCATTACCAAGCTCATCACAATCACCTGCAATATGGGTCAGATTACTATAGGCTCTGGCACAAAGAGGTAACACAGCGTCTGATGAATAGTCCGTACCCATTGTTCCACCCAAAGCAGTGCCATTAACGTATAGAGTTATATTTTTAAGTCCGAAATTCTCGAATTTAAAGGCACTCTTTTTATATTTTCCATTCACCGAAGCGTGGTCCTGCATGCCGATTAATATCCTTTTAGGAAGATTTCCCAGGGCAATGTTTTCTATCTGCTTCGATGCCAACCCTGCAGGAACCGTATATAGTTTGATCTGCACTCTGTTAATAGGATATTTCACTGTAGCGTTTAGTAAATTTTTCTCAATTTCTAGTTGTTTTGGTGAACTTAATTTCACTCGCCGTACGCGGAGGTATGTGTCCATAATGTGAACCACAACGGACTTTGCGCCCTCTTCTTGATTCGCATCCAGATTTAAGCAGATCTCAGGACTCGTGCGGGTGAGCTTTATTTTCATATCCACCCCGTTCACAAGCAACTTCTCCTGGAAAGTGAAATCTGTGTGCAACCGTCCAAAACACTCGTATATTTTCTTTTTAGAATTTTTAAATTTGTCCTTTATACTATTTTCATCTTTAGTTTGATAATATCCCTCCGCACTTAAAAAGGTAGCCTTCGCTTCTTTGGAAAAGTTGAGGACATTTTCCAAATAGGCTCGTAGATGATAGTACCCCGTGCCTGCCGATATGTTGGTCTGATTTAAATATACGTCACACTGGTTGAATATGGCGTGCAGAAAGTTTGTTTCAGGGTATACAGCATATTTGTCATCGCAGGCCGTTCCATCAGAATGGGCTATACGTAGCTTAGCGTACATGTGCACACAGCTTGGATCAAAAAAGTAAGGACCTGAGCTGGGTATCACGAATTCTATAGGTGCACTCGGGAACTAATTGTGTTTAAAGGGTTAATTGTAATAAAGTCACTGTGCTCAATAGAAACTTGGGTTGGCGGGAGCTCAAAAAAGGACAGCTCCGACTTACAGCATTGTGAACTACATGGGTGGATGAAGCGTGCCATGGCGAAATAGTGACTCCTCTCTCGACAAGTGGTAAACAAACTATGATTCATGAGATCAATATCCTTAGCTTATATCAGTCAAAAAAGTGGTCAACCATAGGTTTCATTCGCTTACAGCATTTCTTTTTTGATAGCCTTTTACGTTTAATACCACGTGACCCCTTCTTCTTCTTCCGGGGAGCCCTCTTCTTCTTCCCGCCACCACGCATTTTTCTCTTTGCATCTTTGATGATTTCGTTCCGTGTACGCTTTAAATGTTTTTTTAGGGCTTCTTTAGGTTTAGCCCCGGCCAATATGTCTTCTGCAGTGTTAAGGCCTGATTGTAGCGCTTTCCTTCCAAGGTATCTGGCACCCCTCTTCAGCAAAGGAACAGCCGTACGTAGTATGGATGAAAAAATGGATCCAAGTCCACTACCGCGCTGGTATCGCATCCCTCGATAGACGGTGAAAGGCTTTCTATCCATTATAACTCAGTGCGTCGAAAGTGTAGCTTCACTGTTAAGCTCCCGTTACCGAATGGGAAGTTTTCGCCCTCAATCGTTCTTATATATATTGTGATATTGGTTATTAAATTAGTTGCGACATTCACATAATGGGGTCTGTCATATGTAATACTCAAACTCCTTCCTCTATGGTTGGGGATGTGAGCAATGCGCAGCAGGCGTGCCTGGGTATCCCCAACAAACTGGTGCTCCACTATATTACTGTAAATATAGCACATGTCTGGGGACCTTTCAGCCAATTTCTCCATCTTCAATTGATACATTAATCTGGACAAGTTATACTGTGTCTCGTGAAATGTGTCTCTTTGGAAGGCTGCGCTATATCGGCCGTTGGTTAGAATTTTGAACTTTCTATGTTCTTTAAGACATCTGTTAGTCTTTGATTTTAGGATTAGTGTATGTGCAGGGTTGTTTACGATTTCATATACTAAATCATTCGTAAGGTTTGAGTTTCTTAAACTTACGTTTAAGCCTCTCACAACATCCTCGGCCGAACCATATTGACCCGGCCCTAGTCTTACTTCTGTACTGTAATACCGTGCAATCTTAGTCCAAGCGATGCGCATAGTTTTCATCCATAGCTACCCCAGCTTTTTCACACTCGTCAATGTCTCTAAGAATCGTAAAAACGGTTTCTTCATGTTCCATATTTAAAAAGACGGTGTCCAGCTGAATTTCGCATATCCCCACCCTCATACGAATCACGACCCAATTCAATGTGCCCATGGAGTTCTGTTACAAGTTGGCTAGCGTGTTGTTAGGGTGTACAGACAGGGACGAGGAGGACGGGAGTGTGACGTAGAAATGGTTAGGAGCCATGTTGCATACTATTTAAGCTTCATTATTGCATCAGCTTTTATATAGGTGTTGAAGCTTTCTGGTACCCTAGCCATTTCACCAGGTACATTTTTCTCCTTCCTGAACCTTTGCTTCCTAAAATTTTCTCAATTTTAAACACATTTTTTTTCTAAATTAAACGCAACTTTCTGCAATTCCTCGCGGTAAAAGCCTCCTGAGATTTCTTCCCCATTCAAATCTTCAATGTAATACATCATTATCACACCTTTAGGTCTCACAGCCCTAACTTTAAAATCTCGCGTGTCCATCCTTGCTCAAAACCTTTGCGAATTTATTCCCCGAACGCGACAGCCTTACATAATCATTGGTTTTGAAAGCGCACAGAGTGTGGTGGTGGTGGTGGTGGTGGTGGTGGTCCATCTCTTCTCGGGAGCGTACCTCTTTCTAAAACTTCGTTAGGTGTTGCCCCAATCGTGCGATGGTGTGAGCGGTTGTAGGATGATGCCAATGGTTCCAGAATGTCTAGAAATCTGTATGTGTTTTTATGTGTAAAATAACGGTGCATGCGTTCCTTTATGGTGCGCTGAACTCTTTCAGCTAAAGAAGCCTTATGTATAGATTGTTGTGTAATAGCTGATATTAAACTCTGTCAACATATTCTGAAAGCACGGCCTATAAACTCCTTCCCCATATCCGTACAAAAATAGCCAGGAACCCTGTTTTCTTTTAACATTAGCGTTTTGGTGGCTTTAGCAACTGTTTCAGGTGATTTATTTTTCAGAGGAACTAGCCACAGATATCTAGAGAATACGTCTATTATGAATAGAATGTAGCGGTAACCATCGTTATACACAGAATATCTTTGCATGTCTGTTAAATCTGCTTGCCAAATAGAATCAATCGAGGAAGCCGTTGTCTTGGCTGTTTTAAACCTTTTTCTCACAGGCTTATGAAGCGTATAAGCGTCCTGCTCCCTCAAAAATCTTTCAACATCTTTTTTTCCTACTCCGTAAACACTTCTACAGTCTATCTACGCCGCCGTAAGAGGATGGGGTAGAAATGTCATAATAACGTTTAGTTAATACGTTAGCCATTTGCGTATTTTAGAGGCACGTGGTAGGGTTGGTTTAACCTCTTCTTGCTCCTCTTCAAAGGTGTTACCGCAGGGGTGACGGCGCCTTCAATTGTGTCACAGCGTTGCATGTTCCAAGTCTTTTAACCTGTTCAGATTCCTATCAACGTTTTAGGGACATTTATTTGTTGTAGTCTTGCTTTAATATGCTTCCATCCTGATGGTGATGGCCTATCCCACTTTCTCACCAGATCATGGACAATGTCTACGATATTCGATCCCTGTACCTTTGATCCTTCCACAATGATCTCCCCTGTATCGGTCCATTGTATGGCGGATCCTCATTCAATAGATTATAAAGACTTAAGCCTTTACTCCTCAATGTAAGTGGGAGGGTATTTTTTAATACATGTTCGATATGTTGTGTGGCTAATCTTTTTGGTTGATCAGCTGTATCGTCGGGTACAGGTCCTATGTCGCCATCGTCCCCCGTGCTGTGCCTAATAACCACAGTCTCCGTAGGGCTCTTATAATTTTCGTACTCGTGAAGAAATTTCTGCAGAGCTTCTTGGTATAAGATTCTTTTCTCATCAGGTGTTTTTTCACTGTTTAATAGGGCTAACAATTCGCTTTCCATTCTTTTAAGTCTGCTTTTACGGAGATCTAGATCCGTGTTCTTTGCAGTGAAGCGTACACCTCGTGGGGAATCACTACCACTTTCTCATTATATTAATCTAGTCAGTAAAGGGCCCAAAACTGAAAATAAGATGGGGAGAAATGACCCTCCTGTTTGCACAATAACTCGTTTTTTTCTTCGCTACAGTTTGACTTTTACGAGCGAGTGTACGTATTATGTTCTTGTAGCGGCGTAGGCGAGCCTTCTGATGGGTTTTCATTGATACATTGCAATTTATAACGTTAAGACAGATTTCACAGATGCATTTTAAAAAGTCGGCGTCGATATTTTTAATAAACATCTGCTGCATTGCCCGGGGCAGTCGATGATAGATTTTTATTAATTCATGGTATTTCTTTAGTCTCTTTGTCATTCTGGAATATACACCGTTTCAGGCTCGTTTGGAAATATATTCGTTCGCAGAAGCACTCTAAACGTGTTTCGCGGATGAAGGTCGCAAAGCAAATATCCGTAACGCGTGCTTGTAGCTTCTTTATAAACTTCCAAAAACTCCTTACGCTGATTCGGGAACATTGATTGGCTAATACCCCAATTTGTGATACATCTCTACGTTGCGCGAATAAGACTAGATATTGCGTATTTAACGACACATCGCGCATGTATCTATTTTTGAAAAATAGATTCTGATTGATGAAGAACACGCTTATGTTAAGATGGTGGGAGTATACTGTAAATGTCTCGGCAAACGTTTTATCCATCTCCAACATGAGATCGTCAATTACAATGATTGTATGTTCAGTTCCCTTTAGCGAATTAACGTCATATACACCTTTGTGGAACAAAATATCATCTTGGTACTCGTTGAACACTGATTGATACGTCGAATAGCACCATATAACTTTATGCACAAATTTCGAGAACATCTCGCCCTTTTCTTTAATGATTTTAAGCATAAACACAGTTTTACCACATCCTGTAGGTCCAGATATAATACATGTGGATGGGCTCGTGAATCTGAATTTTTCTACAGAGTCCATTTCTAACACGTCACACTCCTAAGTGGATCATTTACAAAATATTACAAATTTTGAGTGCTGATCCTTATATTTCTTCTCCCACAGAACCGACGATGAGGTAGAGCACCCTATCATTACGGATGACGATGACAGTGTAGTTGTGATCTCCTCCCCTGAACCCTCACCAGCGATACAGGTTGCACGTCCAAAGCGGAGGTATGAGAACCCCACATCAGGTATAAAGCGGCCGAAATACGTACCTGTTGCAGCAGACCCCCAACCCTCAACCTCTTACGCAACAACCTCCCCAGCAGCAGCACCTAATATACCCCCTTATTCCGCCCCCCGTTCTGTTAAGTCTACAATAATAGATCCCCAACCCTCCTACGCAACAGGGCCCCCATCAGCAGCACCTAATATACCCCCTAATTCCGCCCCCGTTCTGTTGAGGATGTTATTACGTTCGAGTTAGTGCGCGCCGCAGCCCCCACCCCCGCCTTGACTAGAAATCGGTATAGAGTCAGGGTCGACCCTAGAGCCCTGTATAGCAATGGAATTGAGCGCGGGATACGCAGGGTTGTAGAGCGTATTATAGAGTTTGCTCTTTAGAATCGCGACGAGCGTGAGGTCAGGACGAGTCTGTCCTTTGGGTTCGGGTCAGATGACGGTGATGTAGACGATTATTGGGTGATAGTACCGTTTAGACGTTTGGCTGCTGAAGATGTAGAATATATATTAGGGCGTATAATGCAAGCCGTCCAAAGTAGTATAGCCTTCAATATGGACAACTTCACGGTAAATATTGACCGTGTATTCCGTGTTGCGGGTCATAGTGCCATACCGTACACTCTTAACTTCAATTCTCCAACTATTTACCGAAGGCATATAAACGTCGATCGTGGTTGCGGCTTTATAGCAGTACTCTTAGCACGTATGTTTACTGTACAAAATACACGGACTCAAAAAATTTGGCTGCCTACGTTCGTTGAGCGTGCCCGTAAACTAGCTGTAGACTGTGAACTTGAATTTGACTGTAATATGGGTCCTGAAGAGCTGAGAAAGGTAGAACAGGAAATGAATGTGCGCATAGTTATATTTGGTTTGGATGATCGCCGCCGGACTGTGTATGTTTTTAAAAGCTGTGTGAGAGATCGTACAAGGCCCCTACTTATTTTAGGATTGTCAGGGACAACGTATCTCCCATCCGTAATATAAGGGGGCTTTACGCGAGTTATGACAAAAGTCGAAAATATGGGAGACATCATGATTTGTGTAAGGGGTGCCTCGAGTTTGCGGATGATATAGTGAGACATTGTAAAGAATGTCACATGGTATGTGAGCAGTGTAAAAGCACCAAATGTGAAAGCCGTGTAGTTGAGAAGAGAGACTGTGATGTGTGTAGACGCACATTTTTCAATAATAGCTGCTTTGATCTCCATAAATCAATTGGTACGTGCAGGAAAATGAGAATCTGTGAATGTGGTATGTTTCACACAATGGATAATTGGGGAAAATTTAAGCACAAGTGCGACGTAATTCACTGTCCTACATGCCAGGAGGAATATAAGGCGGATGGAGTAAAGCATGTGTGTTATATGAAAGATGCTAAGCCTAAAAATAACCCTTGTATAACTGTGTACTACGATATAGAAACATATACGAACGCTGAAACCAAAGAGGTAATTCCACATTTACTTGTGAGCCAGACCATCTGTGATGAGTGTATGGGTATCGAATGTGACGAGTGCCCCAAATGCGGTAAACGGACAAACGTTTTTAAAACGAATGTCAGCGATAGTCCTGTGAAACTATTTGTGTCCTATATTGTCAAGTTAGCCGACAAGTTCAAAAAAATGACTGTATATTCTCGCCCATAACGGGGCAAAGTTTGACACGCAGTTCCTTTATAAGGAGTTGCTTGAACACGAATCCTCTGAGATATTTACAGGTGATCCATTGAAAAGAGGCAACAAATTAATACAGATGCAGATAAGAGGCAATGTACAATTTAAAGATACTTTATTATTCACACCTTGTAAATTAGCAAAGCTACCCAAGGTGATGGGAGTAGCAGCTGAAGTTTCCAAAGGATACTTCCCATACACTTTCCTCACCAGCGAGACTTTAAACTACGTAGGCCCACCACCCCCCAAACATTATTTTGACTGCATGGATGAACGTGAAGACTTTGATCGATACTACGACAGTTTTAATGAAAGTAACCCTTATAATATAGCTGATGAATGTGAGCGTTATTGCGTGAATGATGTGCGCGTGCTTAGAGTATGTTTCCAGGCCTTTAGAAGTATGTACATAGCCCGTTTCAAATGCGATCCACTGCAAGTCGCAACCACCATCGCATCATTATGTTTTACGGTGTTCAAGAATAACTTCATGCCTAAAGACACCTTAGCCATTATTCACCGAAACAACCCCGCAGTTACGGACACAAGGCTATTTACTGGCTCATACACCTGCAGCAACAAACAGGTGTATACATAAAGCACGCCCGCAACACGGGTGAAGTACCCATTAAGATTAATGGACGTGTTTTTTGGGTTGATGGGTTAAGTGAAAACCGTGTCACTGGTGTGAAGACTGTGTATTCCTTTAATGGATGCTGGTGGCATGGATGCCCCCGCCCTGAGTGCGGTATCGTCGGAGATATCCACGGTAGATCTCCTGCCGACTGTCTTGCAGGGACCCGCACCCGCGATCAACTTATAGGATCACAGTTCACTCACAAAGTCTTGTGGGAGCATGAATATGATGCACGGATGGAGACAGACGATGTATACCGTGAGGAAATAAAAACGATCAAGCGTTCAATGGTGCTGGACCCTCTCAAATGTGGTGATAGCTTGTTTGGAGGACGTACAAATCCATTCAGACTATACTTTCCACCTACGGTGGGCGTGAAGCTCCATTACTACGATTTCTGTTCTTTATACCCATACGTGATGAAGAGCCATCCGTACCCCGTGGGCGCTCCTGAGAAACTGGTGGGACCTAGCATACCCTCCATCAATGAATTTTCAAAAAATTTGAATGATCATTACTTTGGGCTCTCTTTCGTAGACGTACTCCCCCCACGCAATTTATGGATACCGATCTTACCTGTCGTTATCGACGACAAGCTCATGTTTCCCCTGTGCGTGAAGTGCGCGGAAGAGGATAACGGCGAATGTAACCATATACCCCACCAGCGTAAGATCAGAGGCGTATATACAAGTCCTGAGCTGGCCCTAGCCGTACGCCATGGTTATAGAATACTGAAGATACACGAGGTGTGGAGGTTTCAGAAGCTCCCCAACCTTTTCACACCATATATAAACGCCTTTTTGAAGGATAAGGTTGAAGCATCAGGGTATCCGCGAGGAGTTGATACCGAAGATGAAAAGTCTGCCTATATTCAACGTTACCGCGACCGCGAAGGTATACAACTTGATCGTGTCCAAATTGTAAAGAATCCTGGCAAGCGCTTTAGTGCAAAGTTGTGTCTAAACAGTCTATGGGGAAAATTTGCGCAGAATACCGGCAGAGGGAACATTCATTTGGCACAAAGTTATAGCGATGTCTGGGATTATGCCAATGCCCCCGATAAAGAGGTCATGGAGATCGTGAATGTAGGTAATACTTACGTAATAAAGTACAACAACACGAATTTGCCACAGATACCTCAAGGGTTACAAACATACCTGTGGCGAGCTTCACAACAGCCTACGCCCGTATAAAACTTTGGGGTCTATTGCATTCTCTTGGGCGGAGAGTATTGTATGCCGATACAGATAGCGTGATATTCACAGAGAGGGAGGGTGATTACATGCCCGCTATTGGGGAGTTCCTCGGCGAGCTCACTGATGAGATCAAGGATGAGTATGGGGACGACGCATACGCCGACTCTTTTATCTCAACAGGACCTAAGACTTATGGGGTACGGGTCAGGGTAGGGGATGAAATGAAATATATCGTGAAGGCAAAGGGTATTACGCTCAACCATGCGAATCGGGAGGTTGTTAACTTTGAGTCGTTGAAGGATCTAGTATGTTTGCAACCTCACCAACTAATTGTAGGCACCCACAATTTTCGGGCGCAGAAGCTGGGAGGCGTGAAGGAACTTAGGGGTACGATGGTGTGCCGTAACACCTATAGGAAACGTTACCAGTTACCTGGCACCTATGATACCGTACCCTTTGGATACCAATGATGCTTCTAACTCACACGTCTTGTATATAATCGTATCTATTTGTAATATATATATATATAACTTGAATATCTCGAATCGTATTTGTAAATATATGAATATCTCAATAAATCAAATAGCGTTTCACTTTCTCCTTTGTGTGTGTGTGTGTGTGTGTGTGTGTGTGTGTGTGTGTGTGTAGGTGAAAGTTCTAAGCTCCGCCCACTGCGTGAGTCATGCTACTATCTGGGAGTCCCTGCGTGGTCAGTCGACCGCAGTAAGCCCGAGAGATCAGACGTGTATTCAGATCAGACGTATATTGAAATGGCTACCTTTAATATTGCTTGCACAACGTTTATGAAATGGTATTCAGTAAAGTGTGAGGATGTGGTGGATACCGAAAAACTTCCTATTCCCCCCTCCTATGCCTCTTTTAAAGCCACATTGGATTGTGCGAAGTTCCAAGATGTACAAATACTCTACGGATGTTCTGGTGAGACTGTTGAAGGCTTTCGTTGCACAGACGATGTGCTGAAGTATGCTGCAGGGCTAAACTTTATAAAGTCTCACATACACCGTGAAGTAAAAGAAACAACGCGTGCAGAAGAGAAGCAGCAGGTATGGATAATGAGCCTTGTGGATGGGTGGTGTGACAAGCGGTATTACGTCATGCTACACCATGTCGATTACTCATACCCTACGTCTGAAAATGTGAATCTCGTGATCATGGACAATCTTAGGTGTTTTTATCACTATATTAACGTATATCATGATGAGGTTCATAGTGAGGTTGTGGCTAGTGCCATGCGTGAGTTTTTAACAGATTTTAGAGACGAGTATCGTTTGATGGGTAGAAAGGAAAAATATGAGCATATGTTCCTCTCAAATAGTGCGCCGGAGTGTGGAGATGATTAGCGCCTAGTTCTTATCCAAAGTGCGTAGGCTGGTAGTGACGAAACGGAAAAACAAATATGTGCAACAATTCGAGTCGTACGAACATGCCCATTCACGTATCATCGAGTCAGCCGCCCGTCGAACCGTTCCTGCCTGTGCCTCACACGGCTCATAGTTATCTCAGAGCTTGAACCGAGTAGACGTGCGCTCCTCGAATACGATGGAACTTCCTTTGAGCAGCATTCTCAACGCCTCGTACGATGTGTCCGTGACGAAATCGTTGCGCGTGTTCAGGCGTAATTCCGGTACCATTAGCTATGTACTGGAAACGGAATGTAGACCGACAAACAAACGGGTTTATTTAAGTATCGAGGAGATGAATAGAATCTTTGTGATAGTTGATAAGTGGTGTGAAGATCGTTATAAAATACCTGCTAACGTAGGTACAAGAAGAGAGCAGATTAGTGACGCGCCCTCATACGCCGTTGTATGTACGTTGTGTATAAATAACGATCGGCCATGCATTGATATAAGGCTGATGTGGAAGAATGCTTCTGATAATAACGCTCTTATTCCTACGCGAAACCGTTTCATCCTCGACAGAATGTTTGAAATCGTCGGATTCCGTAAACTGAAACCTATATTAGACGCGCGTGTTACGGATATGCTTTATTTTGATACAGTTCTTGAATACGCATACACTGCTCTGCTCGATGGGTTTACCGAGTGTAGGACTGGTGAGAATGGTCTAGTGCTGGATGTTTATTTAAAAAGTTTAGACTCTTTGAAATACCATGAACTTTGGTACAAAGCAATTGATCGGTACAAGGCTGAGCTCACCTACACCGTTCACCCTGAAGAACTATTTCTTTATATAACGCGCAGTTGCCGTAACGATTTAGAAGATTATTTCAATTGCCGTTATGTTGAGTGAAGAGTTCACGATTGAAAAGCTCGAGTCGGTAGAAATAAACCCTCGATTGGAAAAGCATTCTTATAAACTTGTGTTTAATAATGTAGCTAACGATGAACTCTTTGTGCGTGCTTTTGATTGTATTCTAGACGTATTTAAAGATGACTTGCCAACCGGTTGTAAAGTGGGGACAAAAATAGTACTGAACGATATGAAAGCCATTCATATCGAATACAGGTTTCCCTATACTTTAAGCGGTGAAATATTATTAAGCCGCATAGACTGCGTAATGCAGAGCAATAATGATGTAATTGTAAACTCGATTAAGACCGATTTTAGTATTTTGAAAAAAAAGTGAATTGTATATATATATTTGCTTGACGATTATACGCATATTTCTATTGATTTGTGTTTATATATATATATATATATTTTTTGCTTGATATTTCTCCTGTACTGTTATGTACATATTTCTATTGAAGTGTATATGAAATGTATATTTTATTTTATATATCACCATAATTGTGTGTGTGTGTGTGTGTGTGTGTGTATATTTCTCCTGTACTGTTATGTACATATTGAAATGTATATGAAATGTATATTTATTTGAAATGTATATTTATTTTATATATAATTATGTGTATATATTTCTGTTATGTACATATTGAAATGTATATTTATTTGAAATGTATATTTTATTTTTATATATATATATCCATAATTGTGTGTATATATTTCTGTTATACGCATATTCCTCAAATGTATATTTATTTGAAATGTATATTTTATTTTATATATATATATATCCATAATTGTGTGTATATATTTCTGTTATACGCATATTCCTCAAATGTATATTTATTTTCTATATATTTATAATAAAAAGAATGATGCAATGTTGTTTATTGTTATGCCTTCTACTACCGGTATTCTAATAATGTATACAACAGGTATCTGGCAATATTTAAGCCTTCTAAGCCAGCTGGCTGATTAGGAGTCTATAATAGTGTATACAATGGTATCTGGCAACTCTGTCTTCGGAATACATGGAGCTATCTGGCAACTCAGCCAACTGGCTGATTAGGCGTATATAATAATAATGTATGCAATAATACTGCTAAAAAGAGGTATCTGACAACCATTTACAGCCAACTGGCTGATTAGGAGTCTATAATAATAATGTATGCAATAATACTGCTAAAAAGAGGTATCTGACAACCATTTACAGCCAACTGGCTGATTAGGAGTCTATAATAGTGTATACAATGGAATACATGGCGCTATCTGGCAACTCAGCCAACTGGCTGATTAGGCGTATATAATAATAATGTATGCAATAATACTGCTAAAAAGAGGTATCTGACAACCATTTACAGCCAACTGGCTGATTAGGAGTCTATAATAATGTATACAATGGTATCGCGGTATCTGGCAACTCAAGTCATTTACGCCAACTGGCTGATTAGGAGTCTATAAAACAACGCCAACTCGGCTGGAAGTCTTAATGTGCACTTGGCTCCTGCCAGGTGAACACCTCTCCTCCTTTCTCTCCTCCTCCTCCTTTCTCTTGGGGGATAACGCCGCCTCCAAGTTTCCCCCCACCCCCCTTTCCCCCACCCCCTTTGCAACAACCCCCTTTGCAACAACCCCCCCCTATGCAACATTACATAATAACCTGCAACATTCCTGCACTCTCCCCTTTTTCGGCTATACTACTGGCGCCCGCAGGTAGGGGCAAGGGGGGCGCTTGCCCCCCCCCCTGGAAATGCCAAGAAAATATATTAAATATTTTCTAAGAAAATATTTATATCCTAAACTTGCTGAAAAGTATCCAACTGCCTCCTAAAGGGTGAAAATTTTTATTTGTGTGCATGATAAAAGGTTGCTACCTTTTTATTTGTTCACCGGGAGAAAATCAACTCCAACAAAACTGATTTTATGGAAAAGATTGTTCATAATTTTGGTAGTGACCGCAGACGACTACAATTCCTATTCAAAGAAGCAGTGTAGGTGATGCTCGAAACACCGTTTCAAATTAGGTACAACATTTACTTCAGTGTGCTTTTTTCTTCATTCTATCATGTTTCTGTTATAATAAAATAAATGATTGTTATCATGTGCATTGTATGTATATACAATATATATTTGCATTTTCCATTACAGAAAATGCAACACTAAACTTGCTTAGAATTAACCTGCTGGTTCCTAAGGGGTCAAAAGTTTTTTGCTTGCTCCGGTCCCTACCTATTAATACATTAAATTTTGCCCCCCCTTGGAAAAAATCCTGCGGGCGCCCATGACCGCAGAAAATATTTGATCTGTTTCAGTATGACTATGATAATCTCTATAAAATGTATGTTCATTAATTATATTTCCTCTCTGTTATTTAATCAATTGCTTTATTAATATGTTTAGATTTTATCCCCTCTCTTTCCGGGCCTCCTAGAGGTCCGGGCCCAGGGGATTTATCCCGGCTTCCCCGCCCTCTAGGCGGCCCTGAATGTAAATTAAAGCAGTATAAAGAAAAACCAGCAGAACAAGGCATTACTGATAACATATCATTCTCTCTAGGCGTCAGCGTGCAACTGACAGTGACAGGGCTAACGAGCTGCGAGCGGCTGCGAGTTTGAGTTACCAGAAAGCACCAGTGTCGAATGACATGTAAGAACATGAACGCTCCTATGCAATTTTGACGTCAATCTAGGGTTGCTAAGTGTCCCAGTTTTCCGGGATTGTCCCGGTTTTCGGCCTCTTGTCCCGGCGTCCCCAAAAGACCTTTCGGGGCCATCGAATGTCTCGGTTTCACAAAAAAAGGAAGCTAAATCCAATGGAAAGTACGAGTAGATGTGTTTCTTGTTTATTTTTAGTTATTTGTTGGAAAAAAATTTACTTTATTTTTTGTTTGTTTGAAAGAAAATGTTTATTCATTTTAATTTATGTTGAGAAATTCATTGTTTTTAATAAAAATTATTATGTACAAATTTTATATGAATATATGTAAATTACGCATCAATATATTGAAATCGAAATAAAAAAATTTTTATTGTCCCGGTCTTTCCGCCAAAAAATCTGGCAACCCTACGTCAATCATAATTGGCACTATCACGCTATGGACCAATGTAACAAATTAACAATATATGTGGTTGATTGTGATTAAAAGAGAGAAGAAAGTTTTGAAAGATTGTTTTACAAACTACACTTTTTTTTAACGTGTGTTAGACTCGCCTTCCTCCATCCAACCAAACGACCATTATTTCAAATTATCATATGAACAATCGAATACTGCTATCTTGGTTTGGGGGTGGGGGGGCTTGTGAGAATGTAATATTTATTCAAGAAGAGATCTTTGTTACAGTTTTTATCATACAAATAAAAAAAAAGATGGTTAAAAAATTTAAGTTTTCGTAGGCCCTAGGCACAGTGCCTACTGTGTTTATTGGATAATACGCCCTGATATATATATATATAAATTATATATATATATATATATATCTTACCTTACAACCTTACAAAGGTTCCGCGCGATGATTCCTCATCCCTAGTGAAGTAGTGAGTTGGTTACTTGTGCTCTCTACCTCACATAGCCAGGTACGCCCGGCTCATCGGGGATTGTTCTGAGCCAGGCGTCCAGTCTTCTTTTGAAGATGTCCACTGCAACTCCCTTCGTGTTTCTTAGGTCTTTGGGCAACTCATTAAACAGTTTTGGTCCTCTCACCACAAAACTATTTTCTTTCAGGTTTAAGAATGTTCCCTGTCTCGCCTACAATTTGGGAATAGGACACAGTCTACCGTTTCTACTTTCCACTGTTGTTTGGGGAGTCATAGGGTTCAGAGTAAGATTGGGGACTAGTTTCTCCATTAATTTCCAAGTGTAAATAATGGTGTATCCCTCTCTTCTCCTTTCCAGTGAATATAGGTCTAGTTCGCGTAACCTTTCCCAGTAATTTAGTTCTTTGCACCCGTTGATCTTGGCTGTAAAGCTTCTCTGGGTCCCTTCTAGCTGTCTAATGTCTTCTTTTTTATATGGGGATGTTAGGACTGAGCAGTATTCCAATTTGCGTATGATCAGGGTTTTCAGTAGAGGAATCATTACATTCCTATCCCTTCGTTTAAGGGTTTTCAATATCTGTCCCGTTATTCTCTTTGCTCTGTTTACTGCTATTTTATTTTGTGTTTAAAATTTCGCATCATCTGTCATTACAACCCTTAAATCTTTTGCTCTGGAATTTCTCTGAATTTCCTGTTCATTTGGGGTATAATATTCCATGGATTTTAGGTCTTCTCTTTTTCCATACCGTAACAGCTGAAATTTCTCGGTTTTGAACTTCATATTGTTGTCTTCCGTCCACTTGTAGATTCTGTTTATGTCGGTTTGTAGAGATCCTATATCTTCTGGGTTTCTTATTTTTCTACTGATCTTTGTGTCATCGGCAAAGGATGTTACTGTGCTATCTCTGGTAACGTCCTCATCTGTGTCAGTTAGCATGATTATGAAGAGTAATGGAGCTAATACTGTTCCTTGTGGACCTGAGCTGAGGACCTATGATTCTGATGAAGATACTCCTTGTACTGTAACGACTTGCCGTCGCTCACTAAGGAAATTATGTATCCATTTCCCTACTTTTCCCGTTATTCCCATGTATTTCAGTTTATGTATTATGATTCCATAGTCACACTTGTCGAACGCTTTAGCAAAGTCTGTGTATAGTACATTGTGGTGCCGCGTTTGTTAGCGGGCTAGAGATAAAGTAAAGGCCAATTTGAGGCTTTATTCAACATAAACATAGCATAGATCTGAAACACAGAAAACAATAATTAGTAAAGACTTGTTACACAGAAAACAATAATTAGTAAAGACTCATTACATTCCTCTCTTCTTTTATAATACGTGATACATTGCACGGTAAGAAACAAAACGACAAGTTCAAGATATTTTGGAAGAAAGAAGAGTCTACAAGTTTAGGCGTTGAGCTGGGTATCTGATTCGAGTGCTTCTTCTCAGAGGGGGACTCGTCTCGGAGGTTACTGACACAGGTGGGCCTCTCTCGACTTCGACTGGAGTCGCTTCGACGGGAGCTGTTGGGACCGTGTGTCGGCGGATCTCAGCGGGTTCTGAGTCGTCCGTTAGCGGGGTGGAATTGATTGGCGGACTGGGTACGGGGGGTTCATAGTGATTCGTGTCATCCGTATTGCTACGTCCCGCCGGTGCCAGGTCCCTGATGGATACGGTATCTTCTCTCCCATTCGGATGCCGTATAAACGCGTAGTTGGGGTTTGCCTCAATTAACTCAACTTCCTCGACGAGGGGGTCGTTCTTGGATCGGCGAATGAATTGGCGAAGGAGTACAGTTCCCGGAGAAGACAGCCACGTCGGTAGTGCAGAACCGGTAGAAGTACGCCGCGGGTGCGTGAATAGACGCTCGTGAGGAGTTTCGTTCGTGGCCGTACACAGCAGCGATCTAATCGAGTGCAGCGCGTCTGGTAGGACGGACTCCCATTGCGACATCGGCAACCCGCGATCTTCTATGGCTAGTTTGATGGTGTTCATGATGATTCCATTGTAACGTTCGCATTGCCCGTTTCCTTGGGGGTGATACGGCGTTGTGCGACTAGTCGCGATACCATGTTTAGTTAGGAACAGTTTTAGTTCCGAAGACATAAACGATGTCCCTCGATCTGTGTGGATGTAAGAGGGAGTTCCGAAGGTAGAAAATAACTCGGTGAGACGGGCGATAACGGTTGACGTGTTCGTATCACGGCACGGGAAGGCAAAAGGAAAGCGTGAATACTCGTCGATTACTGTTAGGATGTAAGGTCGCGAAGTTGCGCTCGGAAGCGGGCCTTTAAAGTCGATGTTAAGTCGGTCAAACGGGGACATGGCCCGTATTAAGTGACTAACTTCTGGTTTATAGTACTGTGGCTTACATTTAGCGCATGTTTGGCATTCCGACGTAACTCGTTTGATGTCATCCACTGAGAATGGTAGGTTCCTAGCTCTCACAAAATGAGTCATTCGGCGGACTCCTGGGTGTATCAGATTAACATGCAGCTGGGCGAGGGATATTCTTGGAGTAGCAGCGCAAAAGGATCGCGACAATGCGTCTGCGGCTCGGTTCTCGGGGCCCGGTCTGTATTTTATTGTGAATGAGTAGCCGGCTAGTTCTACACGCCAACGGAGAATCTTATCGTTCTTAATACGACCAGTAGCTTTTCCATCGAACATGAAAGATACGCTCCGCTGGTCGGTGACGACAGTAAAGTGTCGATAAGCTAAGAAGTGCTTCCACTTGCGAATGGATTCGATTACAGCGTATGCCTCCTTTTCAACGATGTGATGGCGACGTTCTGTGTTATTCAGAGCGCGAGAAAAGAACGCCACCGGGATGCCGTTCTGGGTGAGGGTGGCTCCGATTGCTGAAGAGGAAGCGTCCGTCTCCACAGTGAACGGCAGTTCTTCATCGATTGAACCGACGACAGCTTTCGAGATATCATCTTTGAGTGTTTGGATCGTTGATACTTCCTCGCGAGTTAATGGGAATGATGAAACGTTGAGCAGAGATTTGATCTTGAGGGAATAGTTCTGAATCCATTTAGCATAGTATGCGAATAATCCGATTACGCGTTGTAGAGACGACTTGTTGCGAGGAGTTTGAAGTTCTTGTAGTGGCCGGAGGCGTTCGGGATCGGGCCGCAATACGCCATGAGAGATAGAATATCCGAGCAGGTGCACCGATGTCATCGAAAGCTTGCATTTTTCCTTGTTTAGACTCAGATTTACTCATTTAGCGGCTTCCCAGAAATGTCGAAGGTTCTCATCGTGCTCTTCCCAAGTGGTTCCGCAGATGGTGAGATCGTCGAGGTAGGCGTATGTTGATGATAAGTTGTTCGAGGATATGAATTCGTTCATGACGCGCTGGAAGGCCGCGGCTCCGTTAGTTACTCCCATAGGGATCCTTCTGAATTGGTATAGATTTCCGTCAGCCTCGAATGCTGTGAAAGGTCGTTCAGACGGATCGATTTCTACCTGGTAGTATGCGCTTGACAGATCAATTACGCTGTAGTATTTGTGTTGTGAGACTTTGTTGGCTATATCATCGATTCGCGGAAGAGGATATGCATCTAGCATGGTAAATCGGTTGACGGTTTGAGAGAAATCGATTACCATGCGTTTTTTTTTGTTTCGGTAGATGTGATGACTACTTGAGCACGCCAGGGTGAGTACTGGGTTCAATTATCTCATCCCTGAGTAGCTTTTCGATTTCTTTCCCAATGAAAATTTTGTCCTCAGAGCAAAATCGTCTGGACTTCGTGGCGATGGGACGACAATCGGCAGTTAAGTTGCCGAATAGTGGTGGGGCTGAAATTCTTGATCGAGTAAGGCCGCATATATGGAGTGCTGGCTCCGGACCTCCGAAATTGATGTTCAATTCCTTGTGTCTGATTAAGAATGGGGTACCGAGTATTATGTCAGCGCACAGATCCGACAAGACGGATAGTTCGAGCTTTTCGTAGTCGCGGTCTCCCATCGTAACCTTCACTGTACATCGACCTGAGATGGCTGCGGATAGATTAGGCGAAGCCATTGATACGACGCCCGAGTGCGGAAGAATGGGCAGCTCTAAGTGTTTGGCTAGATCCTCACGAATGAAGTTGTCCGAGCTGCCAGTATCCAACAAGGCGAGACACGAACGGCCGTTGACGAGGATATCGACTGTTGAGTTGGTAGGCATGGAGGAGCTACACGATAGAGTGGTACTAATGGTCGCTAATGCTGCGGCTGAATGAGACGCTGTGGTTTTATCCTGTTTTTGACGTGCCGAGGAAGTACTTGAGCGGCAGACTTTGGCCCAGTGGCCGGTCTTTTCACATTTCGCACAGATAGAATCCTTTGCTGGACACCTGCTTCGTGGGTGGCGTCGAGACTCGCAGAAGAAGCACAGAGCGGCTTTGTTGTCGAAATTCGTAGCGGCTGAAGAGTTTGGGAGATCGTCTTCTTGGACGCAGGCAGGCCGGGCAGAGTCAGTAGTCGGCGACGGTTCGTGGCGAGAGCCAGTGGCTGCAACAGCACCGTAATGAGTGAGGTACGATTCTGAGTTTTTCTGGGCCTGATCTAATGTTCGGGCCTGGACGATAGCCTTTTCCAGTGAGAGTGTGTCATTTTCGAGTAAGCGGGTACGGATGGCGCTATCTCTAATTCCTCGGATGAAAGCGTCTCTCACAGATGAACTCCTGTTTTCGTCGGCGGAAACCGATTTGAAGTTGCAGTCATTGGCTAGTTGTTGAAGAATTTGCAAGTACTCATCGAGGGTTTCCTCGGGCTTTTGGTGACGGGTGGACAACAGGTGGAGAGCGCATACCTCGTTTGGCTTCTTGACGTAGGTGGCCTCTAAGGCTGCCATGGCATCCTCATAAGTAGAGCAGTCTTGAATGATATCAGCGACATTGGGGCCGATATGTATGAATAGAACCTCCAATTTATTGGGGTTGTGTTCGGCGATAGTACTCAAGAAATATTTGAATCCGCGCGACCATAATTTCCATAGTTTCCCAGCTTGGGGAGAATTCGGAGAAGTAATAAATTTATCCGGGCGAATCACCTTCTCCATGATATAGTAAGATTACTGGATGAATATTTGCTTGCTGTATCTGAAAGGCCGACTGAATGGCTGATTGAAATGTTGAATAAATTGTGGTGCCGCGTTTGTTAGCGGGCTAGAGATAAAGTAAAGGCCAATTTGAGGCTTTATTCAACATAAACATAGCATAGATCTGAAACACAGAAAACAATAATTAATTAGTAAAGACTTGTTACACAGAAAACAATAATTAGTAAAGACTCATTACATACATCATAGTTTTCATTACTTTCAAGTGCATCAATAATGTTGTTGTAGTGTTCCACTAGTTGTGATAGGCATGATCCGCCTGACCGAAACCCGTGTTGGTTATCATTGAATTTTTTCCGAGTTTCCAAAAAGTCATAGATTTTCTGTTTAACTATTCTTTCAAATATTTTAGTGAGATGAGATGTAAGCGACACTGGCCTATAGTTTTTGGCCTCGGATCGATCTCCTCCTTTATATATTGGGACTATGTTCGCGCTCTTCAGGATGCCCGGTATTTCTCCCGTGTCTAGTGATCGTCTCCATATCCAGTACAGGGGCTCAACGATTGCATTCTTGCAGTTTTTGATCAGTGTGGCATTCCATTTATCTTGTCCTACCACTGAGTGTGTTTTTAGTTTCCCTATGGCTTGTGTAATATCATCCGTCAAAACGTCGAAATCCGTTATACTTTCCCTTGTGGTTCTTCTTCAAAGAACGCGTTTCTGTCGCCTATCAATTTGTCAGTTTTTGGGATACTGAAAGATGATTCGTACTGAGCTCTTAATATTTCAGATACTTCTGTTAGATCATCAGATAAAGCACTGTTCTCGTTTTCTAAAGGTCCGATAGTCGCATGGTTTTTCGACTTTCTTTTTGCGAAATTATAGAAGTATTTGAGTTAGCCTTTATCGCTTCTATAGCGTCGTCTTCTTCTTTTTCTGTATGCTTCTCGATTAGTTCCTGTATGACGACGACATCAATACTTTGCAGTTTATCATTTAATATTTTTCTGATGTTGTTATCTTTAGAGTTACTTAATTTTGCAGTCACTCTTTTTCTCTTTCGAAACAATGCCCTCCTTTGTCTCTCGAACCTGCTTCTTTTTCCTCTTTGTTGTATTTTTGGGACATGTTTTTCCACAATTTCTAACGTCTTCTCCTCTAACGTCACTAGCATCTCCTCCGTTGTCTTGGCCTCGAAAATGGTTTTCCAATCTATTACTTCCATGCTGGATGTCACATCTTCCCAGTTTATAGCTTTGGAGTGAAAATTGAAAATGTCGAATTTGCTTCTTTCTGTTGTTCGTGTTCTTTCCTTTCTTGTTGCTTTTATATTGGTTGTTATTTCAATGATGTTGTGGTCCGATATCATAGTTGGGGATATTTCTATATTATCAATTTGATTACTGTTGTTTGTGAATACCAAATCTAGGCAGTTGTTTTTGCTTGTGTTTTCTCATATTTCTTGCGTTAACATAAATTCATCAGCTAGAGCTAGTAGCATTTTCCCCTGCTCCTGGTCTTCTCGTGTGCCCCCCTTGTCCTGGTGTATACATATATTTTTTCCTATCCTTTTATATTTCATGAATGGGAAATTAAAATCACCACAGAGAAAAATATTTGGGGTTGGAGAGTGTAGATCTTTTACCCAGTTTCTTACCTCTGTAATGGAATCTGAAAATTTTGAGGTTGGCGTGTTTGGTGGTCTGTACATTACAATTAGTACCATATTTAATTTTTCAACTTTTGCTGCTACACATTCTACGTAGCTTTAGGAGGATGTTATAGTTGTCAATTTGTATTTCTTTTTTGTCAATACAGGACTCACAGTTTTCACAGTTCGCCTGGCAGTGATTTAGATGAGTTTCCGTGAGGCATGCAAAGTCTGCTCCGGCTTCTTGCATGAGTCATTTCAGGTATAAAACTTTATTCGGGGAATAGTTTGATTTAAGGCCCTGAATGTTGGCTAGGATTATTTTTATTTTTTTCTTTCGTTTTCGCATACAGATGGTTCCGATTTGTTTTCCAATGGGGATGCCGGTTTCGTTGCCTTGTGGTCCTCCGAGAATTTACCTCTTTTTATCTTTGTCGGTACCTGTTGTCCCGATAACGCATGAAGGGCCTTTGTTCGTACCATCTGTCCGGCTCTCGGATTCCTATATTTGTCAGCTAGTTTTGTAATTGCTGGATAGTATTTAGCAGCTGAATTGTGTTGGCTGCGTCTAAAAAATTTCCACTCTTCTTTGATGTTCGTTTTTTCTGTTCACTCGTTGCGTTCCTTTGAAGTGGTCGTAACGGCATTTTTTCTGTATTTGCAACTCCCCTATCTTCGTTGATTATGGTCACTAACTAACGTATAAAGTTTTTTAACAATTTCAAGCAGTTTAATTCACAAACAAAAGATTACTCTTAAAATTTCCATTAAAAGTGGTACAGTAATTGTTTCCAATATTGATGTGTAATTACTTTTTCTGAATTTATTTTTGATTAGCTGACAGAGTTAATTTAATTGAAAACTAACATTACTTCAATTGATTTTGGGAACACCGTTCGTTTTCTAATTTGTGTTGGCATTTCTCTGTCTTAATTACATTTGGAAAACATGAAGCCACTCGGGCCTATCGAGGTTATCCAAGTCAAATGAATGACCTGTAGCTAATTTTTATCTTAAAATTTTACAGAATATCACTTTCAAGTCAGCTAGTCATCCTTAAACTATTTACAAAGCTATTGAAGTAGCCCATTTACTTGAGCTAAAATACACATTATTTACACTATTTACAAACTCTCTGTTTCATTCAGGAAAACGTCTATATTTTCTTAACTAACTATAGAGTGGTCACAAAGCCTCTTTGCAGTGAAATTATAGCATATACAACAAACAACAAAACATCTTTGTTGCGGATCTGTGAAAAAACTATATAGGGCTATGGGTTGATTGCCTGTGCCCTCATCCGTTGGAAATTTCCAACATACTTCAGTGGAGGGTTACCGACAAAAGCCCTATGCTTTTTCGTTAGAGAGTTATGAATATGTAGGTCTTTAAAGGACCTTTTTATATTTAAGTGATTACGGTAATTTTAGCGCCGGGATTTGGGAAGCCTTATGTTAATGAAAAGAAATTGCCCCACCTTAATTTTGCTGGGTCCTTGGTTTGCTTCGATGGAGGGCGTTACGATCATCTTCGGTGTAGGGCCGCCACGATCGAGTTTCGCGACGAATTAACTTTATGTAATTAATATAATATAAGCACTTTTAGGTATAGGCCTATCCTGTGGTTTATTATAAGGAATTCACTCAGAACTTTAGGGGGGACAATTTCACATCCTCCCTGTTTAAAGCTTCGCTGTAACATAAACAGCCCTGAGAGCCGTTCCTTGGTTCTGGTGTATTATTTGCCGAACTAGCAAAATTTTGTTTGGTCTACTTCTCTGTGGTAGACTAAACAATAAATTGAGTTTTCTTGTTGCTATGTGAGGCTGATTCATACATACAGGTTCTTTGTACGTATGGCAATTATTTCATTCCCAATAGGCTATGTCGCCAATCCCGAGGCATTTTTGTATAGATATTTAATTCAATTAATTAATAATTTATATTTAATTATGAAATAAATGTACCACATATGATACCATGTTGTGAGTGCGTATAGTTTTTCCATAGGATCATTCACAACCCATAGACACTTAAGCTAACATGCAAGTACAATCTTACGTATTATACATTGAACGCAATACAAAAATAAGGCCAACAAAGCCACTTAACCTAACATACAAGTAAAAAATAAACCAGCATAGCCATTTAATCCAACATACAAATACAATCTTATTATAACACAACTTAATATGCATATATAATCTTTGCTACATTACAAAAATGAGGTATTGTAAACCAGCAGTTGTCTGAACCACGACTGCCATATAAGTGAGAGGTATACAGTATCTGAAGACAGGACATTGTACAATAACACATTAGAGCTGTTTTGGACCCTAGTAATGAAATTATATATATTCTTCTGGATTAATATTTGGCACGTAGGTAGGTTACACGTAGTAAACATAAAACTGGCATATCTTGATGTTGCCCTTGTTTTTCATGCAAAGGGACTGTATGGGGGTCTCTAGGATAAGTGACGTCAGAATCCATGGTCGCCAGTCTTTCCAAAATATAAAAGTAAGTTATTTCAGCGATATCCTATTTTGGCGTCCCAAATTATTCAACCAACCAAAAAATAAACGGCACTCCAACACTTTCAAATATGGTGTCAATAATCCAGCAGGGTTGCAAGCACCTTAAACAGAGAAAAATAAATAAAATAGGTTAAATGACTGCCCGGTTAGGTCAACTGTACGCCCTTGACAGTTGGTTAGGTTAAGTCTTGATATTTTCGTTACTTTAAACGAAAATATCACGACTTAATGTAACCAATCGTCAAGGGCGTACAGCTGACCTAATTGGTTGATTGAATAATTTGGGACGCCAAAATAGGATATCGCCGTTATTTCACTACTGTTATTATTATGATTGGTTCATGATATTTAAGTTATTGATTTTAATAAATTTTTGCCAGTATTTCCCAATACCACCATCTTTTGCTGGAGTAAACCAACCAAATTCTGGCACAGGAAACTCATCCGCCATCTTTTAAGTTTATTTTTGTAAAACTGAATATTTTTCACAAAACCTTTTAATATTAGGTAGGCCGTAGGCTTGAACAGTTTCATTAAAAAGGTACTTACGTTAGAGATATTTGTTTTCAATTTTTTTTTAAACAGTTGCGTGAATTTGTCACTGGAAAATCAATTGCAATGATTTTTATTTTGATTGTTAAGTTGGCATTCCTGAACTCCCAAAATAATTTGAAGTTTGGGGTTGGGGATATGGCCTAACTTAAAAAATTTATAAATTTGGCCTGTACCCTAGATCATTAGAATATAGCCGTAAATCCCACGCATTGTACCCAAGCCTCTTCCTACGGCTTTTAATTGCCTAGCTTAGGCCTAGACCCCTAGACATTAAACTGAAATGTGGTTACAAGTCTAGAATAGACCATGGTAGTGCTGAAACTAGCTTAGCCTAGATTAGGTTTAGTAGGCAGACCGGGTAGGCCTAACTTAAATCTCCAGTTTCTGGGCCAATGACAGAGTTGAAAGACATTACATTTTACATTACATTTCATTTGGAAAACATGAAGCCATTGAGGTTATCCAAGTCGTGAGCTATATATATAAAATTACAGACTACCTCTTTCATTCATGAAACATAAACAAGTAATTTGATTAGGAAGAGTAAAAGGTGCTAAACCGAATCTGGTAAATATTTACATTAGGGTTTCCTCCCAATTTTGATGCCAAAATACATTTTCCTAGTAGTGTATGATGTCCTTTGTTCAAATCTGGCCTTCATTTTATGCGGAAATGAACCAATCAAAAGTTATGAGACTTCAAAGTTTTAACATATTTTGGTTCATTTCCCCTTAAAATGAAGGCCAGATTTTAATATTGCACATCAAATGCTACTAGAAAAATGCATTCCAGTGTCCAAATTGCTAGAGAACCTGACCTAACCTACCTAACCCTAATATCAATGGATTCATCGTAGGAACACTCAGATCCACACACACTACATTTAAAAGATGACTGTAACACACCATGTTTGACAAACATCTCTACAGCAGAATTATCAATATTGTTAATATCTATAATCACATCTTCCATATACATTTCACATCCTTCACACGTCATATTGGAAAACCAACTAATGAAGAAAATGGAAAATACTGTAGCCGCATACCTCATGTTTTGTAGCCAAATGTGATTTTTCCACCCAAGTAGATATACTTATGATGATGTCATTCAAAAAATTATGACTAAAATGGAGTTAAGAAAATAATTTCTTTAAAAGCCTATAACATTATAAATACGCAATTGCGCAAATAATAACATATACCATTAGATTCCTAAAGTTATGCTGAAACGTTTGATAACAGCCAGTATTGTCAACTTGGTCGAGACCTTAATATAAATAATTTCCTTTTTGCGCTTGTCATTTTCGTTTAAACTAACGAAAATATCACAACTTAACCTAACCAATCATCATATTAACTAGGGGTGCACCGGATATGATATCTGGCAGGATATGGGTCATATCTGGCTAGATATAGGCCAAGACATCAGAAAATTAACACTGTATGAAAATTTGCCATAATATGATGATAACACTACAAATAATATTTTATATACAAAAAAAATAGAAAGCCCTCCAGGGCCCACCCCTAAACCAGTCCAGCAATACTTTTTATATTAAATCAACACAATACTGATGACAAGAATAAATAAAACATCTGTCCATCCTTAACGATTATAGTTCTATTAATATAATCAGAGCTTTTTATAAGAATGTCTAGGCAGTATTGTGGGTAAATATTTACTATTACACTGGTCTCCAGTAGAAAGTTTTAAAAGCTGGTTTTCAATATTTTTCAATGTGCTGAATTAAAAAATTATACTCATTTCCGTCACAAATGATTTGTTAAAGAGTTATTGAAGCTTAAAGCTTTTAAAACTTTCTACCCCTTTTTTACGCTTTTTTACCTAACCTAAAACAACCTAGCCTAACCTAACCTATTTTTATACCCATATTTAAGTCATGTCTTTAACATTGAAAACTAGCTTTTAAAATTTTCTACTAGAGACGTGTAATAGTAAAGAAATACCCATTTTTTTACCCTTTTCCTGTTAGAGTTTAAACTTTAATAACTCTCTAACAAATCATTTGCGATGGAAATGAGTATAATTTTTTAATTCAGCACATTGAAAAACATTGAAAACCAGCTTTTAAAACTTTCTACTGGAGACTGATTGTAATAGTAAAGAAATACCGTATTGTGTAGTTCAGATGCCGCCATTCAGCCTGGAGGTCTTCAGAATAAAAAAAAACTCAACAATAGTGATTTAGAACTTTTTTCCATTGTGGTGCAGAAACGAGCATTTCTCCTGTTTTATGCAATATTTGGGATTGCCTTGCTTCATAGATGTTTCCATATACAGAAAACATTCTCTTTGAAAATAGAGAGGATGCGGGTGTGCAGAGAAGCTTTGAAACAATAGTTTTAAGGAGAGGAAATTGGTCCTCCTGCTTCCAAATTTGAACTGGACAGCGTTTCCTATCTACAAGAGGTTCAGATGCATATTGGTCCAACTCCCCTGCAATCAGTAGAACAGGAGCAGTCTTTTTTTCAACCTTCTCTTGTAACTTACTTCCCCAGATCGCTCTCCTTTTGCAATCTCCATAAAACATGCTTCAAGAATGTCCTCTTCGTCTTTCCTCTTTCGCATAGGAGAACTGAAATTTGAGTTGCTTCCACTTTCATTACCTTCACTTTCATTTTCATTAGAATCATTACCACCTTCGTCATTTTCAATACCTATGACTTCTTCAATCAGCCAGGATTTAGCCTGCTCTCTTTGATCTTGAAAGAAAGATAACTTATACTGCGGATCTATTGCAGTCGCAGTCACATAAGCCCTGTTTTTCATTATGTTCAAAGACTTCCCATCATTACTCTCTGACAAGAAATGCGCTTGAAGAGAAGTCAGGAGTTTTCTCTTTGTCATTTGAACATCTTGGTCATCATGGCCAATCTTTGAAAGAAATCTTTGTAAAATACAAATGCTTGGGATTACAGGAGACAAAGTTGATTTTTCCGAACTCATTTCCTGAGTTAAGGGTCATTCCACGTCAAGTGCACCTGTGGTCCCCACCTCACCATGTCAGATTTTGTTCTAACTTTGCTCACAGATTCCTTTAAGCCTTAAAGGAAGTTCTGCAATGTTTTAGTTCCATATCTCTTGTGGTTCTGTCACTAGGGCTCCAAGAGCATGGGCTACTTTGTCCATTGCATTGAGCTCCAAATTATTTGTGCCATTTTTAGTTAGTTAGCATTCCATAGTAACAAATCCTTCTGCTCTGAAAACTTGCTCCTAGGGTCAAAATTTACTGTAGATTTCAAAACTCACATTACTAGAGCTCTAGGAAGTATGGGTAATTCTACGAGAAATAGACAAATGAAGTACACGGTAACCTCTTCAAAATTCATGAAACTTGGTGTGAGGGTTGGTTTAGGTCCAAATTACAAATTTCTGAATTTTTTAGAAAATTGGTCAAGTTGGTCAAATTTTATGGCTTGACCAAATTTTGGTCAAATGAAAAAACCAATAATTTTCAAACGTAAATATCTTAGCTCCTAATTGTGGTAGTGTAGTAAGTCTTAAATGATAAAATATGTAAAATTAACTGTAGTTTCTAAATATGTATCATTTTTTTAGGGTAACAAAAATAAAATTAAGATTTTTTGGAAAAAGTTTTGGGGGGGGCAGTGAAGATATAATTTTTCGAAAAAAAAGACCAGGAATAAAAAAATGTTTATTTGATGTATGTACACCATAATAAGTAATAAAGTCAGCTTATTGACGATTATTATGAAAAAAAAAATGACTAAAAAAAAAATCCTCCAAATTTTAGTAATTTTTTGCTTTCTTTCCAGATTTTCAGTATATACCTAATTTTCTAGTATACGTAAATTTACCTAACCCTTAAAATGCCTCAAAACACAAAATTTTGTTGAGATCCTATCAGGGTTGTGGAGTCGGAGTCGCACGTTTCAGGGTGGAGTCGGAGTCGGTAAAAAACTTCTGACTCCGACTCCAATTTCTGTGTCCTGTGTCACCCTTAATTTCTAAATCCTAAATACTAACATTTAGGTTATTTAGTTTTTTTGGTCAATAAACCTTATTCATTGATAGCCCCTAGATTAAGTTTTTTTAATATTTTTTTTTTAAATTTTCAGAATATACAATTAATATTTATTTAAATATAAAATATAAAATTTCACACTTAGTGTGGTGGTGATGAAATGTCTTATTATTATGATAATTATAGAGTGAAACACTAGAGGAGTCGGAGTCAGATTTTTAGATTTTTTACAATGTGTGGAGTCGGAGTTGGAAAATTTTGGACCGACTCCACAACCCTGGATCCTATGAAAAAACACTCAAGAAGAATTTTCTATAACATCAAAAAAGTAAACTCTGCCATGGCAGCTGCAAGCTATGGAATTTTGGAAGAAAATCAATTACTATGCAGCAATTGCTATGTCACAATTAAAAAGAAGCCAATTGTATTAGAACATGTTCAACGTTCATCCAGAGAGCCAGAACCTGCACCAATACCTGAGCCAGACATACTTAACGAATGTATGGAGTGAAGCAGTAGCGATTCCATGAATCCACCACCATTGGAAGAATTTGTCGTTCAAGACAGGCAATTCAATAAAGATTTGCTCAGCGACAATATTTTACCTTTATTTGATGAAAGCCCTATTAAAACAGGTAATAAAACAATAGAGACTCCGTTCAGGACATTTGTTTCTTAATGCCAAATTCGTAGTTTTCTGTTTTTAAATATTAGCATCAGCACTTGAATACATATATACAAAATATTTGATATTTGATTATTTCACGCAACCTAAATTTATGAATTTGTTTTACAGCTGGATTGAAGCCGGGACAAAAACAGATAAAGGCTTCTACGAAATTCAGATCAACAATGGAAAAGGTTAAACGAAGTTTTGAAGCTGCTTATGGGGCTCCTATTGACTATTCTGAAGCTGGTCCATCCAAAAAAAGTTGTTTGGAAGATGATTTGAGGCAAGACTACTTTTCAGACATAGTTATTGAAATTTGACATTTTAAATTAAATTTAATACAGTCATCGAAGTATATACTAAATTAAGTTTTCTGTTTACATTTTTATAATCGGACAATATAATACATATACATATATTTTATGAAAAGTTTAATTAAAAATATACTAATTAAACTTAATGTCAAATACACTTTATTTCAGGTATCAAAAGGTTATGGAAGAATTAAAGGAGAAATTTCAAGCAAGTAACGATCGCAATCTTAGGTTACAAATACTATCATTGTATCCTTATCCCATTGAAAAACTGCTGACTTTCTTTGGAGCAACAAAGTATATGGTGCATAAGAGCCGCAATCTTCAAAAACAGTTTGGTATTCTTCCTAACATTCTAAACATGACGAAAGGTAAGGTCGTCACAGCTGAAATGAAAAAAATCATTCAGGAGTTTTATGAAAATGATGAATATAGTAGGATGTGCCTGGGAATCAAGGATTATAAGTTTGCAATAAATGAAGAGGGTGAAAAAATAAAAAAACAAAAAAGACTGGTATTGTGTAACTTGAAAGAGTTATATGCTGAATATGCAAAAAATGATGAAAATCCCAAAATAGGCTTTAGTACCTTTGCTCATCTTCGACCATCGCGGTGCGTGCTTGCGGGACAAAGCAGAACTCAGTGTCTGTGTATGTATGCATCACCAAAATCCGAAACTACAAATATCAGCGTTAGGCATTAAAGATTTAGACTACAAACAATTAATGTCTTTATCCATCTGCGGCATGGACAATGAAGATTGTATGATGTACCGATGCAAAAGATGCCCGCGAGAGGTCAGAATAAAAAATTATTTGGAAAGTTTGGACTTCATGGCGATGGAAGAGATAAAATATAAACAATGGGTGTCTGTCGATCACTGTATGTTAAAAGATATCACCGAAACTCCAGAGGAATACGTGGAATCGCTCACCAAACAAATTGTACAACTGACAAGACACCACTTCACGAATAAATGTCAGTCGAGTTACTTCAAAAATCTAAAAGAAACTCTGCCCGAAAATGAAGGTGTTTTGGTGGGCAATTTCGCGGAAAACTTCTCATTCATCGTACAAGATTGTGCCCAGGGGTTTCATTGGGAGAACTCGCAATGTATAGTGCACCCATTCGTTTATTATTCCAAAAACAATGCAGGAAAACTAATTTTCAAAAGTTACTGCTTCGTTTCAAACCGTCACAGGCATGATACAATTCTGGTTCATAGTTTTCTCAAAAAATTAATCCTGTGCATCCAACAACAAAATTCAAACCTAACTAAAATTCATTATTTCACAGATGGATGCGCGGCTCAGTATAAGAATAAAACAAATTTTCTAAATTTATGCCATCATTTCGAAGACTTCAAAATTCATGCTGAGTGGAATTTTTTCGCGACATCCCACGGGAAGAATGCCTGCGATGGTATTAGCAGAATGGTAAAAAGAGCAGTTGCCAGAGAAAGCTTACGATGGCCTCTCGACCATCAAATCTTAACAGCTGAGGACTTCTACAATTTCTGCTCTCAAGAATTCCTAACTGCTATTGACTTTTTTTACGTCTCTGAGGCAGAAGTTGTAGATGTAGAACTTTCTTTGCAAAAACGTCTGAGTGAACCTATTACTTCTATCAAAGGTACTCAACAATTACATCGCTTCATCTCAATTTCCAAGAATTCGTTGAAGGTTTATCCACACTCTCAGAGTGCACAGTCAGTCGAAATAAGAGAGCTCATTAGAGTTTCTGCTTCGGATCAAGAACATAATACTGTCTCTCAACGCGAAATTGAAACAGGCTCTTTTGTGGGTTGTATGTATGAAAATAAACTATGGCTCGGATTAGTCCAGTCCTTTGACTGTGAATATGATGATTTTCTGATAAAATTTCTCCATCCTTCGGGCGTATGTCCCTCATACATTTTTCCTGTGCAAGATGATGTTTGTCACATTCCAACAGAAAATATATTTGGGAGTATTGAAGCAAGTTTACGAGGAGGAACAAGAATACAATACATTTTTCTGCTTCAAGAATTAAATAACTTTTCAAAGAAGATAAAATAAATTCTATCGAATGTATACTATTTAAGATTGTCTATATAATATTTCTAAAAATTTTATCTAAGATTTGTGTATCTACTTAATAGTTATAAAAATCTTTTCAAATTCTTTTTTCTTATTATATTATTAGTGTCTAAAATTTGGATTCACTGGATGAGAATACTGTCTCTTAATTCATTCTCAAAGACTTGTGTACATGTAGTATTAGGAAGAGTATTTTATACTCTGATAAGCGCTTTATAAATTAAACATCATTATTGTCAATATATTCTGTCCCTAAATATAAGAGAGGTTATGTATGTACATTGTACATATATTTTAAAAGATTTTTTCTCCTTTGGTTTATCTACATGTATTTTTTATATGATTTGAAAATTGTCTTTTTCTGGACCAACAAGTCTGTAATAAATCTTTGTCATCTGAAAAAAAAATTTATTACTTAATTTCAAACTCAGTTTTGAGCCTTATAATAAACTATAAGCTGACTTTTTATTACTTATTATGGTGTACATACATCAAATAAACATTTTTTATTCTTTGTCTTTTTTCCAAAAATGATATCTTCGCTGCCAAATCGCAAAAAAAAAAAAAAAAAAAAATGACATTTTTTCCAAAAAATCATAATTTTATTTTTGTTACCCTAAAAAAATGATACATATTTAGAAACTACAGTTAATTTTACATATTTTATCATTTAAGACTTATTATGCTACCACAATTAGCAGCCGAGATATTTACGTTTGAAAATTGTTGGTTTTTTCATTTGACCAAAATTTGGTCAAGCCATAAAATTTGACCAACTTGACCAATTTTCAAAAAAATTCAGATTTTTGTAATTTGGACCAAAACTAACCCTCACACCAAGTTTCATGAATTTTGGAAATGGTGGAGTATACATTTGGCACTTTCATTTGTCTATTTGTCCTGGAATTAGCCGTATAGATTTTCCATAAAATATCCCCAAAGTAGGGTTCAAATTACATTTTGATTCCTGGGAAGCCACTTTTAGAAAATTATAGCTCTGGATCTACTTGACTCTGTGAGCTTTTGTTAGAAACCAAGAAAGTACTGCCCATATGCTACAAAATGTTTCAATCCAGATCTTCCTACCTGTTCTAGTTGCTGAGATATAGGGTAAGGCATAAAAAATGGCCAAAATTAATTTATGTGACAAAAATGTCCCATCTTTAAAGCTCAAAAATGATCATGTGGGACAGCTTGCACCATACTCTAACAAAAACCAATGAAAAGAGCATGTTTTTTGCTTATATGTTTCATTTGTGTCGATAATCCAGAAATTTGCTAGTGAGTAGTTAGTTGTATATATTGAATAAAAATAAAATTGTAATACATTTTTTCTCAAACAAAAATTAGAGAAATGAGTGGAATTAAATTGGAATTAAAGAGCATGTGAATTGAATTGATTGATTGTTTCTGATAAATGAATTGGAATTAATATATTTCAAATTTACTGGAATTGGATTTGGATTTGGATTTGAATTGATAAAATAGAATTGACCCCGTGTCTGGACTTCTGATTTTGTTTTAGTAGGTCTACCAAATCATACATTACCATACCCAGTGTTACTCCACAATGATTTTAGGTTAGACATTTCCTTATAAATTTTTTTTTTTTTTTTTTTTTTTTTTAATTCTGATAGAAATATTAAAGTAATGTAATATACTATAAATGGGGTAGCTCTGGACAGAGGGTAACTTAGTGCAATTTTAAAAACCGTATCATTTTATTATACCTAAAATTTAATTTTACCTTTCAGTTCCCGCCATAATAATTCTCTGGTAAATTCAAATTTAGTTAATGGTTAGTGGTTACAAGGGTTTCAAAACATGTAATCAGTAGATTTTTTATTAAAAATAAAAAAAAAAGTTAAGTAAAAAAGTTGCAAAAACTTGATAAAAATATAGTTAAATACCTATTTATTGTTGGATTTTGCATAAATAAACTTTTTATGGGTTTTAAAGATGTTTTCCTTAATTTTTTTTTAAATGTTAGTAAAGAAATAGTTATCGTTAACTTCCGTTAACTTTGTAGTAAAATTATCGGATTATCGTTATCGGAGTTAAAAATTGGGGTTAACGGATTATCGTTATCGAAGTTAACTTTTTGGTTAACGGTGCCCACCACTGCTTAAGGATACTGAATTCCCTTCCAAATTTGGCCCATTTCCTCTTTGCAACAATCAGATATTTATTAGCTTTTTAAAAAATAAAAAATTTTACTAGCAAAGTCATGCTTGTTGTATGGCACAGTCATCCCATCTTTGGCATATTATTTAATAAGAATTAATATGTTCTTCGAGTGAGTCATGCACGATAATGTAGTTACATTAATATCAGGGTTTAACCCATATTATCCCAGTAACTACATTTGTGGTCAGATATTTAAAAAATTGCTAAATTTTGTTATTTTTGCATCATATTTCTTGCGCAGGTTTCGCTTCTCTCCATTTTTGTAGATATTAATTTTGTAATATAAACATACTAGCTAGTATTTAAGTTGTTGTTAAACAAAGTTCTCATTTTAATTCATTTAACCAAAGTTATAACATGTGGTGAAATATTGCCTCACATTAATTTTATTTAATTTTTTCATTAAACAACTTTAAAGTATGTACATTTTTCTTTCATCACTGAAATTTTAATAAAAATACACAAATTATAAATTTCATAATTTCACCTATTTTTACTCCATTTAAGCCCAATGACTACATATGTACTCTCAGTATTAATTATTAAAACAGTATATTTATAATTGAAATAGACTAATATCATTTTGTAGTATTAAAGCGCACATTTACACTAAAAATGCAAAGATTCAACTTTTTACAATTTTGAAACCCTTTGAGCTAATATGAGTTAATATGAATATTTAGAACAAAGTTTAACAATGATTGACATTAACCATTGCATTTTGACTATTATTAGGCACTGTCAGTGCTGATATATTGTTATAAATTAAAATGTTTGTACCCTTGTGATAAATATTGACCACTAACTGATCTAGGCCTGTATATTAATTATAAAACAGGCTTATGTAAATTTTCATTAACTTAAGACAAATATTTATTGATTTAAAAAAATTTTTTGTTTGCTATGTAGGCAAATAAAAAAAAGTCACATTTTGAAAATGTACTAGGCCCAATAGATCATGTATAAATCATATGTCAGCAACAAATAAGGGCTTAAGTTGAATATATCAACAAGGCCAAGTAGAGTATATCATGGCTAAATACTTAACCCTCTACTGGGTCATTCTCTGTCAGATCAACCAAAAAAAATGAAATTAACACCCTCATCTCTCATATTTTGCTGAAATTTGGTTTATAGGGAGTTTGTGAGCTCTGAATCCATTTCTGAAATTATAAGGTCAATCCAACCAACGGTTCAAGAGATATGACCTCGGGCAATTTGAGGTCACTCGCGAGGTTACTAACATTTGGCGAGCCATAACTTGGGTAATAATTGTCATAATTATATAAAAGTATATATATTTAGAATCAGAAAACGACAAGGAATCCAAATATGCAAGTTTTAGAACTCTAGGTTGAAAAATAAAAAAGTTACACTGTAACCAAAATTTGAGGTCACGATTTGACCTCTGGGGTATCAAATGAGAATTTTTTTTTTAAATATAAAAAATGAAGGCATAGGCATTGGCTATTAGAATCAGCAAAAAAAAGTTTATGTATGTTAGTATTTTTCATGTAACTAACATATAAGTGAACACCATATTCATAAGTTGTGCGTCAATTCTACCTATTTTTTCACACTTAAGCTCATAATTTGACCTATAGAAATTAAAATTACATTTTTTATAGATATAAAAAACAAAGTCAGAGTTCTTGACTAATAGAAACAATCATAAAAAGTTTGTTTATGTTGGTACTTTTCATGTAACTAACTTATAAGTGAACACCATATTTATAAATTGCTTGTCATTTCAAGGAATTTTTATATCTTAGCTATCAATTTGACCTCAAGCTCCATTTCACTGCTAATCTACACTGGCAATAATAGTTATAATAGTGAAAGGGGAAGACTAAGCTCACATGTAGCCTAAACAAACCTGTTGAAACATGTTGCTACTTGTCTAAGTGCAGAATCAACACAGATAGTTGCAAAATTCCTTGTCTACAGGTTAGTACAGTTCCAGCCAGCACTGTGGGTGGCTGGTGGGTATGGTGTTTTAATGAGCCTCAGAGACTATCAAGGCCTAAAATATTAAGTGTGTATAGCTATATATTTTCTAAAAAATATATATTACCTAATTGTAAATCCTATATCTTTACAGATCAAAATACAATGGTTCGGCACTTGAAATACTGCCAGGACCCTATTCAAAAACACAAGAAACGCATAACAATCAATCTTAGAAAAGTGACTGATGTACTTGTTGAAAAATGTGCTGGCAGAGTGAAAAAAGACTCATTGTTGTGTGTGAACTGCTGGACACTGATAATGAAAAACCCCACTATACTTAGTACCACTGAAAACAACGAGTCTGAGCAGGATTCAAATGAATCATCTACTATCAGTGGCTTGAGTAACATCTCTTCAATTCAAGATCTGGACAATGACAGTGATTGCTTGATAAAGGAAAATCCTTCAACTTCAGTTGAACCAGTTCTAGCATTTCTGGACCAAACACCAGTTAAAAAAAGTAAGTAATAAATTAATATAATAACTTATACTTTACTACAAGGTCTGTTTGATCTACTATATAGCATTTAAGGTACTATAATTAATATTTAATTACTAATATTCAGGTGTGTGAAACCTTTTTTTCTGTTCTTTTCAGAAGGGCTGTCATTAAGCCAGAAAAAGCGCAAGGCTCGTGGTAAGCTATCATCTGCTCAGAAACACCTGAAGGAGAGGCTAGAACTCAGTTATGGTGTTCAAATTACCGAGGAGGTAAGTGATACTTCAAAACCTGAAACTAAATCTGAAAAACATCTAGACAAATTAATGAATGAATTGAAACAGTCATTCCTGGAGAGCAAATGTCACCATCACAAACTACAAATATTGACACTCTCACCATACACAATTGAAAAAACAGGTAGTTTCTTTCAAACTACAACATACATGGTGAAAAGAAGCTGTTCACTTAAATCAGAACATGGAATCCTTCCGAAGATTCCACTAATGAGCAAAGGAAAAGTGATATCTGAAGAACACAAAGATATAGTTAGAAGATTCTATGAGTCAGAAGAGGTTAGTCGTATGTGTCCTGGCCAAAAGGATTGCGTGAAAGTTATCAGTGCTGAAGGTGCAAAAACGATTGGTCCTCGGGAATTTAAGAGAGATGTTTGAACTATATAAAAATGATGAAAAGAATCCCAAAATAGGATTTTCCACACTTGCAAAATTACGGCCATCATATTGTGTGCTTGCCGGTAGTGGTGGGACTCATTCTGTCTGTGTCTGCACATACCATCAAAATCCAAAATTGCAGCTGGCTGCATTGGGAGAAAGAGGTCTTTCATACAAGGATCTTATGGATTACAGTGTCTGCAGTACAGAAAGAGAGACTTGCATGATGCAACTTTGCAATGATTGCCCAAGAGAAGAGGGTGTCCTGGATTTTCTTGAGTTACTTGACTGTGTGAAATCAGCTCCAAATGAAATATCTTACAAGCAATGGGTGACTGTTGACCGTTGTACAATGGTTGATAAGGTGGAGCCACTTCATGAATACTTATCATCCCTAAGCATGAAAATATCCTGCATGGTTCGTCATCACTTTGTTGCTCAGCAACAATCACAGTACTTCAAGCAGTTGAAAGAAACACTACCACCTCAGAGCGAGGTAGTTATAGTAGGTGATTTCTCTGAGAATTATTCTTTCATTGTCCAGGATGCTGCCCAAGGGTTTCACTGGGACAATTCACAGTGTACAGTTCACCCTTTTGTCATCTATTATAGATCATCTGCAGACCAGGAACTTAGCCATTTTAGTGTCTGTTTCTTATCTGCATCACTAAAACACAACACTATAATGGTTTACTCATTCATATTGAAGCTTATGACATATGTTAAATTCAGATGCCCACAATTGAAGAAGGTGCACTATTTCTCAGATGGATGTGCTGGCCAATATAAGAACAGATACAACTTCACAAATCTCTGTTACCATGAAGAGGATTTTGGTCTGTCTTGTGAATGGCACTTCTTTGCTACATCCCATGGCAAAAATGCATGTGATGGGATTGGAGGAACAGTGAAAAGAGCTACTGCTCGTGCCAGTTTGCAGAGAACTACAGAGAGGCAAATTCTTACACCAGAACACATGTTTCAGTTTTGTGAAGAAAACTTGAGCAAGAAGATAAATTTTTTCTTTGTAACTACAGCTGATTTGAAAGATGCAGAAGAACGGTTGGAACATCGATTCAAGGATAGTAGGGCTATTCCTGGAACTCAGAAATATCCAGAGCTGGGCAGTATTTAAATACATTTGTATTTAAATACGTATTTAAATACATTTGTGTATTTAGAACTGTATTTATAAATACATTGTTTTTCATGTATTTAAATATAGTATTTAAATACTTTAATGAGTATTTAAATACAATGTATTTAAATACTCAAAATATAAAAATGTAAATACTTTTACTGGTTTAATACACGTTCTGTACTAGCACAGTACGACGCGTCGACAGTGTAGTACAGCATGGTTCATGTTTCAACGTGTCAGTTCAATCAGTTGTGTGCCACTCTTAGTCGAAAGCGGTTGATTTCTTTATCGTGTGCGTGTCATGGCTTCAACAAGCAAATCCGGTGAATCAAACAGTGATATATCTGCAGATAACAATTTAGTGCACCCTCTGTTTGATGGAAAATACTTTAAAATTAAATCTAAAGACGGTAATAAGGTAAAGTGCACCTGCTTGCTGTGTAAACTCCCAAAAGAAACTCTTTCAGACAAAACTTTTGAAAGATTGGTTTTGATCCGCAGCAACCGTGAAATAAAAGAGAATTCGTAAGTTGCCTTATGTTTATGTTTACGTCTTATGTTTACGTTTCTGTCTCATCTACTCATTAATTGTTACTCATTTTGCAATGATATAATGAGTATAATATGTCACTGGTTGAACATCGTAAGTTCTAAGTTCTTTTGTTTTTGTTTTGTTCTAAAAAGGGAAATATATAATCGGAAATTAGATTGTACTATTTCTTTATCCTTTATCAAGCATTTTATATTGTTGTTACTCATGAATTAGTGAATGCATATGTTAAAATTTGTATGTATTTAAAATGTATTTACAAATGTATTTAAATACAATTGATGTATTTTGTATTTAGTATCTAAATACATTCGTAAAATGTATTTAGTATTTAGTATTTAAATACATTTCTCCCATGTATTTAGTATTTAAATACATTCAATGTATTTATTGCCCAGCTCTGGAAATATCATAGATTTGTTCCCCTAAACAAGGAAGAACTGATGGTGTATCCCATTTCAAGTGGCATTGGAGAAAAGAAAAGAATAAGGAAAAGTCATTTTACTAATGAACCTGCAATGCTTGGTAACCTAAAATGTGTCACACCAGGAGAGTATGTTGGCTGCATTTATGACATGCAAGTTTGGTATGGAATTGTGGAGGAATATTGTGAAGAGTTTGATGATTTCACTGTGAACTTTCTACATCCCTCTGGGTCATCAGGATCAAGTGCATATTATTATCCATCAAACAAGGATTCATGTGCAGTGCCAGGACATCATATATTAACTGTAATGAGTTGTCCTACCCTAAGAGGAGGCAGCAGAATTCAATACATTTTTCCACAAAAAGAAATTGATGAGAGCATCGAGCATGCAAAAATTGTATTAGGCTAGCACATGAATCCTCTAAGTAGGTCTTCCCCTTTCCTTTCACGATTATAACTATTATTGCCAGTGTAGATTAGCAGTGAAATACAATTTTACATTTTTTGCCTTTGTTTTTATATCTATAAAAAAATGTAATTTTAATTTCTATAGGTCAAATTATGAGCTTGTGTGAAAAAATAGGTAGAATTGACGCACAACTTATGAATATGGTGTTTACTTATATGTTAGTTACATGAAAAATACTAACATAAACAAACTTTTTTTTTGCTGATTCTAATAGCCAATGCCTATGCCTTCATTTTTTACATTTAAAAAAAAAATTCTCATTTGATACCCCAGAGGTCAAATCGTGACCTCAAATTTTGGTTACAGTGTAACTTTTTTATTTTTCAACCTAGAGTTCTAAAACTTGCATATTTGGATTCCTTGTCGTTTTCTGATTCTAAATATATATACTTTTATATAATTGTGACCATTATTACCCAAGTTATGGGTCGCCAAATGTTAGTGACCTCGCAAGTGACCTCAAATTTCCCGAGGTCATATCTCTTGAACCGTTGGTCGGATTGACCTTATAATTTCAGAAATGGATTCAGGGCTCACAAACTCCCTATAAACCAAATTTCAGCAAAATCTGAGAGATGAGGGTGTTAGGCACTGGTTGATCTGACAGAGAATGACCCTACTGCCGAATGGGTTGAATATGTACCTTTTCAAATACACGTCTTTAAACTTAACCCTACAAAAACATTCAGCGTTAAAGGAATATAGTAGATATACACCACATTTATGTCCTTGAGTTAGGGTGCCACATAAAAATCATTTTTTGATTTTTAGGACGGCCCTTTGTGGGATTGTTAGGTTGGGTGAAAAAGCCCTGAATATGAAATTTTAGCCAAATTGAAGGATATTTAGGGGTTCCGCATCGACCATCTCTGGCGTACCACGTGTCAGAAGTAATGAGTTTCTCCAAGAAATTGCTCCAGCTCCGAAGGGTAAAGTAACATGTACAATGTCAATATAAATGCTATCATATACCATGGCGTAGAGGACAGTCACAGCTATATTTCCATAGCATTAAGTTTATTCCATCTCCAATATTTTTTTTTATATTAATATTTTTGTCACGGTTCAAAAGTTTTTTTTCAAAGTTTCACCTTAATATGTTTATGCTTTGTAATCCAAACCACACCAACTGGCAACCAGCTTATAACAGCACAATACGCAACTAGCAAACAGTGCAAACACCTTAACAATATTGTTCAACATTATTTCATAATTAATTGGAATAAACTTGTCCCTCCATGCCTGGGTAGCAGGATACTATTCTGTGTGTGTAATGTTATTAATAATACAAAATCATTAAATCAATTTCAATTTTATTGCAACAAAACAACTTAATATTATTAAAATAAAAAACATTTTATTCCGTATTAATCATAGTAATATACTGAGCCTACTGGCCATATAAATCAAAATAATAACTAAGAAATAAAGTATATACGATTATACATTGTTATACAGGATTAATAGGAGTAACACCCTATAAAAATGAAGCAAATTCAAATATACCATAAAGTACTCCCAAACCCATTAAGGATTTCCACTGGGCACTCGGGTGCTCTTTGCAGTGCTTCTCAATGACTTGCATCAAGTACTGCCGTTGCTCCTCATCCTTGGTGAGTGCGAGATTGTAGTTCTGCATCAGCGCGACCCCTCGCTCCGCCCGGACATTGACAACGCTCAACGTAGAGAGACAGCGTTTCCCCACCAGGTAGGATGCATTGTTCGACCAGGTAGCCGGCTCCAACAATAGGAAAGAAGTATTGATCGTGAGCTGCTCAAAAAGAAGCGTGCTGGATGTCGTGCAAAAGTCTGCGACTGTCTTTCGCTCGAGCTCCTCCGGGCAGACATCCAGGGCAATGCGCTTGGGTGGCTCCTCAGTGCCCTCGACATCCTTGATGGCCGTCGCAATCAGGGATGGGGAGTCGGAGTCAGTGAAGAGTCGGGAGCGGAGTCGGTAAAAATGACCGACTCCCGACTCTTTGATTCAATTTCTATATGCCAACAATTTACCAGAATATTACTCTGCCCTAAATAAATATCTTCCTGAACTAATTCTAAATTCATATTTCCACATTTGATTTATTGTTCTGGTAAATCTTAGCAAATGAATTTCATATTTCTATTTTCTATTTCAGGATACTAGGTACCATATAAAAATTAGCAATATATTAATTATTAATTTAATTAGCCCCTATTAGTAATGAGTCGTGGGCCTAGTAGAAAATCAGCAGTCTTTCAATATTTTAAGCTAAATGAGGATGAAAGTATTTTTATTTGTCAAGTAGAAAAGAATGGTAAAGAGTGTAATGCAAAAATTAGTGTTTACACTGGGAAACATGCTAATGCTCCAACTAGAGCCTCAAACTTGAAACGCCATCTACGAAACAAACATCCCAATATTTATAAGGTTGTAGATCAGCATAAGGAAATCCAGAAACCTACTTCTAGTCAGGCCAGTACCTCTATTTCAAAAAGCAAACAAGTCTCTGTTACAAAATTTTTCCACAGTGAGAGAATTACAATATCAATGACAAAGAAAAATTTAAAAAAATACCTTATAGATTTAGTTGTAAAGAATGGGGTTGCACTTACATTATTTTCCTCCCCAGCTTTCTGTGGATTAAATGGAGAAATGGCGGCAAAACTAGGAGTGTCATTAGAGAGACATGATATTCGAAACATGATTTTATTTAGGAAGCAGAAAGCCAGAAAACTTTATTGAAAACAATGCTGCAAGGAAAATTCTTCTTTCTTAAGATGGATGCCTGCATGAGACAAAGAATTAATTATATGGCAATAAATGTTCAGTTCATTGATGATGAAGGAAAACTAGTTATACGTACTCTGGCAGTGAAGGACACTGAAGCTCAACATTCAAGCGAATACCTGACCAAGCTAATTGAAACCATCTTGACAGAATATGAAATCACTAAAGAGCAAATATTATCAATTGTTACTGATAATGCTTCAAATATGACAAGTACAGTACAGAAACTTAATGATGGTGAAGTAAAAGGAGATCTTTTTGAAGACAGTAGTGAAGAAGATACGGATGAAACTGCTGACAAACTTGACAGTGTTGACACTGTAAGACAATGATTTTGCTGGATTCTCAAATATCCCCCATATGTGATGGCAGTCCACACATTGCAACTGGCAATTCGTGATGGGTTAAAAGAAAGGAATGCTGCTAATGTAGTAGGTAGGTTACGCAACATAGTAGTGGCTGCAAGAATGCCTAAACTTGATGCAATATTAAAACGTCGATCCGGAAAAGGTGCAGTTATTGATCAAGCTACACGTTGGGGGAGTACCTATGAAATGATTAAGCGCCTTCTTGAATTGAAGCCATACCTTATCGATATGGCAAACCCAGATGTAACAATGACTGATATCCAGTGGCAGCAGGCAAGTCAACTTGAGGCATTACTTAAGTACCCATATGTGGTTACAAAGAAGTTTCAAGCAGCTGAATTGACACCTGGCACATTTTACAAGGAATGGAAAAATATTAATTATAAACTATCTCAAATTGGCGGCATTGTTGCAGATGGTATAAGAATGTCTGTGCAGCGTAGAGAAGAAAATTTACTGAATAATGACATACTATTGGCTGCAGTTTATATAGATCCTATGCACAGGGTACTTTTAACTGAAGAACAGATTGCTAGAGGAAAGTCAGCTCTGTGATATGTAGCTGTGCGAATGAAAATGTTAAATGAAACAGATGCCGCAAGTAATTCAGAATTTGAAAGCTGCTCTAGTCCTGCCATTATGCAAAGCTCCTGCTCAAACTCTGAAGAAGAAATGGATTTTGAAAAATATCTCGATAATGAAGAAAAATCAAAAAAAGTTAAGCGATGCCGTTTGAATCAAGATGATAAACCTATAAAAATAACCCCATTGACCAAATTCAGAGAAGACTTTAATGCAGCTTTAACAAAAATAGAGAAATTTGATTGTTCATTAAAACTTGATGTGATGAATGCCATACCAAAGTATCCTGAATTAGTGCAAGATGTAGCCAGAACTGTTACTGCATTGCCACCAACACAAGTCAGTGTTGAAAGATTATTTTCGGCTCTTTGGTTAATTAAATCCCACCTACGGGCTGTTGAAGGAGGACATAATTGATGCTATACTTTTCTTAAGAACAAATTCTCCTTAGAGAGTTAAATTATTAAGTGTTTTTTTAGCCTTTTTTTAATATTTAGCTTCAATATTAGCATATCATAATATATAATGGAAACAAAATATTCTTTACCAACTTTTTTTTATTTAGCTACGGTACCGTATGCAACATTAAAATTTTAAAATTGCTAACCTAATGAGGTTATAAATATTTTATACGAGATCAATTTCTTTTTCTGTTAATTTTTATTTTTGTGTAATACAACATTAAAATTGTATTGAATTACTAAACTGTATTATTATCGTACCTACTCTATTACATTTATTTATACTTATATATTTGAAAGAGTCGGGAGTCGGAGTCGGTTTTTAAAAATACCGACTCGGGAGTTGGTTGTTTTTGGCCGACTCCCCATCCCTGGTCGCAATTTGACTCTTCTCCTCCAGCGGAGTGTCGTCATCGAAGAGAGCGAGGGTGGCCAGGTGTTCACTCAGGTACCAGAGATGTCGTCGAAACACAGGGGAGATAGCCTTGGACACGTCCTTGTCCACCTTGTCGTAGTCAACCAGCACCTTGAGCATTGCCAGGTCAGTTTGAGGGGCAGTGGCGGGAAGGGGCGCCGTAAACCAGGCCGGAATGTAAACCAGCAGTGCAAAGTTTACGAAGCGCAGGATGCCCCGGGCCTCGCGAGCCTTAATGGGGAGCTGCTGCCGGAAGAGGTGGAGCTTGATGGCGTATATCACTTTGGCCATCCACCGGGCGCGGTGGAGTGTGCCCAGTTGCATGAAGCGCGCACCTCGCTGGGGGACGCCTCCAAGTGCTATGATCGCCAGCTCCAGGAGCTCTCGATAGTCGTCCCGCGGCTGGCCCTTGGTGATGTGACCCTTGAAACGCGCGATCAGATCGTCTCGCGCCTTGAGCAGCGGCTTAGTAAGGTCTTCCTTGGAGATGGCACTGAATTGGTTGGTGCAGATGGATTGCCAGCGCTCCTTCAGTCGCGAGAACAGTTTAATGTCAGGACCAGAGGAGGGGCCCATGCACTCGATGAAGGCTTTCTCTGCCACCAATTCTAGCATGTGGTGCCAACAGGCCAGGTTCAGCAGCTGGCGGTGAAGGCCCTGCTCGATGAAGATGCAAGCGCCCGAAACGATGCCCGTGTTGGCAGCTGTCGTGTCAAAGGAGAGCCTGATGACACGATCAGCGATTCCCCAGTCATCCAACGAGTTCAGCACAGCATCTGCTTGGGTGCGACCAGTTCCAGCAGGCAGCTTCGGCACGGAGAGAAGTTTGTCGACGCCGTCGCCAGACACGACTATGGCGAGGCGATCGACCTTCTTGCCGCTGAAGTCATAGACCATCTTCCTGTCCCAGTGAACGATGAGTGGGACACTGGGATTGAACGTCATCTTCACTTCTTTGGCGATTTCCCCTTGATGACGCAATCGTCTCATGACTGAGAGCCAGTTCATCTGTGTCTTGAATATCCAGACTGGAAGCAGCTGCTTTCATGAGTTGAACGGCTCCACAGTTGCTTGTTTTGGTCCGGTCCAGTGCTGACGCTAGGTCTTGAGTCATAATGTTCTTTTTGTGACGGCGCTTTGTAGGTGGATTGGTTTCCTCTTCTGTCGAGCAATTAGGCAACGACGGCGAGTTTGATGATGTAAGGGTTGCTGTTGCCAGTGATTGCTCTGATTGCTTTTGGCATTGCCTTTCTTTGCCAGCTTCACCCGCAGATGCACGTTGCTCAATTCCAGTGAGGATTTTGTCCACCCCGGACATGACACCACGGCGACCCTTTTCGCATTGAGCAAGAAGGAAGTCGCGATCCTCCTGGATGGTGATGACAGAGAGGGCGTTGTCGAGAGCCATGTAAAAAATGTCATCGAGTCCCTCGGTGAAGGCTGCCCTGGCTGCCTCACCTGTGGCGCCGGACCGCTTCCAGCTGCGTTGCAGTGCCTGCCAATTGTTGTAAAGTCTAAGCAGTTTTCGTGCGGTGCTTTTGGAGGTCATGGTCGGGATTCTGGCCATAGCCCAGAAAGTATACACCTCGACGATCACATTACGCGCCACCTCGGCTAGAAGTTGCTTTTGCACCTTATGAAACTGTATAAACCGGCGAAGCACTTCACCATTTGAAGGTAACATGTTTCCCGTTAGGGGGCTTGGGTTGGCGTGTCCGATTAGCCATATCTCGGTCTTGGATCTCAGTGAGCTTGCGGTAGCCATCACAAGATGATCATGCGTTGAATGCGTGAAGGAGACTGATTGACTGAATGACTGTGACAGTGTGACTCACCACACTAACCCGGTGTTGCGCTGTTGCCAGATCTCAATGCTGAAAAGTAGTGAAAATATATACAATGAGAAGCAAATATTAATTATAAATATTTAAATTTATGAAATGCATAAATTATAGCAATATATATGCAGGGTTGGCTGGTTTAAACCATTTAAAAAAAACATGTTTTTCTGGGTTTTTTTATTTTTTATAATTTCAATTTTTACAACAAATTATTTAATTCATAAACTAATAGCTCTAAAACTAAAACTTATATTTATATTGATAAGACCTAAAAACCATCAGTTCAGGGTAGCCTAGTATGTACGGTAGTATATAATATAGCTACCTTGCACTAGCAGGCGTATTTAATAGTGGCATTGCACATAAAAGGATTGAAGTTACCTGTATCAATTACATTATAAACGCATGTAGCTACAAATATAAATGTTGTTGTTAGGTTTATTTTCATTTTTGTGAAGTTAGCACTTCTTACATCTAACATCTTCCAATTAAAAAATGAGATAGTCAGCAATTCTAATTTCTAAGTACCAGTACCTAATTGAGTTATCTGAGTTTTTTTTTTTTTTTTTAAAACCATTGTTTTTTTTTTTGTTTTTTTTAAACCATGGTTTTTTTCAACCCTGTATATATGTAATAGTGCCATGGCTACAGGTTTCCCAGATAAATCCATTATTTCGAACACACGGTACAACAGAAATGGTCGATGCGGAACCTCTAAATGTACTTCGATCAGGCTCAAACTTCATATTTAGGGTTTTCTCATCCAACCAAACAATATGACTAAGGGCCATTCGAAATTTCCAAATTCTAAAAACTGCCCCTATAGAGTGTGGCACCCTATGTGAGTTTTTGAAATTCATTTGCTATTTGGTGGAAGACTCTTGCTGGTGAGAGTATTTTCTTTAATTTTTAATTTATATACTGATCAGTGGGTATTGAAGAAGTATGGTATTAGTTTAAAGTTGAGAAAGGCTTAGGTTAAAGAAAAATTGTATAAGATAGGAAGCCCAGTTTACCCTTCAGCTCGATTAGTAAACAACTAACCTTGTTAAATATTTTAATAATGACCAACTGCAATTTTTCTCATTTTGTAGATAATTTATTACAGAAAGTTTTAAACATGGAGACATTATCTTTAGATATATCATCTCTAGAGGAAAAAGATGATCAACAGATGATAACATTAGTTGATACTTCCCACTTAGATGGCAGTGAGTTGGTAGACAATTCAGCTCCATTGGTTCATCATGTTCTGGAACCAACTGGCGTAAGTAGCTAATAGGAAATATTTTACTTTGTCAGTAGTCAAAATTTCAAGTTTTAATAGCTATCTAATACTAGAATATTAAAATGTACTACAGTACATCATTGCATTGACAGCTTTATATGTATGAATGAAATATACTAATATAGACTGACTAGTAGGGTGTGACAGTTGCCCCAACTTTGTCCTACAATGCTGTTCAAAATTTTGGTGTTGCATATTGACATAAAAAATACCCACGTGGTGCAATTGTTTGAAGATTCATGCATATTCAAGTGAGCACCAGCAATTTGAAAAATAGCGATTTTGCTTATACAGCATACGCGCCTATATATGAGATTACACAACCATCATAAGGGATATTAACACAAATCATTTGCCTGTCTTAATTAAAAGCTGTTATCACTAACACAAAAAAGTTAATCATTCTTATTCTCTCATGGTACATTAAGGGGTTTTATCATATATTCACAAGGTATTATTTCTCTAGAGCAAGAAACCATGATTTCTGTTCGGAAACAGATGATTGTTTGCGCTGATTAGGAATGCGGAGTCTGTCATTTTCAACTACTTGAAGGACTTCTTGAAAGCGCTCCTCATCCCTGGCAACATTAAGAAAGTCATGGCAAAGTTTTACACCACTCTCTGCAGCCTCATTGACGACCTGAAGCTTGTCTACAACCCGTTTCATGTTCAGGTAGTCGTCATGACCCACCCATTCACTGGCTGGACTGTGGAGAAACTGATAGGGCATGCCTAAAATGGTGAAGAACCGGCTTGAGTCAGGCCCAATTAGGTCCACCAGGGCAGTGCCACTTTCTGGGACAGGGGGAAGATATGGCTTTCCATAGCCCCCATGATTGAGCCCCACTCTCTTAGTAACTTCAGTGCCTTCATGGCAAAGAAGGGCCTTCCTCATCTCCTCTTTTGTCCTTTCTTGTACTTGGGACGAGAACAAAGCCAGTGGAGCCAACTCCTCAGTTAGGTACCAAGTGTGTCTACCGAGTGCCACACGTGCTTTGTCAACTATTGTGGCGTCATATGGGGCAAATTCAGCCAAGGTTTCGACCAAATTCAAGTCATTCAGTGGCGCACTTGCTGGAACGGGGCAAACAATCCACCATGGGACATAAACAGTAACTGTGAACACAGCAAACCATTCTAAATTGCTGATTTGACTTTTAGTCACAACCTCGGCTTTGGGAAACTGCTCTTTGATCTGGCCTGACAAAAGAACAATCTTGAGGATATAGAGCAGTTTAGCCATCCACCCTTTGTGAAGTGCGCCAGGTAGACCATTGTGAAGTTCACTGGCTCGGATCCTTTAGTTACAAGCAGCAGACAAAGCTCTACCAGCTCCTTGTAGTCGCCACATGTAAATGGTTGGGCTAGAGATTCACGGAAGAAGTCAGCCATCTCCTGCTGGCACTCCTCAAACACTCCAGGCATTGCGAGGTAGTAGTATTTCTTTTTTTCATTGTACGCCAGTTGAGAGAAATGGTTCTTGAACCTAGAAATGCAATTATTGGGATTATTGTATTTCATACTAATCTATAATATTGTTTTAGGGGTATTAAGATTGATATGATCGATCATTTGCTTGGTGTTAGTATATCTTATAAGTCTAATAAAAGAAATTCCACTGAATTTTTTCATTAGATAATAATATTCCTTGTTATTTTGTAAAGCTTATGACTCACCTCTGGAAACCCATTATGTTTGGACTTGAAGAGCCCTCCACTTTCAAGCAATCCCAGCAAACACCTAGGATGACTTCACCCACATGCCTGCGACAGGCGCACCAGAATACGGCATGCTCTAATTCCTTTTGGAGGGAGACGCAAGCAGCTGTTTTTTGTCCTGAAAAAAAAATTTAATTGTAGTTTAAGGCCACCATTTCAGGCACGTGCTTTTTGCAGATTTCTGTTAAATCATTCACTGTATTTTGGTATTAATGTCGTGATAAATTCACGCTGATGTTTGAAATAGGTTTACCTGTATTGGATGAAGTTGTGTCGAAAACCATACCAACGACATTCTGTTCACACTCCCAATCGACCAGAAGTTGTTTGGTTGCTGTTGATATCAAGTCTCCTTGAACCAGGCCAGCTTTTTGGGTCAAATGCGGAAGAGGTGGGACTCCAAGAAGCTTTGTGCCATTGACACCAGACACAAGAATGGGCAGGCGGTCATCAGTGCCTTTGGAATCCAGCGTGTCCATAAGTTTACCATCCCAGTGCACCAGTACTTTGTCTGATGGTTGCCATTCATCCATGATTTTTAAACTTATTTCTGACACGATGGACGATGGTGCTAGCTCAAACATGCACCGATCTCCAAGAAAATTTACAGGGGTGTTTCCTAGATAAATACACAACACTAAAACTTTGAACAGCATTGTAGGACCATTTTTTGATTTTTGGAGGGCAATGGTCACACCCTACTGACTAGTTATTATTGGACTGGATCTATCGATTGAAGCTGTGTGCGGATGATTTAGCTAATAAGGATTTTATAGTACAACTAATGCTGCAGGTCATCCAAAGTGTATATATGGTACATTTTCAGAAAAAAATTTGCTCGCAAACAAGACTAAGAACTAATTGGTAATATTTTGTTTTTCTTTAAATATTTTATTAATTTTAGTGACAAAATTTCAACAACAAAATCCAATCATTAATGATTAGTAATTTTTTATGCTTTTTAGAAATTTTGTTTGTAGATTAAACTGGTCACAAATATCCTTAGTGAGTATGTAGGGCATATGTATATATTCATTGAAATGTAGTTCTTATTTCTATTTACAGCATGTAAATTAAAATTAATAGCAAACAAAAGTCTAATAAAATCTTTTTCACTTTTGTTTTAAAAACTTTAATACAGTAACAAATTTTTTATTTCAGTTTTCAAAAAATACTGTTACTCCAAAGTCTTATCAAAGTACTCACTGTCTTATCTGTAACGCAAAGTTTGGAGTTTCTGGCAGAGGAGCTATGCATATATTTTCTGGTGAGGTAAATACCCATTAAATAACACTAATTCTCTTAATAATACATACTTTTTTTTTTACTTTGCAAAATACTGCAGTATGGTACTCTCTATATTAACCAATGTAACTGGGCACTCAGGTCAGTCAGTCAAGGTACAAGTCATTAAGAAGAAACATCACCCAGACTAAATCAGGGCTGAGATGGGTGATGATTCGCATTATCGTAATGTTTGCATAGAAAAACTGTTTTCTCACACTTAGTTTTGTCGAGTTGGTCATTAAAGAAAATGTGCGATGTTAGCATTGCATTTCTCATTGATAGCGAGACAGAGCATACTGCGCTGTACTGGGCACGCGGAAAAATGGTTGTCTCGCTCTAACAGTTTTATCGTTAATGAAAATTACCATGTTACGCTTGATGGGCTTTTTTATTTTCATTTTTTAATGTAAAAGGAATTGCTAGTCAGTAAAAAATTAATTGGGACTGGTAGCCAAAGATGGTGAAGGCAAAAATCAGTTACGAGAGTAGTTGGTTAATATAGTCTTCACTATTTCTTTGCCTAATTAAATTGTATTTTCTTCAAAACGGTAAGATTACTGTTTAACTACAGCTTTTGAATATTTTTGCAGGTGAAAACTACCTCAAGACATTTGGATTTAGTTATTGTTTTAAGTGCTATTGTTGAGCGTGAATTGGATGCATCAAATATACATTCATCAATTATATGTAAAAAATGCTTCAAACTTCTAGATGACATTGACTCAATAGAAGGACAGCTGATCAATATGAAACAGGTGAAGTTCATTAAATAGTCTTACTAAAAATGGCTTGGGGGGGAGGCAGGATCTTGGATTTGGAGATTACTCCAGTAATTTTGTATTTCCTCTTAGATTACATTAGAATTATACTTTTATGCCTTTCATCATGCTTGTGCATTAAACTAAATATGGTACTGGTACAAGTATACTGAATATGAAATTAATGTTTTAATTATGTGCCTGACCAAATAAATTTGGAGGGGCCATACTGGATTGCACTTGTTCCTTTTTCATCTATCTGTTCATCACACTTTCATGTCTGGGCTATAAAACACACACACACACACACACAGATGACTATAAGATGATGGTATGTAGTAGGGTCATTGATGTCATTCAAACATAGTTCTTGTTTAAGTTAGTTTACATGTACCTTAATATATAGTTTCCTCTGCAATAGATTTTATTTGAGTAGCCTAAATCTTTCATTTATTTATTTTAAGGAAGTAAACAACAAGTTTTTTAGAACACAAGCTCTCGTTCAACATGAAAAAAATGGGATAATTCCTCTGTTTAAGGAAGAGCTCATCTCCAGTGAGTCTCAGTTGCCAAAGGACGATAAGGAGTTTAAGATCACATCAAGAGGTAGGAAATAATGATGGACCATTGAATTTCAAAGGATGTTCTCTCTTCAAATAAAAGTGCGCTTGTACATTAACAATTTGATAGTTGTTAAAAATTAGTGATTACTTTCATTTTAAAATAGACTGTAAATCATGTAACTGATGAATTTTACAACTTTAATAATTTATTGGTTTCTATTGTTAAATTTTTTTTTTTTGTTTTCTCAACTGTGTACTAATAAGCCTTAAAACTCTTGAGAAAAACCTATTTTAAGGTTTAGGATGTGAAATGTGTTTTCAGTTCGGGGTAGAAGAGGTCGAAGAGGCAGAGGAAGGGGTCGCCCACCCCCTTTTGTGAAGTTGGAAGTGAAGGAAGAATCTGATGAAGTTCTCACTTGTTTTGATTTCAATGATTCTGGCCAAAATGTACCGGTAAGGATCCAGAATAGAGGCTATTTCAAAAATGGAAAATCTTCTATTATACACATTGGGCCTAACCTTTATTTCACCCTAGCCAAGTGGCTCACAGTCCTATTGTGACAAATCTTCCATTATAACTTAAGTAACAAATCTATTCATACTGATCAAACTTCTATTACTAGTTGTATAAATCCTTATAAAAATAAATGGGAATGAGCTGAAACTTCGTATCCACTTTTACTGACATTTTTATTCCTTCTTAGCTGTACTAAAAAATTGCAAACAAATATCCCAATAATAATGGAAAATTCACCAGGTGAATCCCCGAAACCTCATGATTGTTCAAAATCTCAAGGTTGGCAACTCTGACCCATCTCCCCTTCTGCGACTTCTCGCATACTTTTACACAACTGTTTTGAGACGGAGGTTCACGCCTGCCCAATTTTGTGTGGAGAATAAGGGTTTTTGGACATTACATTACCAAAGTTAAATTTAAAATTTTGTAAGATGTTTCATAATTATGCGTATGTATATCCTTCCTTTAAAGAAATATTCAGTTTTTTCCCTTCTTCAGGAGAGTCTTCAGGGAGTTGAAGAGGAGGGTTTTGGTGACATGAGGGGCATTCTGGTGAGTGAAGAGACTGGGGAGGAGGTCAGAATTGATGTGGAAGATGTCTTTGAAGTGGATGGATTGGATCTCCACAATGAAGAGAATACAATTCAGGTCTGTTTGCATAAAATATATATACTGTATATATATGTGTGGGGGTAGCCAGAGGGGGGCCACTGGGACCATAACCCCTCCCAAACCAAGATGATATTCAATTGTTCATATGATAATCTGAAATAATGGTCATTCAGTTGGATGGAGGGAGGCGAGTCTAACGTACGTCAAAAAAAGTGTAGTTTGTAAAACAATCTTTCAAAACTTTCTTCTCTCTTTTAATCACAATCAACCATACATATTGTTAATTTGGTACATTGGTCCATAGCGTGATAGTGCCAATTATGATTGATGTCAAAATTGCATAGGGAGCGTTCCTGTTCTTAGTGTCATTCGACACTATTGTACTTTCTGGTAACTCAAACTCGCAGCCGCTGGCAGCTCGCTACCCCGGTCAGTTGCGCGCTGACGCCTAGAGAGAAGGGTGTGTTGTCAGTAATTCCTTGTTCTGCTGATTTTTTCTTTATATTGCTTTAATTTACATTATCTAATGTAGCTATTCTTTTTAAGTTATGTTCTAATGCATACATAGTTGTATGACATGCTTAAATGCAATAATGTATATATATTGCATGTATTAGGTGTACATATCATCGATTAATTTTGAATAAAAATTGTGTTAGTGTTTTGAGAACACTAATGTCATTCCCTACATATATAATTCTCTTAACATGAGGTGGTTAAACTGATGCTTTTTTATTTTGAAAATGAGAGCTATATTTAGTAAAAAAAATGTGAAATCAGATTTCATTTTTCCTAGCATCACCCTATATTAATTTTGATGCCCCCCCCCCAATAAAAAATCCTGGCTACGTCTATATATATATATATATATATATATATATATATATATATATATATATATATATATATGCATTTAACTGCAATGACCACGCAGTATATAAATGAATAGAAACGACGTAAAAATAAGGAGACGCTCCTTATTTTTACGTCGTTTCTATTCATATATATATATATATATATATATATATATGCATTTAACTGCAATGACCACGCAGTATATAAATGAATAGAAACGACGTAAAATAAGGAGACGCTCCTTATTTTTACGTCGTTTCTATTCATATATATATATATATTTTTTTTTTTTTAAGTTCGGGAAGAACCGATTCGCCTCTATTTAAAAGGGCATATCTCGGCGGAAAAACAAAGAAAAAGTGAGAGGAAAAAGAAAGGGTGGAGGGGACAGTCGAAGTGGAAAAAGACCAAGGACTGCAGGGTCGAGCCCCATCATCCTTGGGTGCTAGGGCCGGGAGGGCGCACGTGAAACCTCCAGGAACAAGCACGTACAAACGAGCACTCAAGAGCACGAGCTTAGAACCCCCTTGCGGGTATATATATATATATATACTGTATGTAAATTTAGGGTGGGTTGATATTTTGTATTAAAAAATGACAAATTGTGGGGGTTTCGTATGGGTCACAGTAGTCACCCAGTTAAATATTTTGCATATCCTAAGTCTCCTACCCCCAGCACAAATTTTTTGGTTTTTAGCTTATTTGCCAAAATGTAAATTTTTCAGTAAAAACTCAGACAAAAATTGTTTCAGCTGTGTTAAACGCGTGTTTATTTTTTTTTATTCAAACTCAAAGAAAATGATGTTTTTACATGTTTTTTAGTATATACTATATATTAAGATAAAAAATAAGGAACAAATTAATGAATTACAAACATTTTTTGAGAAATTAAACAGAACTTGTCTTTTACAAGAAAAAAAAATACATTACCTAATGAAGTGCTCTTTTGCACAATGCATAAACTTAAGCTATTTTGAAAGTAACACTGCATGTTTGTTTATTCCATTGTCCTTTCCATTCAAATTTAGGCAATCTTTGCCATGATTCCAGTACATTAAGAATATATTTTTGGTGATTTTCGTAGCCAATTCATACATCAGATGCATTCGTGACTAGATTCATAGCGCTTTCTACTCCTTGGCTGTGACAAGGAAAAGCTGGTATTTTGAGTGGTTCTTGTCTTGCTAGCAAAAGTTCCTTATTGCTAAAGTTTCTCAGAAGTGGAGGCCAATAAATTCTCTCTCTCTGCCAATCAGTCATTTCAGTGTAGTCTGAAGAATCAAAATTAAGAGTTCGAGGTAGGTCAAAGTTTCTTGATCCAGAAATGTAGTTTTTGAGAGAATGATTCTCTGGATTGCAACCTCTCTAACTTCTCTTCTGAGTCTGTTATCATCGATAGTAGAATATTTTCGGGGTTCGCAAAGTATGAGTTATTTTGAAACACCGGTTCCATGATCAGTCTGTATTTCTTCAAGTCACGCAGCAGATACCCTAAGTACCAAAAGTTAGTGGATGTGACTTAACCCAAAACCATCCTGGAGCATAAGATAGTACATATAATAATTTCTACTAGATCTTTGAGATCTTGGGTTGGATTTGGTGTTGACACAGTTTTAAGAATTCTATTTGCTCTAGTTAGCCAATGAGTATGATGAATTGTACCAGGAGATCTTTCTGCGAGATCTTTGGAGACATTTCCAGATTGAACAGCTAGGCACATATTGTAGAGATACTTTTGGTCACTGCTTGAAGCATTAATAACATCAGATGGAATTTCATGAATGTTTCCTTTAATAGGAGAAAAAGCAACCATTTTCAGTTTTGTTAGATCTGTTTTCAATTTATTTCCAATTGAACCCTTGAAAGTACTTGGGTCTGTTGTTTTTCCATCTATTGCTTCATAGACGTACCTGAATGGTAGTTCGTTCATATGAAGAAGGCATACCAGCCACTGAACAGACCTATTCAGATAGATTTCAACAAGCTTTATTACTCCACCAATTCTTCCAGTGTTCACAGCAATGCCATCACAGTAAAGCTTTTAGAGTGTCTGAACTTTCTGAGTCCGCTATTACGGTAATCATCTCTTCTACTACATAACGAGTATTTCCATGATCAGGTGTTACATGATCTATAAAGATATTTCCAGGCTCTTTAACAATGACGTAGAGCTCTTCTTTGATCTTGCCTGCCCTGGTTAATGTGTCATCTCTTCTCCCATCAAACCCAATGCATCCTATTCCTATATTCTGATTTAACCCTGGTACTCAATTTTTTACCTACTCGTGCTCTTGCCCTCTCCAGCTTCTTTCTATCAATCATGTTGCCCTGATCCAGGATTCCCATATCTTTTAAAGCAGCATTAACAATTGCTGCTGCCCTGCAACTCACTCTGTAACGGTCTGTGGTCACTGCCAACTCGTCATAGTTATATCTGTTCTGCTCATTCTCTATTAACTCTATATCAGGCACGAAGTCTTCATCCTCTTGGTCGGTCTCTACCTCTATGCTCTCAGCACCGGCTGCATCCTGTGATTCCTGTGATGTTGAAGGGACAACTTTAATAGCTTCAGTCAATTCTGCTTGTGATCTCATTTAGCGTGTTCTTTTTGAGCTCTAGCAATAGACCTTTTCCTAATCAAAGCAGCTTTTCTATCAATTGGCCCCAGTTGGTTTAATCTTTGCTTTTGTCCTACAAAAGAATCCCACTCAGCAATTATTTTATCCTTGCACCGGCAGGCATTTCTATCAATCCCTTTATCGTAGCAATCACAGGTAGATAAATCAAACACAGCATCATACTCGGAAACTTTTTGTTCAAATCTCTCATCTCTTCGGTTTATAGGAACCTTGTTCAACTTTGAGGCTGTTTCTATCACTAACAACTTTCTGAAAGATTCCACGAGTACTTATTCTAGGGTTAGAGAAACTTCTCCATATGGTTTCAACGTTATTGCAACTGTTTTACAACATTCATTAAAAGTAATCAATTTATTTGATTCAGCCCTTCTCGTCATTGCACAAAGTTGTAGTGCCTCACAACATCTGCTTTTGTTGGTGTTTTTGCTGCTGGAAACTCGGAAGGATGTCCAAAGCCTGCATTTGACGAATTTTTTCTTGTCATGATTAATTTGACTTAATAACCAATAATTTAACTTAAAAACCAATAGTTTAATCAATAATAATTTCACTTAATCAATAATCTGAAACAAAAATAAAATATAATTTTTTGCAAAGTACTCAAAAAATTAGGGTTGCCAGACTTTTTTGCACATTTATGAAATTTGGCCACAAAGTGGCCAATTGGCAACCCTGCATGAAACAAAAAAAAGTATCCATAAATAAAGACGATACCCATTTGATTTAAATTAGGGCAAATAAGGTCTTCCAACTTATTTTTAACATATCTTAAATTGATGTTCAGAATAGGTTCAAAACTTATTGTGAAATCTCAGCTAGAAGAGTTGGGAAAAAGGGGAACATAGCTCAACTTTTGATGTTATTTGTTAACCCAATGAAAACCCTCGCATAGTGTCGTTTTTAAAAAAAGCCAAAAAAAACTTTTTACCCACCGTAAATTATATATATTTATATATATTTTAATTGGGGTTGTTTAACCTCCTTCGCAACATCTAAGGTCATATGATGGAGGGGACCTACAGCTTTACGTACGTGGGATCAGAACCACGGGTCGCTACATAATCTGGGCGCAAAGGACGGTCTCCCATCCAACTACTACCCAGACCCAATGTCGCTTAACTTCGCTGATCTCCGGGAAGCGGTGTTACGACATCGGCTACGACGTAGCCTATATATATATGTGTGTGTAACACACACACACACACACACACACACACACTACTGTGCAAAAGTCAGAGACCACTGTCGATCTGATAACTATTAGATAATCTGTTGTATGAAAATTGGTTTTGATACTAAAATACATATTAACTAGAACCTCTGGTTCATATTAACGTGTAACTAAGTTATTACTTATGTGTATAAAGTTGTATAGGCTGGATGACCCTCTAGTCTGCATAAATTGGACTTGAGGGTTGATTCATTATATTACTTATAATGCATGTGTTTAAAGATCTAGCGAACTATTACTGATGGATCTGCAGTAAATGCTCCTAAGCTATTGTTATATCAATATTTACAATTAAAAGTATTGACATATTCACTTAAATTCTGCCAAACAAATTTATCCAAAACGTTTCTCATTATAATCCTAATTCAGGCTGTTTTTTCTTTCACAGGCTAAAGAAATGACAAAAAGTACAATTTCTGATGAGATTAGATATAAAATAATACATTTACATGGTGAGGGACTGAGTCAAAGAAAAATAAGTGAATCTACAAGCGTTTCCAAAACTGGTGTACAAAAATTCTTGGCTCATCACAGCTCAAATGGAACCCCAGCTGATCGCCCTAGATCAGGGAGGCCCTCTAAACTTTCTCCATCTGATCTACAATATCTAAAGATTACTTCCCTTCGAGACAGACGCAAATCCAGCACTTCACTTGCGGCAGATCTCGAAAAAACAATAGGTGTCTCAGTTGATCCCTTTACTGCAGGGTTGGCACTAGTGGGCCCAGCCCGAAAAAACCCACCTGGGTTTTTTTTAAAAAAAAAACCACTTGAAAAAACCCACTATTTTACCCACTTCTGGGTTTTTTCATGAAACTTAAGAAGTGCATATGCAATTATTTTTAAAAATTGTCATATAGGCGCCTATAATGATTTTACATGCAAAGCAAGCAAACATGAGTCAACAAATAGACCTACAGGTATAACTCTTTGGGTGAGGTAGCAGGTTATAGAGTGTAGACATCAGCCAATCAGGGTGTTATACATCCTGATTCTTCAGTCAACTGCATCTTCAAGGAATTTTCTACTTCTTCATGGATTGTATTTAAAAGTGGACCAGACAAATTCGACAGGAAGGTGGAGTGTAGCTTGGTCTTAGAGTCTATCATTTCAATAAAATACTTAGACTCTGCACATAGAAATGGAATATTATTTGCATAAAAGAATTTGGCTATTTTGTTATCAATGACATTTTTCTGCAAAGTTGTTGTTGTCATGCCAAAATCGCTTACTTTCTTTTGAATTTTTCTTTTTTTCATCTGTAATTGTGTCAGTGGTGGTGAGGATGAGTCTGGATCATTTGAGAGGTCTATGTCATGGCAGTATGAAGATGATGTACTGGCAGTATTGTCAGTCTTGTTTCTTGATTCCATGTGTTTCAAACATTTCATTAAATGCATTTTTATTCGCTCTATTTTATTACTTATTTCATTATTGCAATGTTTGCATCTAACTTTACTAGTCCCATCAATAATATTGACTACACTCCATTCATGCCCTGATTTTCTTCCTGATCCAAAGGTCTTTGGCATTATTTAATGCAGTTATAACTTCAAACAGACTAATTCTGTAGGCTAGCAGTAAAGATAAATATGCTGTTGCCAGTTTGTTTTATTTAACTGTGAAATAAAAGAAAAAATATTCAGTAATATGAATTAAATAGATATAACTAGCTGAATTAAGTTCCCTTTGGGAGCTGTAATTCATCTACTTCCAGCAGAAGACACAGGGGCCTGTCTTCCATAGGAAGTATAGCCTAACAAATAGGATAATTTACCACACCAAATTTAGTTCAAATTGGTCCATGTTTTCCAAATTTTGTTGTGAAGCTTAATCTGAGAAAATAATAACTTTTTATGCTTAATTGCCTGGAAGGCAACCTTTTTGCTAAAAACAAGACAAATGTTATATTAATAGTGTATGGTACAGTACAGTATCATTATAAAAATAAGAATAGGTAGGTCTAATATGAACTATCATATGGACATATGAAAAAACCCAATTTTACCCGGGTTTTTTCGGGTTTTAGGTGAAAAAACCCGAAAAAAACCACCTGGGGTGGGCTTTTTTAAAAAAAAGTGGGTTTCTTGCCAACCCTGCTTTACTGTATGAAGGAAACTTAACTCAGTAGGTCTTAAAAGACGTGTTGCAGCAAAAAAGCCACTTTTAAGGATTGGAAATAAAGAGAGGAGAAGAAAATGTGCTTTGGAACACAAGCATTGGACATCTGAGACCTACTGAATTAAGTTTCCTTCGTAGAGTAGAAGGATCAACTAAGACACCTGTTGTTTTTTCGAGAAGTGCTGGATTTGCGTCTCTTTCGATGGAAAGTAATCTTTAGATATTGTAGATCAGATGGAGAAAGTTTAGAGGGCGTCCCTGATCTAGGACGATCAGCTGGGGTTCCATTTGATCTGTGATGAGCCAAGAATTTTTGTACACCAGTTTTGGAAACGCTTGTAGATTCACTTATTTTTCTTTGACTCAGTCCCTCACCATGTAAATGTATTATTTTATATCTAATCTCATCAGAAATTGTACTTTTTGTCATTTCTTAAGCCTGTGAAAGAAAAAACAGCCTGAATTAGGATTATAATGAGAAACGTTTTGGATAAATTTGTTTTGCAGAATTTAAGTGAATATGTCAATACTTTTAATTGTAAATATTGATATAACAATAGTTTAGGAGCATTTACTGCAGATCCACCAGTAATAGTTCGCTAGATCTTTAAACACACGCGTTATAAGTAATATAATGAATCAACCCTCAAGTCCAATTTATGCAGACTAGAGGGTCATCCAGCCTATACAACTTTATACACATAAGTAATAACTTAGTTATACGTTAATATGAACCAGAGGTTCTAGTTAATATGTATTTAGTATCAAACCAATTTTCATACAACAGATTATCTAATAGTTATCAGATCGACAGTGGTCTCTGACTTTTGCACAGTATATATATATATATATATATATATATATATATATATATATATATATATATATATATATATATATATATATATATATAGACTAATTACTTGTGATTAACACATGGAAATATTCCATTATGTACAAATTCCAAAGTCGTTATATTCAGTTCAGTATACGAGTATTAATTCCTAGATAAGATATTGATGGAGAATCAGCTTCTGCTTCAATTTTTCACTTTAGATTGGAGGTATGGTTCTTCCTACTGTCAGCAGTGAGATGGCCAACAAGGAAATCTTCTCTCAGAGCAATGATTTGCTTTCAGAAAAAGCTGGCAAGTACAGATGTCGCTTCTGTCAAATGAGAATGCACTCTTTTTCCGATATTCAGACTCATTTAATTCAGGTAAAATTATTTACTCTGCCATTAATTTTTAGCGAGTTGCCTTTTAAGATTTAAAATTCACTCGTCGGCTAGATTTAGGTTAACTTTTCCTAATTATACCCCTGACCAAATAAATTTTGAGGAGCTATACCCTTGTCCGTTCGTTACACCTTCGTGTCCCGGCTATAATTTTTGGATCGTTCAACAAATATTAATGAAACTTAAACGTATGAATTATCACGAGACGAGCAAGAATTAGGTTATTACATCGAAATGTTAAAGGTCAAATTGAACTCCGTGCCGCGATTTTTTAACTGCTCTGTATAAATTGATGAAACTTCAAATACATATGGACCATCACAACACGATGTGTCATGAACGAGACTCATAGAGGTCAAAAGTGAAATGAATCTCTTAAGTTTCTGCACCATAACTTTTGAGCCACTCAACAATCTGATGAAACTTCATACGCGTTTGTAGTGATGCGATGTTTTTAAATGTTAGTCGAAAGTGGTTTTATTTATTTAAATTCTAAACCTAAAGTGATTGAATAATGTAAAGACCTTTCTTTGGGCATATCTTAGGATTATATTAACCGTTACTGTTGAATATATAGGATGTAAAAGAAAGAGGTTAACATCCAAGAAACTCGTTTCCCCACTAAGTTGGGGTGTATGCCTCAAGAGTCACTTGAACCGGAGCAGAAACAGATCAAGCGGCCAACTCAACTCTACCCGATGCGGCGTCCGTGTAAAAGTAATAATGGTACAAAATTAATTGGTCATTTTTCTGATTAATCACTGTGTATACAATATACAGGGTGTCCCATAAGTCTGGAGCCATAGGGTAAAATAGGTAATTCATGTTTTTCCGTTTATGCGAGTGCCCATGATGTCTTTGAGTAAGGAAGAACGCATCCAGGTAATTCTGTTCGTAGGAAATCGGAGTCAGAGGGAGGTCGCTGAGGAATTTAACATATTGCATCCGGACCGCGCGCCGATAACACATGGCTGTGTCGGCAAACTTGTAGCAAAGTTCAGGGAAACGGGATCCATAGGAGATAAACTACGCAGTGGACCTCCGAGGATATCTACCGCCGATGACACAGCCGCTACCATCCTCGCTCATTTCACAAACAGTCCCCAAAATCCCTTCGGCGGTTGTCCGCTGAGACAGGAGTGTCGAAAAGCAGTATCCACCGCATTCTTCAAGTGCACAAATGGCATCCTTACAAACTTCAAATCCTGCAGAAATTAAGCGATGATCCAGACCGACGGATGGAATTTTGTGAATGGGCTACGGCACAATGTGCTCAAAATGCCAATTTCCCGTCCACCATTCTGTTCAGTGTGAGGCTGTTTTTTACGCAAATGGTGAGGTGAACCGACAGAACACCCGCTACTGGTCGCAAGACAACCCTCACTGGTTTACTGCTTCAAAGGAACAAGGTGTCGCTCGTGTGATGGTATGGTGTGGCATTTGGAAAGACCGTATCATAGGCTCCTTTTTTGATGACATTGTCACAGGAAACGCCTACTTGCGTATGCTCAACGAGGAAGCATTCCCCAGTGTCTTGAACACAGATAGGGATTTCACAACATGGTTCCAGCAGAATGATGCTCCTGCCCATTACAGCATCCGGGTAAGAGAGTGGCTGCACCGACAATTCCCTGGTAATTGGATAGGACGTCGAGGGCCTGTGGAATGGCCGGCGAGGAGCCCCGATCTCACCCCGTTGGATTTTTATCACGGGGGTCACTTGAAGGCGTTCGTCTACGCGGAGAAAATTCAGTGTTGCACGTTTGCGGGAGTGCATCATTGACGCATGTAACCATCACTCCTGATACCATTCGCCGTGTGTTTGCTGACTGGATATCTCGTCTGCATCCGTGTATCAATAATAATGGTGGACACATTCAACACGTTCTGTAAATAAAAGCCGTTTTTATCATTTTGCCCTATGGTTCCAGACTTATGGGACACCCTGTATATGGTGGTTTACATTTTCAAACTGCCAAAGTTTAGAATACTTTGGTAAGATGACCATCATTTGTTGCTACAACATGTATTCGACGCTCAAACTCCATTAAAACATTATCAAGATGCTCTTATGGAATGGATCCAGTGACCTCTGTTTCTTTGATGGAGTTCTGCCAGATTACTGGATTTGCCGCAATATACCAGTTTCAACATGCCTCCATCCATAAAATTCCAAAGAGGTTAAGTCGGGTGATCGAAGTGTCTATGCTATCGGTCCACCACATCCTCCAGCGCTGAAAAAAGGTTGTCTAGAAAGTTATGAACAGCAGTAGCGAGTGACGTAGCACATCAAACGTTAACTTTTTGGTGAATTCCGTTCATGCTGATGTGCTTCAGCGATGGATAGGCCACCTCCATCATCCGACTTTTAACCCCTTTGGACTTTTATCTATAGAGTTATGTTAAAATACTTGCGTATCATGACAAACTCGAAGTATCTGGCGGAACTCTGTCAAAGAATCAAAGGTTATTATTGGATCCATTCCACAAGACTGACAAGAGCATTTTGCCAATGTTCTAATAAAGTGTGAGCATCGAATACGCACTGTAGCAACGAATGATTGTCATCATGTGGAAGTGTTATAAATTTAAACAGTTTTGAAATGTAAACAACAATATATATATTGTATAGATATTAATAAGAAAAATAACTAATTATTTTTGAAGCGTTGTTTCTCGGACACCCTGTACTTTGATTATCTCGTACAGTAATACTAAAACAAACTGATACTTTGCTAATAGTAAAAAGCGAGCTACAGTAATTCCTGCTGCGTATTGTGTGTATGTACAATACACTATAATTAATTTCTCTCAAAACATATTTTAAATGCATCTCAAGTATTTTTATATTGTAGTATGCTCGGGATTTTCAATATAGCATACTTTACTGCGCGTGATCGCTACTAACGATTAAAAGAAGAGTTGAAGATACTGTATTATATATCTTGAAGGGCAGTGTTTCTTCTCAACGTGGGGGGTGGGTCCCGGTGCTTAACAAAAATTCATCCTACATAAAAAATAAAAGTTTATTTTTCCAGGGAAAATTGCAAAATACGTAGAATCACTTTTTTTTTTGTTTTTTGTGAAATAATCGTGTACAGTTGAAACTATTTTCTGTTAGTCGTGATATTCATAATTGTTTGTCTATGTTTTTTAGTGACATACTTGCGTCCGCTTTGCATTTGTTAATCTTGTGTTCGGTTGAATAAACTAAACACAAAGTAACATAACTCACGCATATACGATACATTTTATTACTTTATTTTAATTTCAACCATTGTTGAAAAGCCCATTTCGCAAAAGTACGAGGGTGCAAATGGAATTAAACCTCTCGCTGCTTTAGACACCAGTTCTGGATATTCACTTTACCATGCTATCAAAAATGTACGCGCGTCTTCTAACGAGAATGACAATTATAGGGTCTTGTGAGAAGTTTAATCAATTTATCGAGTAGGTTCCCTACAAGTTCGGCAGACTCCACCGCTCTTTCATTGAACGTATTAAGTATGCACTTCTTATCAAGCCTTCTATTGTCACGTGGGAAATAGTTCGGGAGCTGTTTTAATGGCTGAAACGTCTGTTGCATCCTCATTTAGGGAAGCAGGGTCGCGAATTTTTTTTGTGAAAATTCGGTTGCCAGCACGATTAATTAATATAAAATCTTCTATAATTTTTATACGTATGCCACATATTTTCCTTTGTTTTTATAACATTTAGCGATTATTTTATAAGCTATGTACTTGCGTATAGTTTTTGTTTGAAACGAAAAAGAAACTAAAAAAGTTAAGCCAATGCTGTGTCCAGTAATTCTAAGCTTAATTAAAAAAAAAAAGTTTTATATATTTAAAATATGATTTATATGTTTTTACAGCATTGGAAAAGTATTTATTGAAACTGTGTTTTTTCTGCGTAAGCGGGTTTTCTGTTGGATAGGATAAAAAAAAGGGGGGGGGGGGTAGTTTGCGGTAGTACGTGTATGTATCATCACGAGACAATATGTTGCGAGCAAGAATCAGGTTCTTTGTACATAAAGGTCAAGGCATAAATATAGGAGGGACCATTGATGTCATTCTGACTTAATTCCTGTTTAGTTTGGTGTTTTGTACAATTTTCATTTGGTGAATTGTGTGCCAGCTATGAAAATATTTTTGTTTTGTCTCCCTTTACAGTTTCATTCGGACCGCCTTTTCGAGTGCGAAGTGTGCGAGGAACGATTAGGGTCTCAAGCCCAACTGTTGGAGCACCTTGAGCAGCACTTGGTGTCTGGGGAAAAGCCTTATTCTTGCCGCCTGTGTCCTCGTCGTTATTCGCTTCCCCGCCAGTTGAAAGAACATCTTCGTCACCACTTGAGCAAAACGATTCCCTGCTATCAGTGCCCTAAAAGATTCAGATCCGAAAGCGCCCTGCAGGAACACATGAATACCCACACTGGATATCGTCCTTACGCGTGCGAACAGTGCCATAAACGATTCACTTCAAAGCATATTTTAAAGACCCACATGAGAACTCACGGAGCCAGAAACAGACCCCACAAGTGCAAAGTGTGCCAAAAGCATTTTCTTACTGCCCACCATCTTAATGATCATATGCAGATTCATCAAAATAGGAAGGATTACATATGTGAAAACTGTGGCAAAGCTTTCAGTACTCAGAGGAGTTTAGACCTTCATTCAATCACTCACAGTGGCATTAAAAATTTTATTTGTAGAATTTGTTTTAAAGCGTTTGCGAGGAAAGGTGAGGTTGAGGACCATGAAAGGATTCACACGGGGGAAAAACCATTCCAGTGCGAGATCTGCGGTGCTACATTCAGCCAAAGGAGTAATTTACAGAGTCATAAAAGAGCTACTCATTACGAAGAAAAGAAGTATCAATGCACGGAATGTCATAAAGCTTTTAAAAGACGACGACTTTTAGTGTACCATATAATGAGTGTACATACGGGGGAAAGACCTTACAAATGCAATTTCTGTAGTTCCGCCTTCGTATACCCAGAACATTATAAAAAGCATTTGAGAATTCACACTGGAGAAAAACCTTTTAAATGCGAAATTTGCGGTAAAGCTTTCAATTCTAGAGACAATAAAAACGCTCACAAATTCATTCATTCCGAGAAAAAGCAGTACGAGTGTGTGTTATGTGGTGTTGGATTTATGAGGAAGCCTCAGTTGATGTCCCACATTCAGCAGCATAACCGTACTGATAACGTCGAAGCTTATATCAAAGTCAATTCTTCAAGTATCGTAGATGCTGAATTAATAGAATCAAGAGCAATGCCCAGTCCTGCTTTAGGCATGAAAGTAGATGAAGATCAGTCTATGGATCCGAATTTAGAGGACCATATGCAGTTGGTGCGTGCCACGGGGGAGAATGAAACGGTAGAAGTAATCCCACGTCCCATACAGATTGTAGATCCAGATGAAGTACCGCGTTATATCATTCATAAAACGGGAGATAAATCTGATGATGCAGTGGGCCACTTCTTGGCCTCATTACAAGGACAAGTGGTCGAAGTACGAGCGGACGACATCGAGAGGTACACCGAGTTGACGGCGGATCAGATATCTCAAATGGCTCAAGTAGCTGCCCAGGTGGTAGCCACTCAATCCAATGGAAATTCCACCTCTCAGTTGCCGCAAGACACGGCAGATTTTAGGTTGTTCCAGATACAACTGGAAGAAGACAAAGAACAAACGGACTGTCAACAGACAGATACACTTATTTCTTCCGAATCTCCTTTGCCAACGTCACAGTCAAAAGAAGATAATAATAATTCCGCTTTGGTGAATCGACAAACCCAAGGAACATTTAAGAAGATAACGCAAGTATCTCAAGCAAGTTCTATGAGACAGGTTAGGACGTGGCATCAGTCAAGTGAAGATTTTGGTGGAAGTTAACTATGTAGTCAGAATTACTCTAGTATTTATTAATGCATTTAGTTTGATTTTTTTTATTTTGTTTAATGCTTAGATTATAAAGTTATATAATCGCTACATTCCTATACGTTATTTATAACAAGAATGAGTTATTGGAAACTTCATAAATACAAATTATGTTAAATCTTTAATTCTTTCTTTTCTACGACAAAACCGATTTATATATTTATTATGTAGAAATGCGAGAAAACTTGCAAAATTAAATTTAAAAGCATTTTTTTTGTGATTTTACACCGAGCATATTTTCCAAATTATTTTTCCCATCTGAATGATTTTAATGGTTTAGGCCAAAGATAAAATTAACTGCATAGAAACCCCAAAATATACAAATTACTTGAAAAAGGTAAAATATTAAATTTTTTCTGAAGTATATAGACTGTTTTTATAAGCGTTTTGATTTTGAATTACCTAAGTTATTTCTTCTCTGAACGTTTTCTTAAAACATAAATTGCGTGAGTCACGTGATCTCAACTGACTGAATCAGGTGGTGTATCTACGCAATCCTGCCATATAATAAGTAGACTTGTTTGATGAATTGCTGTTGTTGTTCACTCCAGTTTGCTTGAAGAGTGCTTCATGCCTACGTCAGGTGTTATTCGTGGAGTCACTTTTGATATTGATACTGACGCGATTGAACTTAATCTCGATCAGAATTACGAAATGCATCTCGTGAAGTGTGTATCGCGTAGTTGGTGGATAACGCCTACTGGCGGACTCTTTCTGTGTTTGTTTGTAATTAATTTAGACGAACCTACGTTTGGTGCCAGTCCCATTGGCATGACTCCAAATGATGTAGATCTAATAAAGAAAAAATTTACAATTCTGGATACCATCAGGAGAGTAAATCCTTTATCTCTGAAATTTGGTTGTGTGCCACCTGTAAAAAGTCCTCTGGTATCTCATTCTCGTGAATCTCCTTTTTATATCCTGGACGGTAAGTGGAGCAGCTCATTTTGATGTAACATGTTCTTCACTGTTGTTATGGAAAAACTACGTGTTTACAATTTGGTATCGTATGTGATACCTTTATTTCATAATTAAATATAAATTATTAATTAATTGAATTAAATATCTACAAAATTGCCGCGTGATTGGCGACATAGCCTATTGGGAATGAAAATAATTGCCGTACGTACATAGAACCCATATGTAGGTATCGAGCCTGCATAAGAAGAAAACCAAATTTTTTATTATTATAGCGGCTCGCTCGGAGCTTGCTTATGTTACAGCGATGCTTTAAGCAAGGAAGATGTACTTTATCTTCCTATAAGTTCTGAGTGAAATCCTCAAGTGACTACCTATATTAGTTACTTCAAATCAATTCATTGTGTAACTAGCGTACCACGGCCCTACATCGAAACAGAAGCGAGGCCCAACGAAATAAGGTAAGGCAATTCCTTTCCTTACTATTAACCAGCGCCAGGGCCGCATTTAGGGGGTGGCGCACCGGCCAAATGTCCAAGGCCCCGCAAATTTCAATTGGAAAAAATTAAACCACGTATTTGCCATCTGCGACGAGTTTTACTTTTTCCGGCAGGCGGCATGGCATCAGGCATTCTAATATCCGCTTTGATGGTATTTAATTATTTGTTCTTAGTGTTAATCATTTCTAATGTTACTAACTTACTTCTTGTTTCTGTTGCAGATTCATGATTTATTTCTTATTGTTGGCATTGTAATATGTACAACGGAAACCAGCCGTGACCGGGATCGAAGGAGGAAATATAAACCCGGTAGTGAAAAGCGTAAGGATAAGAAGCGCAGAGAAGAGTTTCTTGCGACGGCGCCGAAACTGACTAATTGGATTAAATCATCAGCAACTAAGTCAGCCTCTTCAGCAGGCCCACCAGCTGCGTTTTCAGAAGACGCGTCTACGTCAGTGCGTTCAGCAAGCCCAGCAGCTGCCTCCACTACTTCAGCATCTGCATTTTCAGGAGACTCGTCTACGTCAACCCATTCAGCAGGCCCACCAGTTGCTTCCGCTACATCAGCAGCTGCGTCTTCAGAAGACCCGTCTACGTCAGTGCGTTCAGCAGGCCCACCAGCTTCAGGACATGCAATTAATGACATTGGTTTGTGGTCACAAGTGCTGACCGATGACTTTAGAGAGTTCTGGATAGAGCGGGGAACATCAGATTGCCGAAATTATGACAGCGACTTCAGTAACTCTTCAACTACTGAAAGTGGTACAACACGCCGATGTACGAAGACATTATTTGTTAAAAAACATAGCCTGACGAATGAGAGGATTGAGGTGTCATGGTTGTGCTATTCTGAGTCCACAGGCTGTGTTTACTGCTTTGTCTGTAAATTAATGTCGAGGGCGGACAGCAAGTTCACAATTGGGTTCAACGACTGGAAGCATGGTAGACAATCGGTCGAAGCACACGGAAAATGTGAGCAACATATGGAGTCGATGAGATATTTGTTGGTTAGAAAGTCTGTCTCCGGCCGTGTTGATTCGAAACTGGTGAACCAGTTTGAAAAGGAGTGCACTACTGGCAGGAAGTTTTGCGGCGCTGTGTCGACGTTATCAAGTATATCACGTCACGAGGACTAGCAATTCGTGGACACGACTCCCGTTTCGGTTCACCAAACAACGGCAACTGTTACAGAATTTTGGAACTTAAGTAAGTATGACAGTTTTCTAGCTGCGCATATAAGCGAGCATGCCAACAAAGGTAGCGAACACACCTCGTATCTCTCTCATTTCATTTGCGAGGAACTCATACTGTTGATGGCCGATAAAGTACTTCAGACGATTATCCGAGAAATCCAGCAGTCAAAATGCTACTATCTATCCGTCGATTCTACGCCTGATGCCTCCCACACCGATCAACTGTGCTTCACCGTCCGATATGTGGTTGAGTCTGGGTCCGTCGAGCGATTTCTACAGTTCATACCTATGAACACACATACAGGGAAAGGAATCGCCGACGTGGTCCTCAACTTTCTGGAGACGCATAGCATGCGAATTGGAGACTGCAGAGGACAGTCTTATGATAACGCAAGCAATATGGCAGGGAAATACAACGGCGTAAAGAGCCACATCAAGTCAAAATCTCTGTATGCTGAGTTTGTGTCATATATGTGCCACTCACTAAATCTTGTGGGTAAATCAGCAGTGGACAGTGCACAGCAGCCGTTGAATTGTTTATGCTCATTCAGAATGTCTACACGTTTCTCGTCTCCTCGACATACCGATGGCGTCGACATGTAGACGTTCTCGATAGTAGTTCCCGTAGTGAGAAACTAAAGGTCGACAAAGGTCTCTCCGATACCCGCTGGTCAGCCAGATCAGATGCCGTCCAATCTTTAACCGAAGGCTACGCCGAGAATATCGTGGTACTGGATGAGCTAGCAGCAGATACCAGCCAAACTGCGGAAGCCAGGATCGAAGCCAGGGGATTGTTTAAACAGCTTCAACAACTCGAAACAGCCATTTTATTGGTTTTATGGAACACTATTCTCGAACGATTTCAAAAAACGAATGCATTTTTGCAAAAACAAGGAATGTCGTTAGACTCAGCCACCCTCTTGCTGAAATCACTACTGCAATTTGTTGAAGATCTCAGATCAAGATTTGACGAATTCGAGGACTAGGGCATCGGAAAGTGTGGTCATCGAGTATACAAGGAATCAACTGAACGCACAAAGAAGAGAAAGCGTCATCATGACGAAATCGGAACTGCCGAAGATACGAACCTGACACCAAGAGATTCATTTCGGACCACTGCATTTCTACCGATAATTCACAGGCCTGCAAAATTGAGGGTCCTAAAAACTTTTTTGAAATTGTATGCTGGTTTTATAGGAATTTGGGGTGCTAAATCCAAAAACGGCCTCAGATTTGCTCCATCACGTATAGTTTTTTCACAATTTGCTATGACGTTTTTATGTTGTAATATGTTACTGAATAAAATAAGTAGTGAAGAATTACCACATGAAACCTATTTCCTGACCATTTCTGAATATATTTATTTTAAAAAACTATAAAACTTGGATACTTACATCTTTACTTAGTGGAATGGCTTAGTAGTCCCGTTTTCTTTTGCCAGTGAAGCTGCGCCTGTTGCATTTCCTTTTGTGCGCTGCTTCCAGATTTTCACGATGCAGCATCCAGCAATAATCCTCCATCATATTAACGTTCCACCGGCCTTGGTATCTCTCTCCCATCTCCTTAATGTCTTGATGGAAACGTTCTCCCTGTTCCTCATTTACTGCACCTAGATTTTCTGGGAAAAAGTCCAAGTGTGCATTCAAGAAATGAATTTTGATACTCATTGAGCATCCCAAAGCTTTGAATTTCTCCAGCATGTTTTCAACAATGAGTGCATATTCAGGGTCCTTATTATTTCCAAGGAACTTAGTAACCACACTTTTGAAGGAATTCCAAGCCTCTTTTTCTACTTCAGTCATCGTAGACAAGCAGTTTTCATCTGACAGCAGTCTTCTAATGTCTGGGCCTACAAAAATACCTTCTCTTAATTTTGCTTCTGATAGGTTAGGGAACTTCTTGCAGAGGTACTTAAAGCATTCTCCACTTTTTTCTAATGCCTTAACAAACTGTTTCATAAGGCCTAGTTTTATATGAAGAGGTGGTAGAAGTACTTTCTTTGGGTCAACAAGATTTTTACGCAAAATATTCTTGCTTCCAGGTTCTAGAGATCATCTTTGTGGCCAGTGCTTTTGCTCCCAGTGTTGACTCTGCTCTGCTATCCCATTCACAAAGGAAACATTGGAACTTAGTATATCCTCCCTGCTGCCCCAGAAGCATGCACAGTACCTTAAGGTCTCCACAAATCATCCAGTGATGATCATAATATTTTATCTTTGTAAGAACCAATTCCAAATTCTCATAACTTTCTTGGAGATGTACCGAGTGACCAACAGGTACAGAGGCATACTTGTTCCCATTGTGCAAAAGAACAGCTTTTAGACTTCTTTTAGAAGAGTCGATGAAAAGTCTCCATTCATCCGCTTTGTACTCAATGCCAAATGCCTGTACCAAACCATCAATATCACTACAGTAAACTAAATTGCCCTCATGTAAAAAGTAGTGAATAAACTCCTTTTCTCTTCTATACAAATATATCGATGTTCCAGCTGATAATAAATTTCTTTCTTTTAATCTGGAGCCTAAGAGTTCAGCAGATTCCTTGGATAATCCCAAATATCTCACTAAATCGTTTAGTTCAGATTGAGTGAACAACTGGGGGTCTTGACTTCCTATATCACACTGAAATTCTTCATGATCAGTATCTGAACCAGAATTACTAGGCAAATCTTCCAATGTTTCTGGTGGAAGCGGAACTGGAACTTCTGGCCCATGAGGAACAGGTCGAAAAGCTGATGGAAGATTTGGATAGAATATGGCTTTCTTATTTTTTGAGTTATAGCCTTTAACATCACAAGAGCAAAAATAGCAGTCATCACAGTGATTTTTTGGCTCCCACCATACCATTGGCACACCAAATCTGAATGCTTTCTTTTTGCCTTTACACCATTTCCTTAGATCCTCCACGCAAATAAAGCAAACTTTGTGTGGTGCCCATGGTTTGTCTTGGTGTAGTTTCATTCCAAAGTAGGCATGGTACACTTGCCTAATAAAATTTGTTACGTTTCTTTGATGTTTCTTGATCACAAATTCCCCGCATATGTAGCAGAAGCTGTCGGGACTGTTGACACATCCACGGCTAGCCATGATTCACAACTTACTACAGTACCCAGAACACAATAAGAGTCTTGAATTTAATTTAATAAAGGCTAAATAAGGCTTTCTTAACACTATCAAAACACGCTAGTTCGCTGATATAAAACAAAAAACAACTCAAAATCACTGAAAAAATTCGCTTCGGATGAATCATTGTGCGCACGTCATGAAATCTGAGTAACAACTGACTCATACGGCTTGGCAACCCAGTATTTATAGTCTCTTAGAAGTTTCTAGTAATTTCCGGAAATCTGGCATTTTCTCGAAATCGCTTCACAAAATAATCGAATTTGTGAAATAACTTTGTGTCGTATGACATTTTTATTGTGTTTTTCGAATTCAGCGCACAAAAATACATTGTAAACAGCTAAAATTATGAAAAAAGTTTTTCCATCGCAGGCCTGTGTAAAATTGATAAACTGTGTACCACTCTGAACACTCGTCTAGAAGCGTACGCTGTCCTGCAGAAAAGATTTGGATTTTTGTATTTCCTTCTAGTCCTGGACATCGACAGTCTTCGACGGTCAGCTGAACATCTAGTAGAATGCTATCCGGCTGATCTGGAGAAAGAGTTGGTAGCAGAAGTTGTGCAGTTCGCTGCCCTAATGAAACTCACCGAAAGTGAAATAGAATCCCAGACGGAACGTGAAGACATGTGCAACAGATTTTATCGGCATATAAACACAAACGAACTGAAAGGAACATCCCAAACATGGAAATAGCAATGAGAATATACCTGTGTAGTGTGTATGTTTGTCAACTGTTCTGGTGAACGTTCATTCTCGAAACTCAAACTGATCAAAAATTACCTTCGCTCCACAATGGGCCAGGAGCGCCTTTCGTCCCTGGCGCTGTTGAGTATAGAGCATGAGGTGTTGCAGTCGGTGAGTTTCGAGGACACAATCACGCAGTTTTCCAAACAAAAAGCCAGGAAGCGTCCTATGTAATATTCATTACAAATCTACACTCTGTCTACAGTACAATAAGCTGTACAGTTTAGCTGTTTATTAAGTGCATTACAACTGTGTAGCTGTTTATTAAGTGCATTACAATAACTGTGTAGATGTTTATTAAGCGCATTACAACTGTGTAGCCTACTAGTGTAGCTGTATACACTGTATGTGTACATAGTTAAGTTATAGTCTTTAATATCACATTAATAAGCCGAATGGCTTCCGCATGTGTGTTTTAAAAAAATATATCTTATGTGTATTACAAAATATTGTCATTCATTAACACACTAAAATAATACATCCCGAGAAATAGTTTGCCCAAGGCCGTACACTGTAAATGCGCCCCTGAGCAGCGCAAATACCGAAGGCAAATAAACATAAAGACTAAAGAGGTCCTTTGAAGACTTACATATACATAACTCTCTAACGAAAAAACGTAGGCCTTTTGTCGTTAACTCTCACTGTAATCTGCTGGAAATTTCCAACGGATGCGGGTATCAGGCAATCAACCCATAGCCCTATATAGTTTTTTTCCATAGTCGTCTTGTATGTTACTCACTTCCACCCATTTTTTTTTCCTTCCTCCACATTCTCGTACAAAAAGAAGGGATGTAAATGTCACACGCTCCTCCCCCAACTGTTAAGTTTTCTAAGTTTTCGAAGTTTTTATTTAGCTCATCATCAATATGATTCGGTATGTAACTGATAATGATGGTCATATTTCGTTTCAGTGGGTATGTCTGGCAGTGGACGTGTAGAACTTTTGTCAACTGCTGCCCAAACGCAAAATGAAGGTGAACATTTAATTTATTATTCAATCGAATTTATTTATTATTTTATCCTGCAGTGAAGAAGGCATTGGGCAACCACTTCACTAATATAGTAATATACCCTTGTTAAACTCCTGAAAATGTCCACAGAGAGAAATAGGAATAACAGCGTAAACTGAGTTGCCAGTCAAAGGATAGGCAATGTCGCGCTCGGCAGGGGAAGCAGCAGTGTTTCCCAGGTCGTCATCAGGCGAATTCCCTGCAACACCAACAAAGGAGTAAAGATTGGGACGTGGAATGTAAGAACAATGAACAGACCAGAAAAGTAGAGAACATCAAACAAGAAATGAATAGGTTGAGCATAGATGTCATGGGGTTGTCGGAAGTCAGATGCGAGGAGGCGATTTTATTAGTGGAGACGTGAGAGTGATTTATTCTGGTGGCGACAGGACTGAGATACACATGGAAAAAACCAGGAGAGACAAAGATTCCAAATTGACTTTATTTTGGTAAGACAGAGATACAGGAATGCAGTGAAGAACTCGAAAGCTTATCCTGAAGCAGATGCTGACTCCGATCATAACTTGGTGGTAATGGAAAATATGGTGAGGCTGAAGACTGAAAAAGAATAAAGTAGGGAAGAAATGGGATACTGAAAAACTGAAGGGAGAACAAAGGATAGTTTTTTCTAAAAAGGTGAATGAAGAGAGGAGGCAAAGAAATGACGGCCACATTCATATGACAAGTGAAGAAAGATGTAGACTGAGGGATACAATAAAGAAGAGTGCACAGGAAAATATCGGTTATGTGAAAAAAGAAGCAAGGAAACCATTGGTCACTAGTGTCACTCACTACAGAGATGCTTGACAAAATGGAAGGAAGAAGAAAATGGAAGAGTATAAATACAGAAGAAGGGAGACAACGATACAGACAGTTGAATAACGAACTGAGAAGAGAAACTGATAAAGCAAGAGATGTGGCTTGGAGTGTAGTGCAGGGAATTGGAGGAATTAGAAAGGAAAGGAAGAACTGATTTAATGTACCAAAAAGTTAAGGACAAAAATAGATGGAAAAGAAGTAACTTGGGAGTGCGAGAAATAGAGGGAAGAAATGGGGAAAAACTTAAAAGACCAGAAGATATAAGGAAGAGATGGATTGAATATATTGAAGAACTGTATGATAAAGAGAACAAACCTAATAACATCGAAATGGAGGAAGTAGACTGTATGGGACCGGACATATTGGAAAGAGAAGTAGAGATGGCTGTAAAAGACCTAAGAAATGGCAATCCCCCAGTACCAGATGATGTACCAGCAGAACTTCTGAAGAGTCTTGAAGGTGATGCTAGAGAGAAAGTGAGTGTATTGTGCAGAAACATGTATGAAAATGGAGACTGGCCTGCTGACTTTATGAGAGTCTCTGATTACTATCCCCAAGAAACCGAGAGTCACCGAGTGTTCAGAATTTCGAGCCATAAGCTTGGTCAGCCATGCGTCAAAAATAATGCTAAGGATACTAACCAGAAGACTAACGAACAGAGCTGAGCAGTACATTGGAGAGGATCAGTTTGGATTTAGGTCAAAATGCGGAACAAGAGAAGCTGTTGGTTTGTTTGTTTTATTGACTTTGAAAAAGCTTTTGACAGAGTCCAATGAAGGAAACTAATGGAAATATTAAAGAATATTAATGTTGATTGGAGGGACCGTAGACTGATAAAAAATCTGTATCTTGGGGCAGACAGTGGATGTTACAGTTGCAGGAGGAGAATCGGAGCCTGGATTGGTTGGGAGAGAGGTCAGGCAAGGATGCTCCCTGTCCCCCGTGTTATTTAACATCTATGCAGAAGCAGTGATAATAGAAGCACTCTCAGATCTGGAAGAGGGAAATCAGGGTAGGAGGTAAATTGGTCAAATCTGTAAGAATGCAAAAAACTTCACTTTTCTACGTGGAGGTTAAAATATGATGATAAAAACCCACTCTAATAGACAGTTTATTTCCACAGCAGTTTCGATTCCCACTGGCGTCCTTTTCGGGTGGATACAGAAAAACGAATTCGTTCGTTTTTCTGTATCCACCCGAAGAGGATGCCAGTGGGCATCGAAACTGTTGTGAAAATAAACTGTCTATTAGAGTGGGTTTTTATTATCAAATCTGTAAGGTTTGCAAATGACAAGGAATTTGTTTGTAGTGCTGAGGAAGGACTGCAAAGAATGGTCAATAGCTTGACAACAACGGTGGAAGAATTCGGAATGAGAATTAATGAGACCAATACAAAGGTAATGAAAATTGCAAGAAGGAAAGGAGCGGAAATCGGACCTTAGAAGAAGCTGAGCAGTTTAAGTATCTGGGAAGTTTATTAACCAACAATGGAGATTCAATAAGGAAGTAAGATCTAGAATTGGTATGGGTAAGGTAGCTTTTGAGAGACAGAAAAGACTACCTACAGGTAAACTCAACTTGAAGCTGAAGAAAAGGTTAGTAAAAAGCTTGATATGGAGTGTGGTACTGTATGGAGCAGAAACATGAACACTGAAAACAAATGAAAAGAAACTCCTGGAAAGTTTTGAAATGTGGAGATGGAGAAGAATGCTAAAGATAAGCCGGAGGGAACACCAAAGTAATGAGGAAGTACTGCAACAAGTGAGGGAGGAAAGAAGACTCATTAAGGTGATAAGAGAAGGACAGAAGAAATGGATCGGCAGAGCTGGGCAGTATTTAAATACATTTGTGTATTTAGAACTGTATTTATAAATACATTGTTTTTCATGTATTTAAATATAGTATTTAAATACAATGTATTTAAATACTCAAAATATAAAAATGTAAATACTTTTACTGGTTTAATACACGTTCTGTACTAGCACAGTACGACGCGTCGACAGTGTAGTACAGCATGGTTCATGTTTCAACGTGTCAGTTCAATCAGTTGTGTGCCACTCTTAGTCGAAAGCGGTTGATTTCTTTATCGTGTGCGTGTCATGGCTTCAACAAGCAAATCTGTATGTATTTAAAATGTATTTACAAATGTATTTAAATACAATTGATGTATTTTGTATTTAGTATCTAAATACATTCGTAAAATGTATTTAGTATTTAGTATTTAAATACATTTCTCCCATGTATTTAGTATTTAGTATTTAAATACATTCAATGTATTTAGTGCCCAGCTCTGTCCAGGATCGGACATGTGTTGAGAGGAGAAGGATTGTTGACGGAGGTGATACAGGGTAGATATGAAGGAAGAAGGCCGAGGGGAAGGAAAAGGAAAGCAATGCTGGATGATTTGAAGGCAGGCAGGAACTACCATGAGATGAAAAGGATAGCTCAGGATAGAACACTTTGGCGGGACACATGAGTTGGACCTGCCTGATAGGTAGAACACGATGGATGGATGGATCGAACCGTGTTGTCTTTGGCCTGTAGACGTTGGTTCTATTTGGGGAATTATGTATCACTAGCAAATATACCCGTCCTACAAGAGGGATATTCTCTAAGCAAGTTAGAGTTTAACATTTACAATTAGCTCACGAATCACTTAAATTTTAAATGCAGCTTCATAGATTTTACTTGAAGCTCACGAAGCAATTAAATTTCAAATACGACTTGTCCCATTCTTTTTTTTACTTATCATGACTTCCGATGCGTAGCTAAAATTTTTGATGCTACATTCTTTTCTAAATTTATTTACCAACTTGATTTTTAAATAAAACTATAGTCATGAAAATCTTAAGCTTCACAAACCTTGACACAATGTGAAGCTCAAGATTTTCCTGGCTGCGTTCTTTTCTATAGTTTTATCGCGATGCTGGGGCCTTTGGGCACAGTAATTGGTTGGGGGTGGGCTGGTCACACACATTTTCGTTCATTACTCGTCCCCCCATCCACCATACGAAGTTTGGTTGAAATTGGTTCGGAAACGTAAAAGTTTTTTCTGCGGACAGACAGAGACAGACAGACAGACAGACAGACACATTCTCTATGAATTATAGTAGTAATACCATGACCATGAGCTTCTGTGATGAACCGGACAACAGAGGCGTCTTATCACTCGCTTATGTTTCGGTCATTTATAAAAGGTTCACTACTCGTTCATATCGCGTGCATTTTTCAGCTCCCCAACTACTTTTTGCGATGTCCCCTGAAACAACATATTCAGTTTTTTACTGTACTACTCAATCTACATTTACAATATTTTCTAAGGGCATTAACAGACCAAAGACATAGTTTTGGTAGTCCTTCCATTTTCGATTATTTTCATGTCTTTTCTTACTTAATTCTCCCTAACGTTCTCTTTTTAACAAGGTGATGTGATGAAATGTCGGAGTTCAGCCTTTTCAATGGCACTTCCTGATAATAGGTCACCGGTCTAAGACTTGACTTCGGTGAAGTAAAAAAAAAGTTGAAAATGGTTAAAAAAAAATATAACTACAGGGTCGTGCTACTGTGGCATCAACGTCCGTTCTGATCATTTAATGTATTAAGGGTGATTCACGTTTTCATCTATCTTCAGCAAAAGTTATCTACCGCCATCATTATAGCTTATCATCTAAAGAACAAAAATATCCCCAGAGAAAAATAGAAAACCTTATTAAAACGCTTAAAAATTTAAATTGTTTTTATTAATAATTAATATACCTATAATAATAATAATAAAAGGACGTTGTGTGTATGTCTGTCTGTTCCAGCCATAACTCCAAAATGGAAGCAGTTACAAACATGAAACTTCACACACATATTGATTAGGTCCCGAGGTTGTTGTTGTTGTTTAGCCGATCAGCCCACCCTGATCGAGCAAGCCGGCGGCACGCAGGTAACCGATCGCCCTCTCCGGAGTGCACCAGAGGTTCTGCGCACTAGTGATGTGTTGTGTTCTATGTTGTGCTAGAACGGTATAGTCTGTCATAATGTGTTCAATTGTTTGTGGTGTGTCCTGGCACAGGTAGCAGGTGTCATCTGTGGAGTTGTCTAGTCTGTGTTTATATGTCTGTAAGTTGGGGTGATGTCCACATCGGAATTGTACTAAGTTAACTCGATCCGATCTGCTCAGGCTGATCTCTGACCTGTTAATGGGTGGCGGCTTCGCACCTAGGACCGCATTTGGACCGAGTCGTGTCAGTGCTTTGTGGGTTAGGTGTGTGTGTGTGTGTATGTGTTATTTGGTTATAATGTCTCCCTGGTGTTACCTTAATGGTGCGAGGTGTTGGTGCATGATTGTATATGTAGTGGCAAGGGTGTTGTGGGTTAGTTGTCGCTGCTGCCATGAATTGTGTTCCCCTCATGTCTAACTATTCCCTAACTTTCAGTATTTTTGTTTGTGTGCAGGTGTTCTATTGGTGTTGTTTGAGTGCATCCTGTAATGATACGAAGTGCGTTGTTTTGCATTGTCTGTAAGGTGTTTATGTGTGTGTTTGAGATAATGGGTGCCCAGCATGGGCTAGCATAGTCCATAACTGAGCGAATATATTGTTTGTATATGAGTGATGTTGTTTCCTGTTGGTGTCCAAAGTTTGTGCCTGTTAGTGCCCTAAGCGTGTTAAGTCTTGACGTACATTTGTTTTTAATGTCCTGAATGTGGTTTGCAAAAGAAATGATGTGTTGTATGTGACCCCAAGTATTTCCGTCCCGTTAGTGTGTAGCATGTTGGTGTTGTTTAGTGTAAGCTGTGGAGTTATTTGGTGTTCTTTGTATTGCTTGTAAGCAAGGTGATGGTTGATTTTGTGGGCGCTACTTTGAGTCTATGTGTGTGAGCCAGTCTTGTATACTGTTTATGTATGTTTGTAGGTTATTTGTAGCGGTGTCGATGTTGTTGTGGGTGGATGTTAGAGTGTCATCTGCATATGATGATAAGGTAAGCTTGTTATGTACGGGTGTTGGAATATCATGCATTTATAAGTTCAACAGTGTTGGTGAGAGAACAGAGCCTTGAGGGACCCCGTTCGGAAAAAGCTTGTTTTTGGATGACTTGTCATTAAATGTGACGTGTATCTTCCTGAAAGATAGTTGTTCAGCCATCTTTTAGTGTTATTGTGCATGTTTGTGTTGAGTATTTTGTTTATGAGAGGGAAGCGTGGGATAGCATCAAATGCTTTGCTAATGTCTATTGTTGCTAATAGTGTACGTTGAGCTGGTCGTCTGGAGTTGATGCCATCCATGATGTGCTGCGTGAGGTTAGTGAGTAATGTCGTGGTTGAGTGGTGAGGTCTGAATCCATGTTGAATAGGCGATAGTGGTATCTGTGGGTTGGTGATTTGTAAGAGTAGTCTTTCTGTTACTTTGGAAGGTGTGCATAGTAAAGTAATGGGTCTATAGGAACCTGGTTCTGTTGGATTTTTGTTTGGTTTGAGTAGTGTAATAATTTTACCTTATTTCCATATGTCAGGAATAATACAGTTGGTATGAATATGTGCTGATATTTGTGAGACTAGTGTGTATTCAGAATGCTGGATAAGACATTATGAAATATCCAATCGTGGAACCGTGTTTCATTTCTTCCGAAAGCTGACCAATTTGAGAAAGGAAAATACTTTCATCTTACACTTGCATCCGATACTATTTCGTTAGAATGTATACAACAGTATATCTCAGTTTGGGCTACTTTACGGCTTTGGTTTGTGGCAATCTGATTTGAAATATAGGATATAAACAGGTTGATATTCACTTTTATTAAACAACCCAGTTAGAGACAGAAGAGTGACAATGCATATTGCAAAATGAACATGGTTCCTAAAATTAACAGGTTATGGTTTTCAGTTAACTTTATCAGTTAATTCAAAATAAATTCCGAAGTTATAAGACACGTTTTTTGTTTGTAAAATAAATTGCTGAAATTATTAAGAACTATAATCTCACCATAGTCTCCAAATAAAAAAAAAATTAAATGCTAAATAAAACTGAAGTCCAGTTGGTCTACACTCGCTTTATAACGTAATTAACTTCATACAAAAAAATCTAAACATAAATTTTCAGCGAGACCTTAGCATTTATTTTAAGCACACGAGCTACTTACATTTTGAATAAGCTTCACAAATCATTTCTCATTAGCTTTTGATGTGAAGCTCAATTCTTTTTTTTTTAATGGTCTCGCTGGCTTTTTTCGATTTCACAAAGGAGTATAAAATTTTGTATAAGTGTGGCCTGACTCAGTGCTGTAACTAAGCATATGCATTATACGCACGTGCGTATAGTTAAAAAAAGATTCGCAACCGGTTACTGGATAACATCTTTTCATTTATATTATTGTACTGAGAATCACTGCACCTCGATTCTACCATTTTATACGAACATGCATATATGTTTATACGCACAACATTAGACAGCAAAATATTCTCACAATAACGGTTGGTGTGTGCCAGTAACGGTTGGTGTGTTCCTTGTCCCAAGACCAAACCCGTGTCACTAGTTGTTATTACAGCATTAACAGTAATACGTGAAAATTTATTTATTGTATAACAACTAGCAAAAATACCCGTCGTACGGGCGGGATATTCTCTAAGCAAGTTAGAGTTTAACAATTAGGGCCGCTTCACACGAGCGTATTTTTGTCGTTTTAGAAATCAAAGTAGTTCAATGGAACTGTTCACACGGCGTACGCGCGACAAAAACGAGGCGCAGACGCTCACCAAACGCCCGTACTTCCCAAACGTGACGCAGAAAAATGCGCCGAGCATTCTAGAATTCTTCGTGTGACAATGGAGTACTTCAGACGAACGTATTTTTTGTCGTGCGTCAGTTGTGTTTCAGCTCTGGCAGAATCAATATCCTACTGCAAGTGCCTCTGTATTATCCTTGTCTGGTGCTGTTTATAGGATGGACCCACCATTTGCGCTTTCTTTGCTTTTTCATAACCTTATTCACCAAATACACGCAAACAATTCTCTTGTTTACGTCTTCCATCACGAGTAGACGCAGGCGAACTGAGGTGATGCTCGCGACCAGTGTTGCCACTCACAAAAATGAAAAATTCCAAGATTTCTATATGAATGTATATTCAATAGCTGTATATGTATATGCAATAGCTTGCTTGGCCAGCAAGCGATTTGCAACAGTTTTGGCATGCGACCTATTGGTTTGCTTAGTTTTTATAATGTTCATTTGTGAAAATACCCTCTCCACACACGCAGATGAGTGAGGCAAGGCTAATAGGTCGCACATGAACTTTGACAGAAGGTCAAACTTTGCATGATTATTTCCATCTTTAATTAAACGTAGATAATGCCAAAAAGTGGTTGCTGATTTACCCTTGTCAATGATTGAACTTTTCGTATACAAAAGATCCCTCCACTGATCTTGTCTGCAGGTCTGCTTTTCTAGGTTAGACCAAACTTTTCCCAAAAAAGACAAAACGCCTAATTACTAAAATATGGTATTTCATTATTTCCATAAAATTACATGATAAATCAATATTACATTTAAAATATTGCTACTTACCATCATTTATCAATACTATTAATACGCTAGGTTTGTATTTATATTATTACCATTATTTATATTATGCTAAAAAATTCCAAGATTACCAAGTTTTAGGATTTTATATCCAAGATTCCAAGGTGGGAACAAAAATCCCAAGATCTTGGGAAAAATTCCAAGGAATGGCATCACTGCTCGCGACACAATACGTCTGTGTGAACACATGCCTTCAGATAAACAGACGCGCATAATTATGCGCGCGACAAAAATATGCTCGTGTGAAGCGGCCCTTACAACTTGTCACATTTTTTTACTTATTATGGCTTCCGATGCGTAGCTAAAAATTTGTATGGCTACATTCTTTTCTAAATTTAATTGCTTTTTATATAACTTAATAACTGCACTCATCTTTTAATAATTACACTGAAAAACTGCCTGACCCAAGATAGATGGTTGCAATGTATTTTTTTGCGCTGAATCCAAATTTGTTTTTGGAATTCTTCTTTCACGTATAGATTTTGAGATATGACAGTTTCAGCTATATTGATTAAATGCAATTTCTATAAGCAAATTGCCGTTCATGAATTACACTAGTTTACCATTCCTATGACCAAGAGCGTAACTAGCTTCCAAAAGTTGGGGGGGACAACTATAATGAAAAATCCTGCGATGAATTTCTGTGCTGTTATCCTGTAGGTAATGTGTTTGCGACCAAAATGATGCTCTTAAAATACTATGATTTAGAGAATGATCTATATTTATGATAGTAATAGGAAAATCAAAGAAGCATTTTCACAACTACCTTATGTATATCAAGTATATACTTAACATTGAAGGAAAACAATATATGCAATAATTAAAGTAAAATATAACTAGATGTCTCATTAAAGTATCTATCACTGCAGTATTAGTATTGAATCAGTAATACTTTCCAGCATACTAATAGGACTAATATAATTAAAGATTTACTCATCATAGATTATTTCAAGAACTAAATATTTTCCTTCACGTAAGCTAACTTAGATCAAAAGTTGGGGGGGGGGGGACAAAACCTATATTATCCCTCTCAGTTCAAAAGTTGGGGGGGGACATGCCCCCCCCCCCCGTTAGTTACGCGGGGCCCAATGTTCCCTCTAAGGTGTGCGCGTGTGCGCGACGCGTTGTGATACCCGCGCACACAGCAAAATAAAATGTGCACAGGCTCAAGCGTATCATGAGTCACGACAGTAAATGAAGTAATTTCAAAAATTTCAGTTTAGTGAATTCTATAAAGAACAAATTAATCTTCATAGAGTTTATTTGGAATGGGCAAATGCTAAAGATCGTAGGGAGAAATCATAATCATGCTTAAATGAAAGGCACTTTCATTTAAGGTTATTTTGATTATATTTTATTTTATTGAATTTTATTTTTTATTTTATTCCTATTTTGTGAATGGATAAAATAATTTATTAATCTTGATAGTCTATTTTAAATTGCTAAATGCTAAAAATTGTTTTGAGAAATGATAACTAAAATAGTCATTTTCAATTAATGTTATTTTTATTTTATTTCTTTCTTCTTCTTCCGCAGCTTATTATCCCATCTTTACATGGGGTCGCTGTTTTTGGTTCGTCTTCTCCACTCTCCTCTGTCGTATACCACGTCCTCCTCCAAGTCCTTCTCCCTGATGTCCGCCAACACACAGTCCCTCCATCTCGTCTTCGGTCTTCCTCTTCTTCTCCGTCCCGGCAACTCCATCTCCAGCACTCTGCGCCCCACATACTCCTCCTCTCTTCTCCTGACGTGTCCATACCACCTCAGCTTGGCCTCCTGCACTTTCTTAGATGCTTCCGCCACCTTCACTGTTCCTCTTATATGCTCATTTCTGACCCTATCCCTCCTCGTCACTCCACACATCCATCTCAACATCTTCATTTCAGCCACATCGATTTTTCTTTCATTGCTCTTCTTCATTGGCACAGTCTCCATTCCATACAACATTGCCGGCCTCACCACTGTTTTGAATACCTTTCCCTTCAGTTTCATTGGGACCCTCTTATCACAGAGCACCCCTGATACGTCTCTCCAGTTCTTCCACCCCGACTGTATTCTACAGTTTATCTCTCTCTCTGCTCCCCCCTCTGCATCCACTGTTGACCCCATGTATTTAAAATACTCCACCGTCTTAACACGCTCTCCACTCAATGTCACTTTCCCTCCTCGGTCCTGCTGCACATCACATCTCATATATTCGGTCTTCTTTCGGCTAATTCTCATCCCCCTACTTTCCAACGCCTCTCTCCAATTTTCCAACTGCTGCTCCACCTCCTCTTTCGTCTCCCCACTCAACACAACATCGTCTGCATACATCATGCACCACGGCGCCTCCCCTCTAATCCTGTCCGTCAACACATCGAATACCACATTGAAAAGGAAGGGGCTCAAAGCTGATCCTTGGTGCAGACCAACTTCCACCCCAAAGCTCTCTGACACACCCACGCTACTCCTCACCTTAGTTGTTACTCCCCTGTACATCTCCTTGATCAGTTTAACATACTTCTCCGGTACCATCTTTTCCCTTAAGCATCTCCAAACTTCCTGCTGTGGTATCCTATCATATGCCTTCTCGAAGTCAATAAAAACCATGTGCAACGCCTTCTGCCCCTCTCTGTACCTCTCTGCCAACTGTTTCAATGCAAAAACTGCATCTGTCGTTCTCCTTCCCGGCTTAAATCCAAACTTTCCACTGACACTTCCGCTTCGTCTCTCAACCTACTCGCCACTATTCGCTCCCATATCTTCATTGTATGTGATATTAGCTTGATCCCTCTATAATTCGTGCAATCTTGTACATCCCTCTTCTCTTTGAATATAGGCACTATGATGCTGGTCCGCCACTCATCCGGAATCACCTCCTGGTCAAACAACTTCTGCATTAGATCCCACACCAGATCCACCCCTTCATCTCCCAGTGCCTTCCATGCCTCGGCTGGTATCTCGTCTGGGCCAGTCGCTTTGTTATTTTTCATCCTATTCAGAGCACGACTCACTTCCATCCTCCCCACTTGTTCTGTCCTAGCTACATTTGGTAATCCATCCTCATAGAAAGATCTTGGGTTTTCTTTATTTAATAATTCCTCAAAATATTCCTTCCATCTATCCTTTATCTCTTCATCTCTTTGCAGCACCGCCCCTCCCTTCCCTTAATTTGTTTTACCTGTGTAAAGTCTTTTGTCGCTCATTTCGCTCTTAGCCAATCTGTATATCTTCTTTTGTCCTTCACGATCCTCTAAATCCTCATACATCTGCCGATATGCCTCCGCCTTTGCTCTCGCCACTGCTCTCTTTGCCTGTTTCTTTGCTTCTTTATATACCACCTTACACTCTTCACTCCTCGATTCTTCCCATAACTTCTTAGTTTCTCTCTTACTTCGTAGTGCTCTTTGGATCTCATCACTCCACCACCATCCTTCCTTATCTTCCCACACTTACCTGATGTTTCCCCCAATATGTCTACCTGCCGTTCTCATGACATTGCATTATGTACCCACCAATCCTGTACATTCTGTTCATCAACATGGATTTCACTCAACACTCTCTCTATAAATTCCCGTTTCTTCCCCTCCTCTCTCAGTTGTACCACCTAATTCTCCTCACTGTTGTTCCTCGGGTCTTTCTTCCTCTTTTCAACATCACATCCATGACTACCAACCGGTGTTGTGGCGTCACATGGTCTCCTGGAATAACTTTGCAGTCCCTCACCTCGGCCAATTGCGCCCTCCTATACAGTATGAAATCAATTGCGATGTTCTGCCTCCACTCTTGTACGTAATAACATGCTCCTCCCTCTTTCTGAAAAAACGTATTTACAATCACTACAGTAGATCAAACGATACAGCCATATCCAACACTCTCTCACCGTCCACGTTTGCCTCTCCATAGCCATGACCATCGTGCACTCTGACCACTCCATCGTTATGGTCACCAACGTGTCCATTCATATCCCCGCCCAACACCACTCGTTCGTTCTCGGCAATACTCTCCATTTCTTCCTCCAATAACCTCCAGAATGCTTCCTTAACGTCGTCCGGACATCCACTTTGGGGGTGCGTATGCACTGATTATATTGAGTACATGTTCCCCATAATTCATTCTCATTTATTTTATTTCTTTATTTTGTTGAATTTTATTTTACTATTTTTTATTTTATTCATATTTTTAGAATGGATAAAATTTTTTCTTTTTTAAGAATATATAATACTGTAAAAAGTTTTTTAATATCCATTTAATAGTACCGTAATGATCAAGCTATCACCTTATGGAAATAATATTTATTAAGTATTTAATATTTATATATATTTAATTTTGAAGATAATAGCGGTCAGAAAAGTTTGCACAATTTTTCACCATGAATCTAAATGTATGCACAACGAAAATTTCTTGCGCACACAGACTAAAAAAAATTAGAGGGAACATTGGTTACGCCCCTGCCTATGACAACTTGTGGATTCTATCTTGCGATTGATGGCATCTTTTCACCAATGAGTGATGACTACCACTATCTACATACCATAAGTTATATCAGTCCCCATCAATATGTCACAATGAGAAAGTAAGGCAGATTGCATTAGTGCAAAATCTATACAAGCTCTTACATTTAGTGGTAGTAAAAATGATAATGAATTGATAAATAGTGAAAGTGATAGTGATAGAGAGTTTTCATTTGAAAATGCTGCTTTGAATGATTTTTTGAGTGGAAGAAAAGGTTAAATATATTTAAGAATTCTAAAAACAGATTCGGATTCAGTGCAAAAAAATACATAGGGACTCATCTATTTTGGTTCAGGAACCAAAATTCTTGTTTAGTACGCCCCTGATATACAGTACATCTAAAGTATTTGGCATCCGGGGCGGATCCTTCCTTTGGCACTCCCCCTAAATAATTTTAAAATTTAAACACACAGAAAAATATATTATGTTTGCAAGTAGATTTTTAAACAGTAGGCTACAGTACTGTCATAAGCAAATTGGAAATAAGAAAAATGCAGGACATTAAAAATTCAGTGAACAGGTAATACTGCATTTTATTTTATAGAAAAAAACAGGAAATCCAGTCTCAACGCTCAGCCTATTCTTCAAAGGTAAATAGAGAGGATTCACAGTCTCTGCTTTCGAGCCTTAATTTCTGCAAATTGATCAATGACCTTATGAAAATTCACCTTCTTTGCATATTCATGTTCACTTGAAAGTAAAGCCAGATTTGTCAATCTTGTCTGACTCATGGTCGAGCGAAAGAAATTTTTTATTAATTTCAATTTGGAAAAACTTCTTTCACATGAAGCAATAGACACACAGACAGTCAAAAAGAATTTCAAACACAGTGACAAACTTGGCAAAGATTCACAAAAATCCCATTTCACAATAAACAGAAACTGCAATGCTGTCCATTTCTTTGCCTCTTCAACGCTGATTTTGGCAGCTTCCAAATGCCTCTGAAGTCGTCCAATTTCCACACTGATATCTTCATTAGAGAATTCATCGAAAATCTGAGTCAAATTTGGAATATACTTCCGAAGTTCTTCTATCGCAACAACCAAAGTGTTTGGTCTTAACATCACCATGTACCGTAGTTGCATTAAAAAAATCATGCAGTCATATCACCACCACCATCGTAAGATCACCACATAGTCATCATAAAAAACTCACTCAGTCATATACATCATCGTTACTTCAGTAGTCATGGTTGTAGGAAAAAAGTCAAGTCTAAAGTTTAGTGCAAAGTGTGACTTTCCTGTGTCTTTTTACTGATAACCAGTAGTCACAGGGACCACCATTCATAAACATGAGTTTCTACTGTACTCACAACGATGCATTTACCGGGTATTATAACATCACGACGATGCATTTATAAACACTTAAACATCACTATGATACTACATTGTCAAAAATTACTGGACACTGGTATAAGTACCATGATATTGTTATAAACACCAGCACTTTATGCTTTATCATAATTATTTAATGAAACATACCTCATGTATGTGAAGTCACAGTGTCAGTGAACAAGACTTGGAATGTCAGTTGCAGCCAGCTGGCTATGCTCAACAAACTGATGGCTAAAACGTCAACAAACGTTCGCCTTTCGATGTAATTTTTATCAAATATTTAATTTTTCGTTTGTAAATTTTGTATTGCCAATAAAAATAAAAATTTATTTTATAGTGGAAATTAATATTAAGCTGTTTTAATAGTTTGAACATTTTTTAATTTTTTTCTTACTTTGGCGAATTTTTCATTTGGTTTGAAAACTTGTACTGGTATTTCAACTCTCCCGATGGCACCCCCCCTCCTGGCTGTCACCCGGGGCGGACCGCCCCCCTCGCACCCACCTTAGTACGCCACTGCTGTATATTCCAAATATTAAAACTAAAAACTTGTTAGCAGATGTATAAATGGTTTAATGCATCCCATACAACTAAAAGAATTAAAAGAAAGCATTGCTGTGCCGCTAACAAAGATTTTTGATGCGTCTATTTCTGAGGGGTGCGTACCAGATAATTTCAAGTTAGCAAATGTAACACCTATCTTTAAGAAAGGCAATAAAGGTGCGGCGGGAAATTATAGGCCAATCAGTTTAATGTCTGTTGTAGGTAAGCTACTGGAATCAATAATTACGGATCGTATAGTCGAACACTTGGAATTGCATAACTTGGTTAGAAATACGCAGCACGGTTTTAGGCGAAACAAATCTTGCTTAACTAATCTTTTAGAATTTTTTCAAAGCGTGGTTGAAGTTTACGATAGTCATCGGGCGGTTGATGTAGTGCATTTAGATTTTCAAAAAGCGTTTGACACCGTACCACACAAAATACTCATTGAAAAAAACTAAGACTCATGGAATCAGGGGTGTAGTAATAAATTGGATAGAAGAGTGGTTGCGAGGTAGAAAACAGAGGGTGGTCGTTGATGGAGCGGAGTCGTCTTGGGCTAATGTAGCGAGCGGCTTTCCTCAGGGTTCTGTATTGGGCCCCTTGCTTTTTCTTATATATATATATATATATATATATATATATATGAAAAATTATTTCACGAAAGTGACACGTGAAAAGTATTTATGATGAATAAAACCACGAAGGAAAAAAGAAACACAAAGGGGTGCTCAAGCGCTTTCGTCTAATGACATCCTCAGGAACACTGGAGTGAAAGGACAGATCAAGGCAATATATAGGTTACAAAAATAAACATACATACATACATATTCATATATATATATACATATATATATATATATATATATATATATATATTATATATATATATTACATATACATATATATAATAGGCATAGAAAAAATTGTGGGAGGAGCAAACATTTATATGGTAGATTGACACTTTTAGCACTTCAGCCGACATTCAATATAAATTCAAATGGCTTGTTTATGAAACAGGTCACAAAGAATAAAGAAATAAAAATAAATATAAATATAAATTGAGAAAAAATTAATTACAAAATAGTGCCTTAGTGATATATATGTCACAGCCTAAATAATCATAAAGAAATAAACAGGCAAATAAAAAAACCACAAATATATATATATATATATATATATATATATATTATATATATATATATATATAAAAGACACTTTTAGCACTTTGGCCGACCTTCAATATAAATTCAAATGGCTTGTTTATGGAACAGGTCACAAAAGATAAAGAAATAAAAATAAATATAAATATTGTAAGTGGAGTCTACAAATTCAAGCTCAAAAGGGAAGTTTTACAATCAATTTAATAGATGATGCCAAATTGATATATATGTCACAAAGAAATAAAGAAATAAACCAAAAAAAAAAAAAAAAAAAAAAATAATTATTAAAAAAAATAATAAAAAATAATAATAAATTGAAAGATAAATTTTAAGAGAGGCACACCAATTTATAAGGGAAAAATTACCACATATGCATATTATAGTCACAAACGAATAAAAAAGTACAAGTAAATATAAATTGGAAAACAAAATGATGCCTCGATGATATATAAAGAACAATAAAATATATATACAACATACAGTGGAACCTTGCTTAACGAGTGCCTCGTATAACGAGAAATTCGTATAACGAGCCAAAAGAATGGGGGAAAATTACCTTGCATAACGAGCGACACTTTGCTTAACGAGCAAGAAATTGTGGGGGAGAATTTGTCAGGGGAGGACGAAGAAACGCCCGTAGCAGAACAACAACCCTCCAGTGCAATAAGGGAGATGCTGAGATCTTGGGAATCTGTTGTATCATACGTTGAAAAGCATCATCCTAATAAGGCAGTGACTATGCGATCTACAAATTTATTTAATGATAATGTTATCACGCATTTTCGTCAAAATTTAAAGCGTAGACAAAAACAAATGACTCTAGACAGTTTCCTCGTGAAAAAGGATCCAAAAGAAAGTGAAAGTGCCTCTAAAAAATTTAAAGCTAGTGACTGTGAGCTCGTCGAGAATGTTATTGCATTGAACGAAGACGATTCTCCTCCTTCCCCTCAATAACCCTCTCCTCCTCCCCTGTCTCTTCATTTCCTTTGCGTGCGTCAGGAGCACCTTCTCTCTTCGTAAGTTATTTATAAATTTCACCGTTTACTAATTATTTACATTCTCTTTTGGGTTAATTTTTATTAATAATCTTTTCATTTCATGCAATAATAATTTTAAAAACGCCTTTAAATATCATTATAAATATTATTTTAAGTATTTTTTAAGCATGGAACGCATTATCATATTTTACATTGATTCCTATGGAAAAAATTGCCTTGTTTAACGAGCATTTTGCATAACGAGCACAATTCGGGAACGAATTATGCTCGTTAAGCAAGGTTCCACTGTATATACGGTATATATACGAAATATAAACGCAATATATACAGAATATATATATATATATATATATATATATATGCATAAGGGAAAAAAATTACCAAATTTGTTTTTATAATTATTGTCTGAAAAAACGGTAGGTCGCAAAAGAATAAAGAAAAAAATAAATATAAATTGAAAAAATTACACATAATACACGTACACATGTATACCCGCATAACCAAATATATATACATATACACACATATATATACAAACACACACACACCATATATATATACACACATACAAGCTAGACCTTCACGAAATGAGAAATCATCGCGCAGAACCTTTGTGAGGTTGTAAGGTAAGGTAAGGTACATACACATATATTTATATATATATATATATACATTTAACTGCATACATACATACATACATACATACATATACACACAAACATACATACATATACATTATACACACATATACATACAAACACATTTAACTACAATGACCACACACATACTCACATACACATACATACATACACATACACGCATACAGCAAAAAATTGAAAAATAAAACTGTAAGAGAAACAAAAGACAAACAAATTTTTTACCAAAGATTTAACAACCTGCCCTTTTTGTTTAAATCCATTCTGAAGGAATTCAGAGCAACGGGATCGAGTTGAAACAGACCTTTACTCATGTTAAGGTTATTTGTAAGTTGAATTATAGCCGACTCAAGAATATTTCTATTAACAATGTTGCTAGAGTGAAACAAAACTGAAACATTATTCCAATCAATACAATGGGATAACTCTGACAAATGGACAAAAAGGGCACTGGACAACTGTCCCGTTCTAACGGAATATTGATGCTGTTTTACACGCGTTTGCAAATCCTTTCCCGTCTGACCGATGTAAAAGGAATCACATTGCTTACACCCAATTTTATAGATAATGCCTAAATTATTGGTAGGGCTATTTTTTACAATGATGTTTTTCACAATATTGTTATATGAAAAAACTACACTGATATCCAAAAGTTTAAGTACATTAGCAATGCCTAAGAAGCCCGGGAAAAATGGAAGTACTAAAATATTCTTTGACAAGGTGCGAGTGTTATTATTCACACGATAGAAGGTTCGTTTAGCCTTATTAACATGAGTAAAGGTCTGTTTCAACTCGATCCCGTTGCTCTGAATTCCTTCAGAATGGATTTAAACAAAAAGGGCAGGTTGTTAAATCTTTGGTAAAAAATTTGTTTTTGTCTTTTGTTTCTCTTACAATTTTATTTTTCAATTTTTTGCTGTATGCGTGTATGTGTATGTATGTATGTGTATGTGAGTATGTGTGTGATCATTGCAGTTAAATGTGTTTGTATGTATATGTGTGTATATGTATGTATGTTTGTGTGTATATGTATGTATGTATGTATGTATGTATGCAGTTAAATGTATGTATATATATATATTATATATATATATATATATATTATATATATGTGTATGTACCTTACCTTACCTTACAACCTCACAAAGGTTCTGCGCGATGATTTCTCATTTCGTGAAGGTCTAGCTTGTATGTGTGTGTATATATATGTGTGTGTGTGTGTGTGTGTGTGTGTTTGTATATATGTGTGTATATGTATATATATTTGGTTATGCGGGTATACATGTGTACGTGTATTATGTGTAATTTTTTCAATTTATATTTATTTTTATTTCTTTATTCTTTTGCGACCTACCGTTTTTACAGACAATATTATAAAAACAAATTTGGTAATTTTTTTCCCTTATGCATATATATATATATATATATATATTCTGTTATATTGCGTTTATATTTCGTATATATACCGTATATATGTTGTATATATATTTTATTGTTCTTTATATATCATCTAGGCATCATTTTGTTTTCCAATTTATATTTACTTGTACTTTTTTATTCGTTTGTGACTATAATATGCATATGTGGTAATTTTTCCCTTATAAATTGGTGTGCCTCTCTTAAAATTTATCTTTCAATTTATTATTATTATTTTTATTATTTTTTTTAATAATTATTTTTTTTTTTTTTTTTTTTTTTTTTTTTATTTCTTTATTTCTTTGTGACATATATCAATTTGGCATCATCTATTAAATTGATTGTAAAACTTCCCTTTTGAGCTTGAATTTGTAGACTCCACTTACAATATTTATATTTATTTCTTTATTCTTTTGTGACCTGTTCCATAAACAAGCCATTTGAATTTATATTGAAGGTCGGCCAAAGTGCTAAAAGTGTCTTTTTATATATATATATATATATATATATATATATATATTTGTGGTTTTTTTATTTGCCTGTTTATTTCTTTATGATTATTTAGGCTGTGACATATATATCACTAAGGCACTACAGTATTTTGTAATTAATTTTTTCTCAATTTATATTTATATTTATTTTTATTTCTTTATTCTTTTGTGACCTGTTTCATAAACAAGCCATTTGAATTTATATTGAATGTCGGCTGAAGTGCTAAAAGTGTCAATCTACCATATAAATGTTTGCTCCTCCCACAATTTTTTCTATGCCTACTATATATATGTATATGTATATATATATATATATATATGTATATATATATATGAATATGTATGTATGTATGTTTATTTTTGTAACCTATATATTGCCTTGATCTGTCCTTTCACTCCAGTGTTCCTGAGGATGTCATTAGACGAAAGCGCTTGAGCACCCCTTTGTGTTTTTTTTTTCCTTCGTGGTTTTATTCATCATATATATATATATATATATATATATATTAACGATTTAGATGTCAGCCTAGTCAGTACAGTCTCAAAGTTTGCGGATGACACGAAGTTGGGTGGTAGGACGATTAATGACGAAGATAGAAATAAAATCCAGGAAGATCTGAATAAAATTGTTGACTGGTCAGTCACATGGCAAATGAGATTTAATGTCGATAAATGCAAAATTTTACATATAGGTTCGCGTAATGGTAATTTTGCGTGTAGCATGTCAGGGGAGGAGTTAGCAAGCGTAGAGCAGGAAAAAGATTTAGGAGTTATAGTCACTGGTGATTTTAAAGTGGCGAAACGAAGTACAGCAGCGGTCAATAAAGCGAACAAAGTGCTAGGTTTTATAGCTTGGAATTTTGAGTACAAATCGCGTGATATTATTGTCCCTCTTTATAAATCATTAGTTAGACCCCATTTGGAGTCGCGATCCAATTTTGGAATCCGTATATGAAAAGATATAGACAAAATCGAAAGAGTTCGAAGATGAGCAACTAAGATGATTCCGTCGCTTAGGTCGAAGTCGTACGAGGATAGGCTTAAGGAGTTAAAATTGACTACACTCGAGATTAGGAGCTAAGGGGTGATCTAATCCAGGTTTTTAAAATGTATTTGATAACGTAGATAGAGATAGCTTTTTGAAATATCTCGGTATAATAGTACTATAAATAACAGGTATAAGTTGACAAGTAGAAGGTTCGAGACAGCAGTTGCCAAAAACATTTTTACACACAGAATAGTAAATAGCTGGAATAGTTTGCCGGTAGAAGTAATTAGTAGCACGTCTACTTGACTTGACTTGACTTGATGTTTTATTGCTGACTTAGGGTCCTTTTAAATAGTCCCATGATCAGCAAGACTGTAAATTAAAGCAATTTTGGTAATTGTTAAATTATTGCAAGATGAAAAATAGAAACCAGGAGTTAGCACAATGCAGCATATAGTATACGAGATAATAACCATATAATTATATGTATATAACGTGTGGTACAAGTAATTTGATAAATTAGGTAATATGGTACAGTATGTGTTGTAGCAACGTTAAATGCGTTTGATATAACCAGAGTCTTTTAGAAATATTAATAGTCTTTTGGATTTGATATTGTAGAGGGGGACTGAAGCCACCACCTCCAAGGAGAATTTGTAGTGTCATGTTCTTGACACCTATTTTAGATAGTTTGTGCTGCATTTTCGTTCTTAGCGAGTGGTATTTCCAACAAGTGAAGAGAATATGAGGGACAGTTTCTGGAACATGGCAAGAAACACAAAATGGGGAGTTTGCTATACCTAGCCTATAAAAATGGTCATTTAGGCCTGTGTGTTGCACCCTCAGGCGTGTCAACACTACTTCAGATCGTCGGCAAGATATTGATGCCCAAGGCCAGGTCTCCAAATCTTTTTTTATAAGACCAAGAGGTGTTAGGGTCCTGTTCCTTTGCTAGGTTTCTCTCCTTTCCTGTTCCAAGACATTTTTGGCATGAAGAAGAAGATCAGATAGAGGAACTGGTCTGACTGTTATGCGGGGAAGTGAATGCCCAAGTTTAGCTAACCGATCCACTTTCTCGTTCGATATGACACCACAATGGGCAGGGGTCCACTGAAAAGACACATGAATACCCCTGCCACACAGTGACCTCACAGCTGACACAATATCTGAAGTTATTTCCGTGTAATTACCATGAGGTAATGAATGAAGGGCTGATAATGAGTCGACACAGAAAACAAATGCACCAGGAAGATGCGCATTTTCAATGAGCCACCTAAGGCCCATCTGGATTGCTACCAATTCTGCCGATAACACTGAGAGTATATCAGATAGGTGCCAAAAGCACTCAACCTGTAAAGATGGAATATAGAATGCGGCAGCAACAGATACTGTACCAGTATTTGTAAGCACTGTTCGAGACCCATCTGTAAAGATCTGGATTGATTGTTCATGTCTAATTTCCAAAGTACTATAAAATGCAGCACGAAGAAGATGGGGTGCGTCCTTCTTAGTAACAGGTAGGACAAGGTCTGTAGAGATTGGTAAATTGCAATTGGTTTCCCAAGGTGGGAAGGGAGGGAGACAGGGGATATAGTTTGGAGAGGGAAGATCAATACCACGCAAAATCAGTGCTGACATAGCTCTGATTATATAGGAGCCCCTAGAAACTATATGCCATGGCAGCATGCGATGTTTTGGGAAGTCATCTATGACTTCCAGTAAAACAGGATGTTGGGAGTCTGCCCCATAGAATCGATAAAGTGTGGTCAGTAGTAAGAGGGTACGTCTTTCTTCCAGGGTCCAAACATTGAGTTCACAATGCAGAGATATTATTGGTGTAGAGCGTAGAGCTCCAGTAATTATCCTTAAAGCTGAATTCTGCAATACATCAAGTTTCTTTAAATGAACTGTAGCAGCAGAACCATACAAAATTGCTCCATATTCTATCTTACTACGAATAAAGGCAGAATAAAATGATAGCAGGATTTGTCGTTGACAACCCCAAGATGATCCAGTGAGTGTTTTTAAAATGTTTAATCTAGAAGAACAGTTTGTAACAAGATGTTCAATATGAGGCTTCCAAGTAAGGTAGGGAGCATCAAAATAAAGACCTAGAAATTTCTGAATTCTGACAAAAGGAATGGGGGCAAGGTTGAAAATTAAGTTAGGAAGAGTTCTGATCTTTTTTCTGGTATAAATTTGGAAAGAGGATTTCAGGGGGCTAACGCTAAATCCCCATTCAGCAGTCCAAGCATTAATTCTATCCAAAGCAGCTTGAATCCCAGAAATAGCTTCGTCGAGGGTACCAGCACTATGAAAAATTGCCAAATCATCTGCAAAAGCAGAGAGTTTAACAGGTTCCAAGGAGGGAAGGTCAGATAACATGATTGAAAATAGCAAGGGACTCAGAATAGATCCCTGTGGTACACCCACTGAGGAGGCCACAGAGGGAGAGAAGCAACCCTGCAGACAGACCTGATATGTTCTATTCTCCAGAAATGCCCGAAGCCACTGCAACAACTTTCCAGTGATACCCAAATTTGCCAACTTGAAAAGCAATTCTTTGTGAGAGACCGAATCAAAGGCACTCTTGAGATCAATGAAGACAACTACACATACTGATTTTGTAACTAATACTTCTTTGATGACATGTTCTAGCCTAAGTAGTAGCACGTCTATAAACATGTTTAAAAATTGATTAGATGCATATGTTGATAGATTGGGTATAATGTAAGGTAGTAAAATTAAGGGTAATTATTCGTTTCAGTGCTTTTCCTCCTTTCTGAACCAAAACACATTTTCCTGGTGTTTTGTGGTGTGATTTGTTCAAATCTGAACTTCGTTTCTTTGGGAAATGAGCCATTTTTGAGAAATTTTAAAATTGAAAATTTCTCAAAAACGGCTCATTTCCTAAAGAAACGAAGTTCAGATTTGAGCAAATCACACCAAAAAACACCAGAAAAATGTGTTTTGGTTCAGACCTAACCTAACCTAAACAGACTAACCTAAACTGACCTAACCTAACCTGACCTAACCTAACCTAAACTGATTGGGTTTTGTTGCCAGACCGTAATATCCAGCTTTTCACGTCTTTCCAACAACGCTCAATTTTTGAATGTGAACGGTGTCTTCCACGAACTGCTGTGAATGGTTGACTGTCCGGTGAATGTAGCCTAGATTTCCAAGTTGAGAATACGCACGCCATCGTCGGAATAGATTGTAGTCCCAGGCCTAATATGTTGCTGGATCAGGCGAACAAGAGTTGTTGCGTCTCTCTGAGGAACCGCAAACAACAGTAGTTTTTTGGAACTGCGTTCCAAGGTACCAAAAACCCAGGCAATCACAACCTCCGCAAACCAAAATGAAAACCAGACTGAAAAAGCATTCTTAAATGAGTATGCATTATGAGAGATTCAAAATGTACGTCTCTGATTGGTCGGATAAGGTCACGTGAAACAAAAACGATTTTTAATTGGTTGTTTGACCTATGTTTCCTAATTTTGCCACGAGATGTCTCCCCATAAAACTGGAGAGGGCGACGTTCGTTAAAATTTTAACAGCGTTAAAAGCTAAATACTCGGTCAATGGCCTATAATGGCTGCTTTTACGTCTAAATTTTTTTAATTTTTTTTTTTTTCCATAAAAAATAATTATTATATTTCCTTGATTTTTATCAGTTTCCCTGAGGTTTCAAGGTGTCCTGAATATGAATTTATATGTTAAATTGTCATAGAATGTCTCCTATCGAAAACGAACAAAGCATTAAAGCGAATATTAACCAAATTAAGTCCTTGTGGTTCGGAACTAGTGATGTGAGTCATTTTTTATTGTGTTTTTTTTGTTTTTTTTGTCGTTTTTTTTGTTTAAAACGAAGATAGTCTGTTTTTTTTTGTTTTTTATTGTTTTAAACTTATTCCATATTTTTCTTCCTTTAATCTAATAAGTATATTAGTATTACCTATAATTTACTATACTACTATGCTTATACGGTTATACCTAGTATATGTATATAGTCATCTTTTAGAAAAACTGAATCACACAAAAAGTATAATAGAAAGGAAAAACAAACCCTCATTTTTTATATGATATACCTATATTTTTTAACTAGAACATAAAACATTCTTCCTCATTTCAAACAATATACATAATTGTGATTGGCAAGAGTACCAGTATATATATTCCAGATCGAAAAAAAAAATATTCACCTTTTTTTGAACCTTTTTGTTAACCTAATGTTGGTTAACCTTCATTTCCATGGAAGAATCATCACTAGATTGGGTAGAGCATATATGCTAGTTTCAATATCACAGGTACTGGTATAATATCCATAATACTGGTATAAAACAATAGATATAATTGTGATTGGCAAGAATACCAGTGTGTGTGTATATATATATATATATATATATATATATATATATATATATATATATATATGTTAACACAGAGCTGGATCCTGTCTGCTTTGCAGATAGCTGGTGAGGGAAGCTATATTTATGGGATCTCTTTGCGAGAGACCCGTTGCCCACGTCGGGCTAAAATCATGAAAAAGGAAAAAAAAAACTATGGTATTTGTCATTTACCATTACTTATTCGGACTATAGTGGATTTAATTTTCCCAGAAGAGTTCCTTGTTCCATGCACGGTCTGTGTTTAACATATAATGTTCTCAGGGAACCATTCTGAGTTTGTGTGTATATATATATATATATATTCCAAATAGAAAAATAAAAAAAATATAAATATTCATCTTTCTTTAACCTTTGTGTTAACCTAATGCTGTTTAACTTTCATTATCTGATTCTATTTCCATTGAAGAATCATTATCACTAGATTGATTAAAGCAAATAGTTTCAATATCACAGGTACTGGTATTTATTGCAGATTTGGATGTTGACGAAGCCAATGTAGCACCATGTTTTACTTCACTTTCTTGGAATTTTGCATTTTGGGATATAAATACTAGCTTTGCTGCTCTGTCTGTGCTTAATTGGTTTCTTTTGGCTGTATGGATATTACTGTATGTGCTAAATGATCTCGGAGGTAATGAAAGGGCGAAATAGAGGTGTATGAGTTTGTGTAGGTATATATGTGAGTATGCATGCGTATGTATCTGGAATTCTGGATGTATGCATGTGTATGGGGTATACAATAGATATAAATGTGTATATAAGTATTTATGTATATATTGGTATATATGTATATGGGTGTATGTATATATATATGGATGGTCTCGTGGGGGGGGGGGGGGGGGGGGAATGTCATCGCGGGTCTAAAGGATAGTTAAGTGGGAGATTCAAAATCCGAGGCATGGATGGGAGAGTCCTGGAAGGTTGGACAATGGGCAGTCAGCTCCCAGCCAGTGTTCTCGCAAGTTTAATGGATCTCAAGATACAAGACTTTCAGTGCAAGAAAGAGGCCAGTTTTTTCTGTAAATAGGCTGAAAAGGACATTCTATACTGGTACCATATGGCCTATTTTATTATTTATTTATTTATTTTTATAATATATATCATTGCAAAAGTATACCTTATAATTAAATTGGCAATATCTATATTAATTATTAAAAAAACAAAAAAAAACAGAAAAAAAACAAAAAAAACGACAAAAAAAAACAAAAAAAACAAAAAAACCGGTTTTTTTACATCACTATTCGGAACCCACGTAAAATTGTAGGTCCTCTCCGCCACCACGAAGGACATGCAAAATACACAATTGTGAACTCAGGTAGACCAGCCATGAGTGGATCCTAGGGTCTTTGTTGGTCTGAAACATTATAACAACATAGTTGAAACTAAACAAGCCTAACCTAACATGGGACTCCTGACAGTGTGCAGTCCCAGAGACTGCACAGGATATAGCAGTGTTGATTACTTTATGCTTTCATAGATTTTTGTTAATTTTCGCCAATTTTAATGGCTGTGTAACATTTGTTAATGAGAAGATTTAATCCAATATCCAGACATCATTGTATCAAAATTTGTCCCATTTTCAAATTGCCTTAATTGCAAATTCCTTTTAATGCATGAGGTTGTTTTCTTAACTATATGTGTAATGTGCTGTTATGTTTGTTTCATCCAAATAATTACCCTCTGTTAGTTTTTATCCTGTCTGCTGTTTGGCAGTGTTGGATTTACATTAACGCTTTGTATGATACATATATTTCAGTCCCAGGACTATCATGTGTATCATTCTGACATCATTAAAGCTATTATTATTATTATTATTATTATGCTTGTGATAAATGTTGTCAGACAAGATTCTTTTTTTAGACAAAATAATCAAATAAATATGAAAAAATTCTGAAATCTCAAAATTACTTTTAGGTGAATTCTAGTATTTTTCCTTTTACATTTGACATTTAATTTTGTGAATGCTTTTCATAATACCAACTTGCTAAAAATTTAGGGAGGAATTTATTTATATAAAAAAATTTAGGAGCTATATGGTGGTAGTTTTAGCATATTGTGTGTGTGTGTGTGTGTGTGTGTGTGCATATAGCTGTCTTGTACATAGTTACATAACTACTATTGGTTTATATAAAACAAAAAAAAAAAGATAAAACCTAAAAAATGTTTTTAAATGCATGCTTATTTAGTTTGGTTAGATAAAACATTAATATTGTTTAGGTAAATTGGTGATGATGGTGCTGGTTATTGTACTTTGTAGCTGGATTAGATTGGTGATAGGTAAAAGAGGGGGATTGCAAATTCAGTATCCTTCCCTCTAGATCTGCTCCTGATGTTGCTGACTTGTGGGAGGAGGATAGTTTCATATTTCAGAGTCAACTCTAAACAAGTCATGTCTGCTATTGCCTAAAATACTGCTAAAAATTTTCCTTAGAAGTTTTAAATTCAAGGAAAATTACAAGGAAATTAATGATGTTTTCAAGGAAATTTGGCAGTCTTGACAAGTAAATCAAATTTTGCCATGTGGAAGCACTGCTAATTTAGGGCCTACCCAAAATGGTGAAACTTTACTTCCAGACAGTGTTCAGAGATGACCATAACAGCTTGGTAATGTGTTAAATTAGGATAAGTTAGTAATTAGGTAGCTAATTGTATACATTAAATCATTTCATTTGGTTTCAGTTTACCCAGACATGTTAGGTTACATTACAGGAGTATGTCTGTTTCATCACCATACCATTTTGTCACCAACTTGGTTCATCATCAAAAAACCTGTTTTATCACCACTCGCATCATTTTTGTCACCATGCCAAAAATCACTTTTGTAGTACTGAAATACTTATATATGGTATATATATATATATATATATATATATATATATATATATATATATATATATATATATATATATATAGTATACTGAAATGAAGGTGTGTGTGTATATGCCAGCATAATATATTGCATTATGAAAACACTTGATAGTACGAGGCTATATTATCATTCACAAATAATATGAAGTAGATTACATATCATCAGTGTCAAAACAAAATTTCCTAAGTCACTTTTTGATATTTTTGAGTTTTTGTTGCTAATGCCATGTAAAAAAAATTGCGCATCTTTTGGTACAAATTTTGTCCTTGTAGGATGAACTATAAGGGTGATATGACTTGGGGAAAATATGAATTTTTGCAAATAAGTAATTTAATTTAGAACCCTTTTTTTTCATTTTTCTCAAAATCACAAAAAATTACTTAGGAAAATATGTTATGACTCTGACAATATATAAAAATGAACAATGGATAATTCCTACATTCATATAATTCTTATATTCATTCATATAACTCTTATGTTCATTCATATACTTCGTATATTTATATAATCCTTATATATATTCTTATTCATGTATTCATTTTTGACATATCAAGTCCAAAATTGTGTAATGCTGGCACGAGTTTGGATAAAATTTTTATTTGCTTTCTATTTTATAATTGGTGAATTATTTCTCTTTAAACAACTTGATCATTTTTGTAGACTTAGCTTAATAATGTAATCTTGTTCATTTCTTGTATACATTCTCTTTGTTGTAAAAGATGGTCATGTCCTGCTTAATGTTTAATTTTTAATCTTAAGCCTTTCATTTTTGCCCATGTGCATGTTTGTTTGTAATTCATGATCGGAAGGCATAGTTCAATTTCCATTTTTAGTTAACTCGGCAGATCATGACAACATCAGATCTGTCAATATGTTTTTTAAAATAAAAATATGGCTTCCTCTTCAATCTCAACATTGATATAGCAAAAATATTTGTTTTGTCTTTAAATGTTTTGCAAAGTAAATCAGCCTATCAAGAATAAAAAATAAAAAACAGATCAGCATTAAATATTAATGATGTCGGTAAAGAAATTGGTGAATTTGTAGTTTCGACCAACCACAGAATTTTTTGATGAAAAATACGTCATTCGAGAGCTCTTCAAATTCTTAACAACTTTTTTATTTACCATTTTGCTCGCAAATGAATGACAGTTGAATAAATTAACAGAACCATTTTAGCCAATCAGCTTCGTCCTAGATCGTTGAATAAATTAACAAAACTGTTTTAGCCAATCAGCTTTGTCCTAGATCACACCACATGCACAGCGCTTTCATTTGAAATCAGTTTGAAAATGGTGAGTCTGTGCAGTGGATAGTGATGCGAGTCATTTTTTATTGTCATTTTTTTTGTTTAAAACGAAGACAGTCTGTTTTTTATTGTTTTAAACTTATTCCATATTTTTCTTCCTTTAATCTAATAAGTATATTAGTATTACCTATAATTTACTATACTACCATGCTTATACGGTTATACCTAGTATATATAGTCATCTTTTAGAAAAACTGAATCACGCAAAAAGTATATAATAGAAAGGAAAAACAAACCCTCATTTTTATATGTATATATATTTTTTAACGAACATAAAACATTCTTCCTTGTTTCAAACAATATACATAATTGTGATTGGCAAGAGTACCAGTATATATATTCCAGATAGAAAAAAAAAATATTCACCTTTTTTTGAACCTTTTTGTTAACCTAATGTTGTTTAACCTTCATTTCCATGGAAGAATCATCACTAGATTGGGTAGAGCATATATGCTAGTTTCAATATCACAGGTACTGGTATAATATACATAATAAAAAATACATAATACTGGTATAAAACAATATATATAATTGTGATTGGCAAGAATACCAGTGTGTATATATATATATATATTCCAAATAGAAAAATAAAAAAAATAAAAGTATTCATCTCTTTCTTTAACCTTTGTGTTAACCTAATGCTGTTTAACTTTCATTATCTGATTCTATTTCCATTGAAGAATCATTATCACTAGATTGATTAGAGCATATAGTTTCAATATCACAGGTACTGGTATAGTCAACCCTCATTATAACGGACTAATAGGGGGGAAAAGGTGTCCGTTATAGCTGATTGTCCGATATAACCAACGGTACTGGTAACCTACGGTATACGTATATGATACGGTAATGGAGATACTATATACAGTACTGTGCACTGTCTGCTGAACACGATACATGATAAATGATACAGAAAATAATGAAATATAATAAAAGTTAGCTTGTCCTTGGCCTTACGAATGTTGGAAACAGTTTGCTTTTTCATGCCATACTCCGCGCACACCTTGGCCACCGAAGCACCCGCCTCTAACTTCTTGATTAATTCCAGCTTCTGGGTCACTGACAGGGTCACACGCTTCTTCTTTTCCTGGTTAACATCTCCAGTGGTGTGTCTGGTTTATCCGATATCCGCTCTAACGGGGTCCGTTATAGCGAGGGTTGACTGTACTTATTGCAGATTTGGATGTTGACGAAGCCAATGTAGCACCATGTTTTACTTCATTACTACACTTTCTTGGAATTTTGCATTTTGGGATATAAATACTAGCTTTGCTGCTCTGTCTGTGCTTAATTGGTTTCTTTTGGCTGTATGGATATTACTGTATGTGCTAAATGACCTCGGAGGTAATGAAAGGGCGAAATAGAGGTGTATGAGTTTGTGTAGGTATATATGCGAGTATGCATGCGTATGTATCTGGATGTATGGGGTATATAATAGATATAAATATGTGTATATAACAGTGGCAACTGGCGTATAGGAGCGATGGAGCGGTCGCTCCCCCTTGCTTGAAACGATAAATATTAATTTAACAGATAAAAAATATATAAATTGTAAGATATTAAAATAAATATTCTTGAAATATATTTTAAAAATTCATGAGGCATTTTGAGTAAGCCTTCATACAGTACATAATATTCTAAACTTATAGCATGGCTTCAAACAGCGGTACAAAATAATATTGCAGCTGAATGGAGCGATAGATTTTTCGCTCAAGTAAATATAAATTATATTTTACTGTTGTAATGAAAATATAAGTACAATCACGAATTTTTTTTTATAATAACTTTATTTTTACTAATAGTTACTTCAGTAATAATGATATAAGCCATTTAAATGTATTTTATTGAAATTATTACTTATTTGTAATTAACTAGAACTGTACGTCTGGCATAGCCGCATATGTTAATACAAGTACTCTTGTGAGCGGCAGTTGGATTCGCGCTAGCCTATTGTGAGTCCATGTTGTCGTACAGTGGTACATTATTATGTATAGTCAAATAGTCTTGTTCAACAATTATTTTTATATTTTATTAAAATATTTTTTTAATACAAATTTATGGCTTCTTTTGATATATAAGTACCGTACGGAAGCACCATGTGATTGTTTATGTACTACAATTCTAAAAATTATAAATTTTATGAAATCGCACCCCCATACATTTATACCACGAGTCGCCACTGGTATATAAGTATTTATGTATATATTGGTATATATGTATATGGGTGTATGTGTATGTATATATTATGGATGGTCTTGGGGGGGATATGTCATCGCGGGTCTAAAGGATAGTTAAGTGGGAGATTCAAAATCCGAGGCATGGATGGGAGAGTCCTGGAAAGGTTGGACAATGGGCAGTCAGCTCCCAGCCAGTGTTCTCACAAGTTTAACGGATCTCAAGATACAAGACTTTCAGTGCAAGAGAGAGGCCAGTTTTTTCTGTAAATAGGCTGAAAAGGACATTCTATACTGGTACCATATGGCCTATTTTATTATTTATTTATTTATTTTTATAATATATATCATTGCAAAAGTATACCTTATAATTAAATTGGCAATATCTATATTAAAAAAAAAAAAAATATCACTAGTGGTGGATCTATCTACTTGTGAGTTGCCCCCGGTTAATTGAATGTCAGGTTAGGTCAATTGAATGCCAGGTTAGGTCATCTGTACACCCTTGATGATTGGTTAGGTTGTCATAATATTTTCCTTAGTTTTAACGAAAATATTGGGTAAATTTTAAATAGCTGTAACTTTTTTAATATTCATTTGCACAAATTTGTCATAGAAGAAATGTCTCTTAGAATTGTCGAAACTACCTATTGTAAAGAAACAATTCCTAAAATTCCATGGTTGGTCAAAACTACAAATTGACCAAAAAAATTCAATATAAAAACCCACAAAACTTTTCCAATATTCATTCTGACTAGGCTGGTCTAACTTACCAGGCTGAGCATTATCTGTAACATTTTAGCAGTAAATTACTGTAAGAAAAAGTCTTTATCTTCTACTTTGAACCTTGCTCTCTTCAGAGAACTTAGTCTTAAATAGAGAAAAATAATTTCCCAATATGTTATAAGAAGAATTGGGAAACCTTCAGAGAATTTAGTCTTAAATAGAGGAAAATAATTTCCCAATACATTATAAGAAGAATCGGGGAACCTTCAGAAAATTTAGTAAGCCTCACAGAATCCTCCGATCCACCACAAGAAGAAATCAGAGAGTAGTATAAGAGAAACTTCTGCAATTTCCTATATAGTACCAGAGTAACAAATTCGTTGCTGCTACCTAACCAGAACCCACATCAATTTCGAACCAACCAAGGCCATAGACGGAGGGGTTAACACACACAAGAATGATAAATATAGGTGTCATACATGATACACGACACTGTTAGGTTAATTTAATGCCCAGTTAGGTCAACTGTATGTCCTTGATGATTGGTTAGGTTAAGTTGTGATATTTTCATTAGTTTAAATGAAAATATCATGACTTAACCTAACCTAGAGTAAATGAGTCATTACGTCTTCATTGGAGTTCACTTCAATGAATACGTAATGAAGGTCCAAAGCCTTTGAGATGGTGATGGCTATCAACTGTAATAAAAATGTTAGTAGAATTGTCTTCAACAGCTGTAAAATATTTGCGGTAATGAAATGGGTAAAATAAAGTGGTGATGAAACAAGTTGGTGACAAAATGGGGTGTAACCACATTAGTGATGGGACGATTAATCGGAATCGGAAGAATTGAGCATTTTTCAGGAATTGGAATCGGAATTGAGAGAATTGTACCATGATTTCCATTCTTAAAACGATTCTTTAACTTTTAATTGAACCAGTTTTGCAATGTAAACTTTAAAATTTAAATGAAAGAGGATAACAAATTTTATTTTTATTGTATTGTAGCTATACATTAAAACATGTATATCCATGATGTGTAATCAAGAAGATTAAAATGAATTGTTACAACTTAGTTGATTTTTATTTTTAAACCAATCTGATTTTTATTTTTAAACCAATCTATTATAATTTATAATTTATATTACCATACTCATAATGTAAATAGTTAATCTTACCAGAGTAAAATATGACAATTTCCGGAAAAACAAGTATAGAATTACATTTAAAAATATTGAGAATCAGAATCGAGAATCGTATCGAAATTGAGACTTTTTAGTGGTATCGGAATTGGAATCGTTAAAAATTTTGGTATCATCCCATCACTAAACCACATTACATTTCATTTCATTTGGAAAACATGAAGCCACTGGGGCCTATCAAGGTTATCCAAGTCATGAGCTAATAATAATAGACAGACATGGGGTCTATTACTTATTTTTCCTATCTATTACTATTACTTTTATATGTGGATGTGGGGTACTTCACTCATTTGAAAAGGATCTTTGTCTATTTAAATGCAATTAGAAGCAGTGTGTTAACAAATATTTGTTTCAACCAAATCATTACAATTTCAGAGACTGTAGGTCTTGATAAATTTTACTTTATTGAAGGAAAAATTTGCCACAATATTAGTTCCCATACATGTTTATTTTAGTTTAGAGTAGAATTAGTTCATTTTTCAGTTCTTTGTTCACACAATATGTTCATTGCCACTGTAATAGAAAAGTAATAGACTATTATCTATTACTATTACAACCAAAAAATTATGATCTATTAATATTATTACTTGAAAAATCCTGTAATAGTCTATTACTATTACTACTACCATTATCCCATGTCTGATAATAGAATCCTGCAAAACATCAATCTCAAGTCAGCTAACTAATGTACAACTATTTACTACTATCGAAGTAGCCTACAAACTTAAGCTAAAAATACACAGTATTTACAATCTACAAACTCTCTCTTATCCATGAAAGAGTCTAAATTTTTCTTAAAATTAACTAATGAGCTACTGTTTACCATATCATATGGCATGTCATTCCAAAAATCTACTACTATGTGACAAGAAGTATTTTTGTAGATCAAGTCTACAAGTCTGTTTTCTAATTTTTTTATGCCCATGATTATCCCATCAGTATCTAGTGAGTAGTAGTTATGTACATCTAAATTGTCCAAACCTGAAAATTTTGAACATCTGTATCATATCTCCCCTCATACAATATCTCTCAAAACTAAACATATCTAATTCCTTTAATCTATCCCTGTATTCTTATCTTCTTAGGTTAGGGATAAGCTTGGTTGCCCTATGTTGCACACACCTTCAAGCATATCAATATCATGGCTAAGGTGAGGCAACCAAGCTCGAATGCAGTATTCTAAGTTAGGCCTAACATAAGAATTATATAATTACAGATGACTTCCTTACTCTTGTAACTAACATTCCTCTTAATAATACCTAACATTTTATTTGCTTGATTTCTAGCCTCTAAGCACTGCTTAAAAAAATTTTAGATCAATCACTACAAACTGTAATGCCAAGATCATTTTCCTTTCTTACACCCTCCAACCAGTTCCCTTATATCTCATAATTAAAGTTTTCATTATTTCTACCAAAATGCATGACATTACATTTTTGAACATTGAATTCCATCTGCCATTTACTACCCCAAGCAACTAATCTATCAAGATCCTTTTGCAGTTTATAAGAATTTTCTATATTTGTAACTGGAGCAACTACTTTTGTATCATCTGCAAATTTAGAAATTTTATAACCTACTCCTTTCTCTAAATCATTGAGATATAAAATAAAGAGTAATGGACCCAAAACTGATCCCTGTGGTACCTGACTTTTCACTTTCTGCCACCCAGATTCATAACCATTTTAGAATTACCCTCTGTTCTCTGTCTTCTAACCATTTTTCTACCCAATTTAAAACTGACCGTAATATACCACAAGCTCTTAATTTATAAAGTCTTCTATGTGGAACCTTGTTAAATGCTTTACTAAAATCCAAATAAATAACATCTACATCATTTTCATTATGTACCTGATCAGTTAAAGATTCTAAAAAATCTAAGAGATTAGACAAACAAGACCTTCCTGATCTAAATCCATGTTGTGAACTTGAAATAAGATTAAAATTCTCCAAATGATCTTGAATAATATAATTCTTTCTAGTATCTTTCCTACCAATGATGTCAAACTAACAGGCCTATAATTTCCTACCTCCTCCTTACTACCCTTTTTGTAAATGGGTACTGCATTTGCTTTTTTCCATTCATCTGGTATCCCTACTACTGCATAATTAAATGACCTAGCAAACAAAATAGTTAGTGCCTCAGATAAACTTTCTCCTCTGAGAATCCTAGCAAATATATTATCAGGTCCAGCAGCCTTATTTGACTTCATTATATGAATCACTTGCCTAACATCATCCTTCCTTATATGAATATGATCAAGAATGTCTGAATTTACAGGATCTAAAGGATTAAAATCAAAGTTATTTAAATTTTCTTCAGTAAAAACAGACCTAAAATAAATAATCATTAAAAATGCCAACAATATCCTGATCTTTTTTAAACATCCTATCATGTTCTATTGGGCCAATCCTATCATGCTTTTTATTATTATATTTATAAAAACTAATGAATTTCTTTGGATCTTTATTGCTATTTTTAGCTAGATTTATTTCACTACGTCTTTTACTCTTCCTAATCATACTGTTTAGCTTATTTCTTAACTGCCTATAATTATTCAAGTCCAAAATACTATCACTGCCTTTAAATTCCCTGAATGCCCTTTTTTTATTTTTAATCATTTTAGCTATTTCCTTAATCTTGTTATTCCTAACACTTCTGAAAGGAATACACTGACATTGTACATCCTCTAAAATTTCTTTAAATCTAGACCACATCTCAATAGCATTTTTATTGGCAAATTCATTATCCCACTTTACTGAGCTTAACAACTCCCTAAATCTATTATAGTCACCCTTTGAGAAGCAAGGGACTAGAATTCAGTGCTCTTCAACCTTTTTATGCTTACCACCCACTTTTGTAACTTTTGAATCTCTGTATCACCCACCAAAATTAAAAATGCAAAAACTCAAACAAAGTTATATACCCTGCATAAAACACTAAAATTAATTGCAATTACCTTTAGATTAATGAGATCCTTGAGCCACTAGTGGGTGGTACCGCCCAGGTTGAAGAGCACTGGACTAGATGGTCATTGTTGACCAGATCCCAATTTATTTCTATCTTAAAACATATGATCCAATGGTCACTATTGGGGCATTCCAGGAGAGATCACCCAATGCATGTCACCACTCCGACTCTGTTATTGTGATGAAAATTGACATATGGGGTTCTTCGGGTGCTGATTTCACTGGTCAAAATTAGGGCAGGATATCCGGCCGGATAACAGCTATTATCCGGTATCCTGTATCCGGCCAGATAGATGTCAGTATCCGGCCGGATAGCCGGATATTTATGATAGTCTTTTTTGTAATGGGAATACCATCTGGGCCCGCCCCTTTCCAATCTTAGCTTGCATAGCCTTTAGCTAGCAAAAGTTGAATATAGTTGTACAAAAATCTAAAATTAAAATAATTGATAAATAAGCATGTACCACTACTAGTATGTAACTATATTAACACTGCTAAAAAGGCAAAATGTTTGGTCCAGCTAAAAGTGTGACGCATAGCTAAGATCCCAGCTTCCCTTACTTTTTTATTTTTATTTTTATTTTTTATTTTTATATATATTGCAAATTACAATATGAAAAAATATGAATTAGCGAAACCTTTTATTAAGATTTGAGATATAAAAATAAAACATATAGCCTAATCAAATATACCAGTAAGGTAAGTGAAATTATTAAAATAGCAAAACCTTAAAAAGTAAAAACTCACATTAAACAATAAAAATTAATACTATGTTCAAGACACTAGATTCACAAGTTTAAATCAAATTTTCGTCCATTGTGATGGATAAAAAGAAGCATCTCCCCTCGCTTTGGTAGCAAAGTACTTCTTTTTTCTTCAAAAATATTTCCGTATTCAGAAAATATTCTTTCTGAGAAAACTGAAGATGCTTGTGTCACTAGCCATTTTAGAGCAATTTTCTTGAGAGATGGAAAGGATTCTTCATTTTTCCAAATTTCAAGTGGAGATAGTCGTCTGTCTGATATGTTTTTTTTTGCATATTGCTCAATTTCCTCTGCTATTTCTGCGAATGAAGCCATCTTACGGCTTTTTTTAAACTTTTTCTCACCAGGTATCTTTTCTGAATTTTCTTGTGTTAGTTCCCTGAAACAAGCAGAGAGTGGATCATCATCAAACTTTGCCTTTTTTCTTCCTGTTGAGGAGGAAGAAGAATTAGAATCGTCGCTGCTGTGAGCCTGTTCTTCAAAATATTTATCTCTAATTTTCTCTAGGTTGTTTATTTCATTTATTTCTTCAATTAACCATGTCTTAATATTTTCCTTTTGTTGATCTTTGAAAAACAAAAATTTAAGTCGTGGATCATTGACAGTTGCTAGAGCATACTTCCGATTTGTTAAGACATTTAGACACTTTCTTTTTTCATTGCTTTCATTGGCAAAAAATCGTGACCGCAATGACTTCAACAGTTCATCTTTTGTAGTTTGGACTCCTTGATCATCCTGGCCAATTTTTGAAAGAAACCTTTCAAGCGCGCACATGTTTGGGATAACAGTAGAGAGTAAACTATATTCTACTGTACTCATTTCTTGGGTGAGTTTAAAAAATGGCTGTAAAAGCTTTAAAAGATTTTCAATCAAGTACCACTCATTAGATGAAATAACAAGTAATTCACTATGATCAGCAAGGTATATTTGAACTGATTTTTTCAACTTAACCATACGTTCTAGCATCAAATAAGATGAGTTCCAGCACGTTAAAACATCTTGTACCAATAGAAGAGGAACATGACCCTGTTGTGTTTGGAGAGCTTTAAATTCAGAAGTAGCCAGTGGGGAGTGGTTAAAATGTGTCACTAAACGTCGACACTTTGCCAAAAGATCTTTTATAGATCATTGAGCCATTAATGCATCATTCACCACTAGCTGTAGCAAATGAATTGAACAGTGAACAGAAGGTATTTCCGCAAGGTCACATCCCAAAGCTATGTTAGAAGCTCCATCTCTGACCAATATATTACGCCTTGATCTGTCAATATTCCATGATTGCCACATAGATTGCAATTTGTCCGCTATATTAATTCCTGTATGCGATCCTGAAAAATGAGCTGAATGCAATACTGCATTACAATGAGTGTAGTCATTCATGATCCAATGACCTGACAAGGAAATGAATGATTCATTTGAAGAAGAGCAGGTCCAAATATCGGAAGTGAAGCTAATGTATTTCCCTTCTTTCAATTTATTCATAACAATTTCTTTGAGTTCTTCATAGATTTTGGGTATGACTTTTTCTGAAAAATTGTTCGATTTGGTAGCAAATACCTTGGCTGTACGTTGGCCATCAGTCCTATAAAGCCATCTTGTTCAACTAAACTAAAAGGATGGTTGTCCAGTGCCATCATTAATCCTATCTTTTTATGTAAAGCTTGAGCTTTTGAGTCATTTATCCCATAATTTCTTAAAGGAAAAACTTTCTTCTAACGTGAGTTGCTTTTCCATGGCAACTAATTTTTCTCCTTCGGAGCCATTGAGGTGGTCGCTATAGGTTGATTTTGATTTTCAGATGATTTGTTAAGTTGAGACACTTCTTTATATTCTTTTGAATGCAGCATCTTTGCATGATTGTGCAAAGGTTTTGTGCTATAGCACCTAGCACCCAATTTCTCTGATCCCCTTTTAATCTGTTTGGAACATAGGGAGCAAATAGCTATCGTTGGATTAGTCTCATGTATTGTAAATATTTTCCAAATAAAACTAGCCATTTTAGGGGGTAAATAATGTTAAAATATTGCTGTAAGCCTATAACTAATACTAACTAGCTATATAGCTATATGATTTAGGCAATGAAACAATCCTGAAAAGGATAAAATATAGGTAATTAGTAAAGTTATTGAAAGATAGCTATAATTTACATCAAATAGTGATTAAAATTTGATAGTATAGTCAATTAGTCAAGTAATAGCTAAATAATAATATATAAAAAATTATGAATTATTTGAATGATATTATCCGGTATCCGGCCGGATATTTTTTTTTATTATCCGGCTATCCGGTATCCGGCCGGATAGTAAAAAATACTATCCGGCACACCCCTAGTCAAAATAAAAAAGTTCTATGACTCATAGTTTTTGAGATATGAGTCCCCAATTTACCACCTAATTTTAATGGGCAATAACTCCCAAACATCTTGTTGTAGACCCATAAAACTACATTTTTAGAATCAGCATGAAGAGATCTATTAAATGATACCACATTCAAATGTGTAGAACAATAATGAAAATTCCCCCCTCCCTTTTTATTTTTATTTTTTACCCCCACCCCCCCTAGGCAGTGAAATCCCCCAAAAAAATGTTCATTTATTAAACTTTCATTAATTGTTAAAAGATACAAACAATAAAAAATGTGGGTATCAAGTTGCAAGATATTTTAAAAATTATTGAAAAAATATGTGTGGTACATTGTGAAATTTTGACATTTTTACACATGCAGACAAATAGAGAACTACAAATGATATATTCACATGGATGAAAATAAACAGCAAAAATACAAATTGAACACACATATTACCTCAAGTTGATTCATAATTACACAGGTTTTTTCAACTCATTTTCTGGGAAAACATATTGAATACGCATTGTTCCTGGCTTTAAAGTTGGTGTGCTTAATAAACCTAAAATTTTATCTCTTGATATGTGGTATGTATCTCTAATTTGTGGAAGGTAATAGTAAACACTATATCCTGATGGGTGCAAAAAGCTAACCTCAAAGTCATCAAATTCCTCATTATAGGAATGTACAAATCCCAACCATTTCTGATCATTGTAAGTACAAACTATGTACTCTCCTATTTTTGGATTAACTACAACATTATCTTCACCCAGAAAAGCTTTGCTTATAATCCTCACCTCACCAACTTCATCAGAAGATAATTCAAATGTTTTTGTTATTTGCATTAATAGGTACAAATCTGGAATTTTTGTGTTCCTGTTAGCTGCATACTTTTTTCATATCTGTCACTTAAAAATTTTTCCATAGCTTTAATTTCTTCAGAATTTATTAAAAAAAAATTTATGCTGTCACTTATATTGTTTGAACAAAATTCAAACATGTCTTCTGGTGGTAATATTTGATTTGCGAATGTTCTCTGCATACTCGCTCTGGCTACAGATCTTTTCACTGTACCCCCAATCCCATCACAAGCGCTCTTACCATGGCTTGTGGCAAAGAAATGCCACTCACATTCCAGCTCAAAATCTTCATGTTTACAAATGTTAACAAAGTCGAAATGATTTTTATATTGATCCTGCACATCCATCAGTGAAATAATGTAATTTTTTGATATGAAGGTGGGATTTTCTAATAATAGGTATGAGTGTATTTAAAAAAGTGTAAATGATTGTAGTGTTATATTTTGTATTTGGAGATAAAAAACAATAACTTGAATATTTTGTTTCATTACTTTCTGGTTCCTTATAATATAACACAAATGGATGTACTGTGCATTGGGTATTTTCCCACTGAAAACCTTGGGCTGCATCCTGTATGACAAATGAGTAGTTTTCTGAAAAGTCACCAAGAACTATAGCTATATGGCTATTTAAATTATTCTTCAAGTTTTTTAGAAATGCACTCTGATTCTTTGCTATAAAGTGATGATGTGTCAATTTGACAATTTTTGTGCTTAATGAATTTATAAAATCATCTACAGATTCTGTTTTTTCAGCCATATTGCATTGATCTGTAGTAACCCATTGTTTATATTTTATTTCCTCACATTCAGGATCATTAACACTTTGAAAAGTGAGCAAAAAATTCTTAATACCTTGTGGTAGTATGTACATACACACAGAATGGGTACCAGCAGCTCCTGCTAAAACACAATGTCTCGGGCGAAGGCTGGCAAAACTAGAGAAGCCAATTTGGGGACTATCTAGATTATTTTTATAGACTAAAAGCTTCTTTCAGATTCATTACCACCAGTCTTCTCTGCTCAGATTCTTTATACCCACTTTCATTTCTGATACTCAGGCAGTCTTTTGTACCTGGGCACAAACTACTAATTTCATATGATTCGAAAAATTTCTGAACAGAATCTTTAGTACCTTTAGTTATTATTCAATTTCAGGAATAATTCCAAGTCTTTGTTTTATATTTCTGCTTTTCTTAACTGAATATTCAGTTGTCTGAAATAGATTTAGAGTTTTTGATATGGTAAATGGAGATAATGTCAATATTTTGAGTTTCCTCCCATAACTGTCAGTAGAATGGAAAGCTTCAACCAGTTCATTCATGAGATGAATCATTGACCTGAAACAAATTCATGAATGTATAATAGCTATAAACAAAACATTACATGTGCATATTAAATTTTTTGGATTATATTGATTTCAAGTGTAACAAAATGAGCATTCTTTGAGATAGTCAAATTACACCAAAAATTATTCTGTGACCAAATGAATTCCAAATGATTTAATGGGCCCATTGATATCCAATTTTTAGGGAGTTGTGCTTCTAGTTTCTACTATCAAAGGTGAATACCTACATTTTGTTTTTATGCTTCAGTTTTAGTTTAGGTATATTCCTACTTAATAATAGCGTATCATTTTAAAATTCATACCTTTGAGTTTCATGATCTAACTTTGTAGCTTTTGATGGGCTTGGGATCTCAATTTCTAAACTTGTTTCTAGCTTTCATTTTAAAGAATGATGTGCTTTTTCTATTGTTTGAATAGCTTTTGCTTCTTTTCTTGAGGAACCCAAACCATCTGAAATTTTTGAATTAATAAATATTTGACTCCATTTGATATATATGGACAATAATAATTAATATATCAACATATTAATTTCATAAGTTTAATAAGTTACATAAATTTAATATGTTAACATATTAATTTCATTAAGTTTTTCAGCAACTGCTGAAAAACTGTCTTGAAAGTAAATGCATTATAAATAAATAATATAAATAAAAAAATTATAAATATAAAAAGTACCTATCATTAAATACTTACGCTTCTTCACTGGAGTCACAGCAAGACTTTCTAGAACTTGAGAAACCTCTTCTTTGGCATTACTTGATATACTTGGATCATATTCATCGCTTTCTGAAATAACATTCTCAGAAGATGGATTGTGATCAGACTCTTCACTTTGTGATGTTGATAGCAACTCTGGTCTTTGGGTCAATAATTTTCTACAGTTGCTACATAGTACAGTATTCCTTTGTAGTTTCCATTTACATCGATCATAAAGTGACTGGCTGATTGTTCTTATATCATTGTGTATCTTTTTCTTATGTTTTTGTAAAGGATCATCACAGTATCTAACCATTTTTCATTACTAAAAATATACAATTGTAAATCTAAAAAATAAGATATGATTTGACTCAAAATAAGCACATCTGTAATTAGTGATGTGACGATACCAAAATTTTTAATGATTCCGATTCTGATACCACTAAAAAGTCTCGATTCCGATTCTCAATATTTTTAAATATAATTCTATACTTGTTTTTCTGGAAATTGTCATATTTTACTCTGGTAAGATTAACTATTTACATTATGAGTATGGTAATATAAATTATAAATTATAATAGATTGGTTTAAAAATAAAAATCAACTGTAAGTTGTAACAATTCATTTTAATCTTCTTGATTACACATCATGGATATACATGTTTTAATGTATAGCTACAATACAATAAAAATAAAATTTGTTATCCTCTTTCATTTAAATTTTAAAGTTTACATTGCAAAACTGGTTCAATTAAAAGTTAAAGAATCATTTTAAGAATCGGAAATCATGGTACAATTCTCTCGATTCCGATTCTGATTCCTGAAAAATGCTCGATTCTTCCGATTCTCAATTCTGATTAATCGTCCCATCACTATCTGTAATAAAAATAAGCATAATTAACAAACATTTGAGAGAGAGAGAGCATGAATATGAATTTATGAGTTTATACATAGGATGTAAATATATCATTTGTAGTTCTCTATTTTAGTCTGCGTAAAAATGTCAAAATTTCAATGTACAAATGTCAATGTACATATTTTTTCAATAATTTTTAAAATATCTTGCAACTTGATACCCACATTTTTTATTGTTTGTATCTTTTAACAATTAATGGAAGTTTAATAAATGAAATTTTTTTTTTTATTTCACTGTCTAAGGGGGTGGGGGTCAAAAATAAAAAAGGTGGGGAAAATTTTCATTATTGTTCTACACATTTGAATGTGGTATCATTTAATAGATCTCTTCATGCTGATTCTAAAAATGTATAGTGTTATAGGTCTACAACAAGATGTTTGGGAGTTATTGCCCATTAAAGTTAAAACTATGGGTTATAGAACTTTTTTATTTGAACCAGTGAAATCATTACCCGGAAGAGCCCCATATGTCAATTTTCATTAAAATCTGAGTCAGAGTGGTGACAAATTTTTAATTTTTTGGGTGATTTGTCCTGGAATGCCCCTATAAGTTCTTCTTCTTCATTGACTTTCTCAATATGTGAATATCCTGATGCTGAGAAATGCTTAATCTCTAGTGAAGTTAATGAAACTGGTTTTAAATGGTGTATTTTCTGAGTACCAGCAATTGTTCTTGCTTTTGAATGTCTAGTTTGGAGGAGAAATTCTTAATTTTCATATTCTTCATTGGTTGAAAAATGTGGTGTAATATTATTATTATTATCTTTGGTAAATATATACTGTACAGCTGTTGTGCAGTAAGGATTTGTTTATCATAAGGCTGTTGCAGACTAGCTTAAATGTACTGCAACTGTGTTATGAATATTGCACTCAGATATGACAACAAAGCTTAGGTGAGCAATCTCATTTTGCTTGTTATAATACAAAACAAATGGATGTAGAGTTGCCATCTGATTGTTCCAGTGAAAACTCTGCACCTCATCTTCGAGAACAAAAGAGTAATTTTTGGCAAAATTGCACACTACTAGGACTTCACTTGGTTTCAGTGACATTTTAGTTTCGTTGTAATAATTAGCTTGCATCTTGGTCAGGAAATCATGGATTTGGTATTCTTGAAGTTTGCTACAGAAATGTTCAATATATTCATCTGAACTCATGTGAATTGATTCAGGATTGGACCTGTCTGTATTGGTCCACTTCTTAAACTGTACTGAATCAATGCAGTTATCATCAAAAATATTTTGGAGTTTTTCTTTCAATGCTTTTGTCTCCACATTGTTTACATTCCCTAAGGCAGCATTGCAATAAGGGTGGATTACACTCAATCAAAGTAAGACAATGTCGTATATGGTTGATAGGATTTTCATTATCTTCAGTTAACTTATCAAATTTAGTTCCTACAAACATAAGTTAACATTCTGATGAATGGTACATACACATACTGAGTGAGTTCCTGATGCTCCGGCAATAATACATTGCTTTGGACGCACCTCCGCAAATTTGCTGAAGCCCACTTTTATCAAAGGATTTCTTTCTTTAAAAAGCTGATAAGCTTCTTTTAAATTGCATAGCAGTAGATGCTTCTGAAAATGTTTCCTCTCCCCTGAGCTGTCCATAATGCTGACATAATCCTTTTTACCAGGCATTATTCTACTGATATCTTCTGAAAGATAAAATGCTCTGATTTTTCCTATAATGTTTTGTTCAATTTTCTTTCCAGGCTGAGGATTTGGAATTGAAAGGATACCCATTTCATTAGTAAGCTTTTTGGCAACTGATGCTTTGTGCCTTGTTGTGTTGAATTCTGTAGGTAGCTATTTTTCTCTCACTCCAACTTTTTGGTAATACAGTCAGGATTTGTATGCTTTCACTCCTCTTGGTCTGCAAGTTGCTGAATTTCTCCTTCAGTTGATTTAATATTTCATCATAATCTTTTTCTTAGTTTTTTTCTTTTTCCTGTATTAATATATATCTTCCAGCAATTTCTTCTAATTTTCTCTTAACTGTTCCTGTAACTTGTTATTTTGTGAGATGCATAAGCCTCTGTCTCTTAGCTTTCTTGTCTTTATGGGAGTTTCTCCTAATGATTTTAATGAAGTATTTAAAGTTGATAAATTGAAATTCAAGTGCTGTGCTTGTTGATGCCTCATTGATTTCAAGTTCATTTTCAGATGAAGATATTTCAGGAATATTACTAGTTTCTTCACAGCAAGAGCTTTTTTCATCTTCATCTAAAGTTTTTTTTTGAGGCAATGATTCCAGCATTTCCCTACACTGCTTACAAAGCCTGTGATCAACTGTTAATTTGATTTCAGGCCTTTTATCAATTAAATATTGAGGTACAATTCGTAGACTTTTTGTGCAACGCTGTCCTTTGTGTGATTGAAAGGGATCAGCACATTTCTGTTTAAGTTTTTAGTGTATTAAAACTAGTAAGTTATATTTAAATGGCATTCCTTAATAGAAATTAATTTAGAATATTAAAACTAGTAAGTTATATTTAAATGGCATTCCACAATTTAGAAATTCACTTTGAATATTAAACAAATATTTTCTGAAAAGATAAAAAACATGAATTATTTAAAGGTTAATTTTAATTAAAAATACTTCTTGATCATACTTATCACTGGCCACTTATAACCTTTTAGGAACATGTTCCACATTGGTAAGTGAACATTGTAAAAAAATTGAAAAAATTGGGGATGGTATATTTTTTTATTTAAGGTCAAAGGTCAAGGATATTTTTTTAAATTTTCATTTTAGAGGCTTATGACAAGAGAGAGAATATACAAGCTGTTTAAGAGCTTCAAAATGACACGAATCAGAACTCTAGCTTTATTACTTATATGGCTACAGCAATTTGAAATTTGACAGTAAGTAAAAAATCAGGTCAAAGGTCCAAATTTTGTGACCCTGTATCTCAGCAACCAAAGGTCAGCCAGCTCTAAAATTTGGGGAATTTTAGTTTCTCACACATACCTACTAATGTACCAAATATGAAAATCTGAGATGGTCATGTTCAAATTCACCTTTTTTTGGCTGAATTGACATGGAATGATCCTCTATAGTTACCATAATTAGATCCCTGTGGACTCTGAACACTGTCTAGTAGGGTGGAGTGAAAAAAATCAAAAGTGCCATGATCAAAATTGAGGGGGTCTAGATAGTTGTCTTTTGTCCAGGATTAAACTTAAAACCAATTTTGGATGGTTGCATACAAAACTGACTGCTACCAGCCAATTTATACAAATCGTGTGTGCCCATGACCAAAATTTGAACCCAGTGACCTATCTCGGGTTCTGGACATGATAGAAAGAATTTAAAAACTGTTTATGATGCATTTTTTTTTTTACTTCTGAAGCAGATTAAAACATTTGCAGAGGGCTGCGGGCTCAATAATGCATCAAAAAATCCATATTTATATTATTTTTGGCCAAAAATTGCAATTTTTAGCCTTTAATTTGCAAGTTTTTTAGACAATTTGGGTAAATATTAAGGATGTACCGATATATTGGTATCAGTGATATCGGTAGATTTTTATTGATATCTGTATTGGCTGATATTTCAAAAGTATAATTTTTCCAAAATTATGAATAAAAGACTAGAGGATGAAATTTCCAATATTTTGTTGTTTTATCACTTCACATAACTCCTTATTTTTTCATAAGGGTTAAGTTCTTGTGTAAAAATAGCAGCTGCTCTGTATGTTCAGGAGAGAGCTGATTTCTAGCAGCACTAGCAAGGTTTCCTCCAATACTGAACATGGATTCGCTTGCAACTGTTGTTGATGGTGCTCCCAAATATCTCTGAGCTAAGTTCCTACCAAAAATTTCCATACATGAATATATGGAATATGTATAGTAGGCTGCTCAAATTTTGAAAAAGTTTACAAAATGTCCCAAAAATTTGTTTCAAACCTTGCCCAAGGAAATTTCCTTAAAATCATAACTCATAGATTATATTACCTACAAAAACTATTAGTAAAAAGCTTATTTATTAAAACTGTATTCAGGAAGACTTGCCTGTCATTAATATAAGTTGTGATCTGAGGGAGTGCTGGATATCGGTATTGGTTATCGGCCAATACAGTACTGTTTTTAATTATCAGTATTGGTTATTGGCTAAAAAGTGATATTGATACATCCCTAGTAAATATGTACAATTTTCTACTGAAAATATTACAAATCAACTTAAGATTAATCTAAAGTATCTCATTCATTAAACAAAGTACAGGAATACCTCAAAATTTGTTGTTTTGAATTTTGTTGTCAATCTTTTATTACCTATAGTTTCGCAATCCGTCGTCCATATTCACAGATTCATCATTTTTTGAAGGAAAAAAAATCAAAATTGACAAAATTCAACTGTTTACCAACGCAATATACATTATATTTTGCCAAAAAATGAGTAGAATTTGATTAATTAACCTGTTTAATAACATAATACAGTAAAATGTTTTCTCATTGAAACATGTTATAATCTACCTCGAATTTCGTCATTTCATATTTTATTGTGTTATTCTAGAATGAATTAACAAAGAATTTTGAGGTATTCCTGTAATAAAAAATAATCATCTAAACAGCTTCAGAATATTGTATTTTTGTATTGAACACTTTCATCAGTTTTCTTGATTTTATCTTTTGTTGAATAATGTCATCACAATGTTCAAATCCTACTGCAGTTGAGGAAGCCTCTGTTACAAGTTTAATGTGCCTTTCTACAGCCTAATTATGACAAGGCTGGTTGAGTTTTGGTGCTTCCTTTCTTATGTTTATGAGTTCTTCATTGGTTAGAGATGCTATGATAGGGGGCTCATGAATGTTGGGTGAATTTTAAGTTTATCATTTTGAGATACCCTTGAGCTTTGTTATCGATTTTAGGCACCATGAATCTCCTGACACTACCATCTCTCACAACACTCAAGTCAGACTGTATCTCTGGAACTTCAGTATCTTCATCTAATTCAATTATCAGGTCACCACCTTCGAAGTCATTGTCTATCACTGTTTCAACTGATTCATTCCCTCTGACCAAAAGTACCTTGTTAACTGCGATGTTGTGGATCTGAATCAGCAAGTATGGCAATTAATACATTCTCAGGGTGAGCATAGTATGCAGTTTGGTAGAGGGTTTTTAGGGCTATCTCCCTGGCTTCCTTGTGAGGAAATTTCAGGATCCTTTGGAGCATATCATAAAAGTTCTTGGCACCATCTGTACATCGATACTCCTTGATCTGGAACCAACTTGGAAAATAGACCAAGATACAAAACTCTGCAAGTGTGATCAGAACTTTGGAAGGCTTCTTTTGAGATGTATAAAGTCTGAGGATTCTACATGCCAGAGTCAAGCACCTTGAATGACAGATTGGTCCAACTTCAAGGAGCTCAAGATCAGGATCAACACAGCCAAGCATAACAGCCATATGGATTCTGTAAGCATAATACTGATCAGTGCTAAGGTCGTCCAGTACTTTGTTAGAAATAACTGGAAATTTTTAATTCCTAATTGGCTTGAATAAAATCACATCACACTGAGATACACTTCCACCAAGTTTAGCCCCTATCTTTTCTGAAAATGAGTCTGGGCTCTTTGTTGTTCCATCCAGAGTACGGTAACAAAGATGTGATGAAGGAGAGCTCATTACAGTGTAGTAGGCAAATGCTCCACTGCAAAGGTCTACCAAGCAGTTCTTCCAGGCATCTGATAGTTCCACCATTTGAACCAGTCATTGTATTAGTCCCATCAGATCCTATCATGGTAAGTTTGGTTTGTAATTCAGTGTCTTTGAGGGCCTTGTTTATCTCTGTTGCAATAGTCAACCCCTTACCATTACTTGGAGTCACACGTGAGAGGTAGAAGTCACCTGAAATAGTATTCAGAAATTAAAGACAATTTTTTAGATATTTCAGGGCTTATATCTATTTTCCAATTTCTATATCCAAAATTCATCTTAATAAATATTTTAAGTAATATCTGTTTCAAAATGCAAACTAAAAATCAAAATTTTAAACCTTAACAGGTTCTCCTACAATTATATATGTAGTGCTCTTCTAGCTCAGTTCTGTAATATTTGCCATTCACTTCAACTGTCACCATTGTTGCATCTTTGCGACCATCCATATATATAGCATCCACCATTTCAAACAATTTTTATCCTCTTTTCTTATGGCTTTACAATATTTTTCATGTTCTCTTCTCAGCTTGTTCCTGCAAAGTTCATAGTGCAAATTTACTCAATTTTAAAGACAGTTATTTAAACAAGCTCCATAGGTTTTGACTAACAATATTTAAATTTCGACATTTGTTTGAAACGTTTGCCTTTTTGTGAAATACTTGATTTGAATCAGATACTAATGTACAAGATAATTGGACTGTTACCTGTCAATTACATTTATCTTATCAGTAGTAGTGATAATTCCATAATCTTCTAAAACTGCTGATGCAACTGCTGCTCAGCTCTGTCATTTACTTGATACCTGGTAAACGACATTTATTTTATATCAAGTTAATATTCTAACAAGATGTTCATTGACAGCAGTGTCCAAGATTTGGACTAACTATTAGCAATGTTACATGGACTATAAATCATTTTTTCAAAGGTATTGTCAACAGAGCAACAAGAGTGTTCAAAGCATACTCATATTTTAAACTATACAGTATACCTGTTACACTGCTGAGTGAGGTTTGGTAGACTCTTCCTTTTGTTCTGTCCTGGATTCCTGTTCTTCACTGACACCAGCTGTTTCATCATGTGATTCCAGGCTGCCCTGACTTGAGAGACTGTCGAGATCACTGTCATGTATTGCTGCTGAGCTTGATGGAACAACTTGAAAAACTCTTCCGAGATCTTCCCTGGGTATAATAAAATACATGATTACGATGCAAGATAGTTTACCAAAGACGCAAAAATAAAATTTTATAATTTGTAGCACAATCATTTCAAGAAACCTAGATTTTCAGTGGCCATTAATCAAAAGTTTTTTAATTTTTATAGATCAAACTCACTGATTCTTTTCTTTTGCTTGCTCCTGCTGTACTCCTCTCCTTTTGTATCTGATGTCTGCCGATGTAAGGCATTCCTTAAAACAGACACATCATCCTATTCTAGCTGTTTTCTGGTCCTCATAGAAAGCATAGTCTTCTTCTGTCATTTTGAGTTGATACAATTGTTCCAAATCTCCTCTCTGATTTGAGTCCTCACAAAAGATGTTAAACAACTTTAAAGTTTTTTCAATAAAAAAAGAAAGATCATTCTGGAACTTGTCACCACGTTTCTTTTTTGGATATCTATCAAACCTACAAAATTGCCAAAATTTTAATGTTGTCAATGCAAATTTCAATTATAAACCATAAGTTAAGTTCTAGTCAAAACAGAATTTATTACCGATCATTCTTATTTGTAAATCACTGAATCACATGATTGTTAATAAAATTACTGTCACAAACAAATAAATGTAACTACAAAACTTACAAAAGTGACATATTTTAAATCTTTTTATAAGGGACTGAAAATTTTAGTCTTACTTCGAAAATTCTTTGACTAGATCCTGAGTCTTGCTGGTGACACTGGGGTGTGAAATTGGATAGACATTGCACCAAATCCAGTATTCAATCAGACTTAGTGCAACTGTATCAGCTGCTTACCTGGTTGTCCAGTTCTCTTCTGTCATTACATGTTGGATGACATCTTTACCAAGAGGAAGCTTTCCATTGGGGAATGAGTCTGTGCTTGAAAATCTGTGACCTTCATCAAGAATTTTAACTGTCATTGCGTCTTAACATTGTACTATGCAGTATTTTTGGCAATAAGGTTATCAAAATATATGTATTTATCAATTCTATAAATTCAACCTGAAAAGAAAAATATAAAATATAATTTCAAATAAAAAACAAAATATTTGGGGAAAAAGGGCTGAAAAATTGCATTTTTTGAGCAAAAATGATGAAATATGGATTTTTTTGATGCATTAAATTATTGAGCCTGCAGTCCTCTGCAAATGTTTTAATCTGCTTCAGAGGTTAAAAATACCGTAAAATGGGGCAATTCTGGGTGCTATGCAACTTTGTTGATTTGTCAGTTAAATTTTCCAGTGAAATTTTTTGTAACTAAATTCTAAAAACCTGGGTCTCAGGCTGTAGTATCTGCTGATATACTTCAGTTCTCCATCTTGCCGTGAGTTTTTGAAAAAATGGCAAAAATGTTGGTGCCCGCATTTATCCCAGTGATGGGGAAATTCTGGGCAGGTGGTCAATATGTAATTTTAAATGGATAAAATGATCTCCATTGTATAACCTTTCATGGCAGTTCTGGGCAGTGAAACACCTCTTTTAAAAAAAGTAAAAAAATTTATTAATTGATCCTCTTTTTCTTCAGCAAGGAGTCGGAAGAATCCAGTGGAGTCCCAGAGCAGGTGAACCTGAAACAAGGAAATGAGGAATTCTGGTTATTAACAACATTATTATGCTCTGTAACCTCAAATTTTATTTACAAAGGTATGTTATATGTAGATCAATATGGTACTGTACCTGTTAAACTGCATGCACAGGCTCCGCAAAGTGGTAGCAGTCCCGAGAGTCCACACTGACACTGGTCTGCAGCTCCTCAACAGCATTGTACTCCATCCAACTTGAGTCATTTTCCCTGATGACAAACATTCTGTGGCTTTCATCAGATGACAAGATACTGCAGCCTCATCTCCTGAGCTGCCCCATAATTCTCAAGAATGGTTGCCACATAGACTTTGGTGGACCTCTTGCCTTTCATGGTCACCAAGACAGTCTCCAGTTTGGAGATTCTGCTTGGCAAGTGCTGGTGCTGGTTCTTCCTCCTTCATTGGTTCCAGTTCTGGTATGCTGACATCTGCTGCAGGCTTCGCTGCTTCCAGGAGTAATTTTGAGACCATCGCGTCGTCCTCTTCCACATTCGGGAGTAGCACCTGTCCCACCTGTTGCACGCTGTTCCTTCAGGTATGCCACTAGTCCCGACTCCATGGAAGATGCATATGATGACTGGGAGGTTGAGGGTTCACCCAGAGATACTAGTGTGGATGCTATAGCCTGTACTGGCGGGTGTTCAAAGTCCTGAAGCCACTTCATTGCAGCCTTTCCATTTAGGGGATAAATCCCACAGGCTCAAAAGCCACTCCTGATGTTGTCACTGACTGTTGGGGAGATTGCCTGAAACAACCTTTTGGACATTCCCGGAAAAGTGGGCTTTGCCACAGCATTGATTGAGGGATGCTTCAACTAGAAGTCTGCAACCAATTTCCTTCAATCAATTTTCAGGGGACAGGAGGAGGACACATCCTGTGACTGCAGAAGGTGGGTCAAATTTGGCAGCAAACAAATGAAGATGATGATGTTGTTGTGGGGCTCTTGCAGGACTGTAGGGGTGAAATGACTGCTGAGGTGTCTCCTATCAGTGCTTTTTCCCTTCCAGCAGTTTGGCATGTGGGATCAAGACACGCTGGAACCACTGCTCAAAAGTAGTGCAGTCAAAACAGCCGCTACTTGTGGCTGCATACTTTGTTCCATGTGTGCAGCATGGTGCTCCCTTCAGTCCACCTTCTGACCAAGATGGGTACACCTGGAACAGATATGAAAGTAAAGATGAGATACAGTACTGTACCATACATATTAATGTATTAAGATGTTAAATATGGTATGCTTTGCTATTGTACTGTACCTGTTGGCTTTTGTAGACAATGAAGCAGGGCAGTATTGTGCCATTGGCTGCCACACACATCATGAAGCTGATGGAACTTTTGCTTCTGTTCATGACCCTTTCCAGGTACTTAACTCTGCGTTTGAAAATGAGTTTTTTGCACCCAGGGTCATCAGCAACGTTTGACTCATCATAGTTGAAAACGTTTTCAGCTGGGATGTCACAGATAGCAGCTCCAAGTTCATGGAAATATACTTCCATTTCAGTCCTGCTGACCATCACCCGGCTCCTCTTGATGTTCGCCGCCTTCCTTTCAGACAGCTCAGCCTCGTGCCTCTTCAGGAATGCTGCTGTCCAGTCAGCACCTGGAATGTTGTCCATGAATGCTGGCACCTAAACATCCAACTTTTGCAGGTGCTGGCCAATGAAGTACCGCAGTTCTGTGGTATCCAAGGGAAACCCCCATGCAGAGGTTAACTGGAGCACATGCACAAGCTCTTCCTCCATGTTGTCTGGTAGTGCAGTCGGGTGCCCGATGTTGTGGCTTTTATATTTCCCATGGACTGCATCCTGCATTGTTGATTTTGGAATGCCATATTTAATGGTGGCCTGCCTAACACTCGATTCTCCCTCATCCATGGCCTTAAGGGCATGTTCTAAGGTAGCATTTGTATAATTTTTGCTGGGAGCAGTGCCTGGTACTTTAGTATAGCTATGAACCATGATTATTATTGCTGAGGCAAAAAGAAATACAGGTTAATTGGTGAATTTTTTATGTTATAGGTAGCGGGGCAATTCTGGGCACCGTACGCGCATGACCTGATATCTATTCTAACCTCAAAAACCTAAAGAAGTGAATTCCTATAGAGCCCATGTTGTTAGATTATCTAAATTAGTTGATGGGACTGTCGTATGGTTCAGTAGGATTCCGTAGATTTTCATTATCAAGTTTGTGGGATAGGCCATACATTTTGTGAAAAAAATCTATGGATTTTAATGCTACATTTTTGCAGCACCCTGCAGGGTGCAGTCTTTCAAGGAATGACAGGCTTTCTTGTGTATAACTTGACCAGTTTTTCATCAGCTTTCCAGTGCTGCAAAGAAATGGGAAATATATGAATTAGTAACAAAGTTATAGCAGCTGAAAAGAAATTGGCTCCAAAATGCCTGGAATTACCACGGTGTCTACTGTATAGCATTTAAGGGTTTGGAGAAAGTTTATGATAAAGTGAATAGAGCTGCCTTGTGGCAAGTGCTTCAAATTGATCATGTCAAGTCATAAATTGTTAAATACAGTAAGAAATTTTTATGGGTTGTAGTGTATAGGTAAAAGTTAAGGATGAGTTGTGCAGACTGGTTCAGTTAAAGTATGTAGTGGTTGTGTGATGTTGCCTGGCTGTTTACTATGTATGAATGAGGTAATGCGCAAGATGAAAGCAAGTGTTCTTGAGCGAGGAGTAAATATGAATTTGGAGCAGAATGAATGGTGGCTGTCACATCTAATGTAGGCTATGATGATGATGATGATGTGGTACTACTGGATGAAGTGGAGAATGAATTAAGGAGAGCAGTGACAAGCTGGACTCTTGGGTTACCTAATAGGTGCCGCAGCACATCTCATACTGTTATTTAGTAACAATAATATATATTATTATTCTTATTACTATTAACTCATTAGTACCATTTTGTATACCAGTTAGTTTTCATCACTACCTACTAATACCTATCATTCGCCATACGCTACAAATATGGTGTTGACAAATGCAGGACTAAATGTTATATAAAATATCTGGTTTAAAATTATTAGTAGAAAGTTTAGTAATAAAGAATTATTAGTTAGTAAAATATGAGAAATTAAATGAGTGGGGGACCTAAGGCACTATGTACATAAATTACATTTAGATCACCTATTCAAAGGTTTGTCAGTATTCATTAAAAGAAGTTTAAATTTATTTTTAAATAGATACACGAGAAATATATCGAAGATCAATGCTTATATCATTTCATAATTTCATTTCGACAAAAATGGTGAAATTTGAGATGAATGCAGGCATTTTTGCATAAACTGTTTAGTGTTTATACTGTATTTGGAAATTGAAATTTTAAGTGTTATCTAACTACGATTAAAAAAAAAGTTTGTTAGACCCATACGAGACTTACCATATTAATTTGGGGTATATTGTAAATGGTTACATTATTGTGGAGGCTTAATTTTATAGGCCTAGCTCTCTTATTTTACTTTTTTTTTTTTTGATTGACTGATTCGAGTAAAAAGACTAATACTTTGTAAACCTTATGGTACCACTACTATAGTTTATTTCCAGTCAAGTTCTTATCACAAATTTTTAATATATTGCAGGGTTCAAGGCACCTAGAATATTTTGTAGAATATCAGCTTTGTTAATTTAGTTATTAAAAATTTGGCAAAAGTTTTTGGTTAACCAATTCTCAAAGTTTAGAAATTATCCAAAAGCATCATGAGTTTGGCATCTGTATCATATGACACTAAGTCTGGAAATGATGCTGATGAGTCCAGCAGTTGTACAAGCAGTGAAGATGATGAAAATTCTAACTATATTGATTCAGGAATGGAGAAGAGTGATACTCATATAATAAAAGGAATGTCAATGGAGGAACTTTTAGCAATACAGGAAGAAATAGGAACCAAAGCATTTTCAAAAAAAATAAAGAGAGAGAGAAGCATTAAAAAGAAACAAATAGATGGATCTAGAAATTTTAAAAGAACAAATAAGAACCGTCCTAGAGAATTACCTTTACAAAGAAAACCAGCCCCTAAAATGAAGTTTGTAGACCCCAAAATTGAATTGGCTGTTAAGTCCACCATTTCTCGGGATCCTAGATTTGATGATCTTTCCGGTAAATTAGATATTGTTGCTTGGAAAAAAACTACAGATTTCTCGCAAACAAAAGAGAAAAGGAAGTAAAATTGCTTAAAAATGAACTGAAAGTTGAGAAAGATAGAGACAGAGTTGAACAAATTAAAATGACTATACAGAGGATGGAAAATCAAGAAAGAGAACAGAAGAAATTGCATAAAGAGAGAGAGTTTAAGAAACAACAGAGAGAAGTAGTAATTGCTTCATTGAAAGGAGGCAAAGCACCAAAATACGTAAGTCGTAAAGAAAGAACCCTCGCTATGAAAGTATCTCATTTTGATACATTAAGAAAGAGAATAAGGTGGAAAAGTATCTACGAAGAAAAGAGAAAAAGATGAGAAGAAAAGAGTTTTAATGCTGTGGTTAATTCATTACTCTATTATTGAAATAAATGATAAGGTAAAGTTGATTTTTTATTATGACCTTGCAGATTTTGTTAGCCTACATGAACTTAAAAAGGACTATGTAAGTTAGGCTCAACTTTGATCCTAATGTAGGTTTTATGACCATAAATGAAAGTAATCTTTATAGTCATATTACTGCACACAAGAGTACTGTTTCAAATTTATTTGTGTGTAGTGACTTAATTTATAGTAGGGTTTTAAGGAAAGGAATGGTCCTACATTTTTACAGTTGGCTAATGTTTTTAGTTTTTGAGAGTGTCATTCATGGGAAGCTAGATAACCAGACTTTAAGTTTCAAGTGCATTAATAGCTTAGGACTGTAGTTCAACCAAATTCCTTGAACTGAATATCCCAAGGCCTAGGCATCTGATACTGTGCTGTTATGTAAACAGATTGCTACAGCAGGTTTTTTTTTGGGTGGGGGGGATATAAATTTAGGTCTGAGGGCGTATTAACTTTCTGAATGAGTACTGTATTTTGGTTCTAAATACCCTACACTTATTACACATTTGTATTGTATTCAGTAGTGAATCTTAACTCTTTCCCTGTGTTAGGTCATTTAATAGTTTTTTAAATTAAATTTATTGTATAAAGATAGCTTAGAATACTTGGATAATATAAATTTTATGCGGTACTGTATGACTGGTGTTTGGCTTCTAAGCCAAGGAATTTACAACTGAAGAATTCTAAGCTAAGTCATAAGCTAATAAAAAATATTAATTCTGTTTTTGGATGTTTCAGGTGACCAAGAAATATTCTAAAGTGACTACATTGTATATTACCATCCTCAATCTCTTACTTTATTTTCTAATATAATAATAATAATAATGAATAATTCACTGAAGGAAACTGCCAACCATTCACAGGTAATAATTCACATTGATGCTGACTGTTTTTATGCTCAAGTCGAAATGATTAGAAATCCTACATTGAGAGAGAAACCCATTGGAATACAGCAGAAGAATTTGATGGTGACTTGCAATTATCTAGCTCGATCACTGGGTGTAAAGAAAACTATGTGGGCCAAAGATGCATTGAAAATATTGCCTAATTTAATTCTTATAGATGGATCTGACTTAACCCCTTATCGGCGCTGCTCAACAGAAATTTTGTCACTTCTTCAAACTTACACAAAAATGGTTGAGAAATTAGGATTGGATGAAAATTTTATAGATGTTACTGATATATTAGATGAGTATAGTTGCACGGAAGATTTGGAAATAAAAGGACATATACATGGAGTGAACAAAGAAGAAAATAGGAGTTTTAAAGATCCTTGTGATTGTGGCTGTTTTAGAAGATTAATCATAGGCTCTTATATTGCTGAAAAAATGAGATATCATATTCATGAAATGACTGGAATAACAACTTGTGCTGGTGTTGGTCATAACAAAGTTCTTGCAAAGCTTGTATCTGGACATCATAAACCAAATGATCAGACAATTGTTTTCCCATCTCAAGTTGAAAATGTAATGAAATCACTTAAAGTGAGAGATATACCTGGAATTGGAGCTACAACTTACAAAATGCTCGAGTCTTTAGGTATTACCAAAATAGAAGAACTTCAGTCTTGCCCGCTAAAAGTACTGAATGAAAAATTTGATTCCGATTTCTCTTTGCGCCTCAAAAAACTTTCACATGGAATTGATGATTCGTTTGTGCGATCAAGTGGGCCCCCACAAACGCTTAGCATAGAAGATGCTTTTAAGAAAGTTACCACTTTTGAGGAAGTTAAAAAGAAATTTGAAATTTTAATAGATCGACTACTTAAGTTATTAATAGAGGATGGTCGCTTTCCTTCGTGTTTAAGAGTTACTGTAAGGAAACACGGGAATGAGAAACATTTTAGTCAGAGAGAAACTAGACATTCACCATTGTCATCATCCTTGTTTGGATCTGCTGATAAAGTTGCTGTATTAGCGAGAACGAAAATAGCTCTCAAAGAAGTTGTACTAAAAGTTTTCAGTAAAATTGTTGATGTCTCAAAGCCATTTCATCTTACTCTGCTGGGAGTAGGGTTTATTAAATTTTATGATCGAGCACCAAGTAGCCAATCAATTTCTCATTTTTTTAAAAAATATCATTTGGAAGATACTCTTCCCATGACAAAGAAAATGAAACTAAATGAAGACTCAGTTTGTCTTGGGAAGGACTTTTCAGATTCATCTTCCGAAAATAGCTTTAACTTCGTAACCACTGAAACAGCTTCTCCTAATAAAGCTAACTTTGATTTAGAAAGTGGAACTAAAATGACAACTGAACTTAAATCGATAGAAACGCCAGCTGGATTTGATTCAGAAGTTTGGAATAGTTTACCAGAAGATCTTAAAAAGGAAGTCTCTCAGTCGCCTCAGTTATGGAAATCACACGCTTCAGTCCATAAACAAAACTTTTCAAATAAAGAGTTTGCTAAAAGATCACCCTTAAAATCCAAATCCATTGTTAAAAAAAAATCACCGTCAAACCAGAAAAGAATACAATCCTTTTTCAGTGTTGTGCCCAAATCTAAAACTGAAGCTGCAATTCGAAGTTCAGATGAATCGAGTTCGAGTGTAAAACCAGATCTTCCTTTTCAAGTAGTCAAATCTTATTCAGAAAGAACCGATGGGAAACCTTTAAAAGCGGAAAGTAATTCGTCCATGGCCGAAATGTCAAATAAGGCCACTATAAAACAGTTACTAACTAAAAAAGGTATTAGCCTGGATGTTTTTGAAGAATTGCCTCAAGATATAAGAGAAGAAATTTTGGCCAACCTTTAGTTTTTTTTAAGGTAGGCCTAATTTTGTTCAGAAAACTCGGGTTTAGCTTAATTTACCCCAGTAGTCCATGTTCCTTTATACTTCTGGCCTATATATATATATAAAAAAAAATTTCGATAACCAAACACGAATATAATTTCTTATTTAATCCTTGCTTCTTAGTAATGAAGAAAGTTTTCTTATTTAAAATGTATTACTGGTGGCGGAGGTTATAAGACGTCTTCAGAAAATTAGATAAACTTTTATTAACGAATCGATCAGAGATATGTTTGAAAGCTGTCTTTAAGGTGTTTCAGAGAGAGAAGATCCCAGAGGTGTCTCCAATCCCTGGTGAAGTTAGCGATTTGGGGAATGATAAATGGAAGCGAGACACTGTTCTTTCCAGATTTTAATTCTTTAGAACCAACAAACGCATCGATCGAATGTTGGTCCAAATGAAATGCGTTTACAGACGTATCTCATTTGGAACCACATTCTGTCGCTGAGCTTGTCACAAGTAGTGTGTAGAAAGAAAAGGAAGTAAAACTAAATGTTATACAAAAGATTACTGGGCTTAAGAGTGGGGAGGGTAACTGCGCCTCCTTTTGGAGTCACTCAGATTGAAGCGTGAGACTATATCGCATTTGTAGGTGGGTGCATTATTATTATTATTATTATTATTATTATTATTATTATTATTATTTACCCTCCATACGGCAAAAATCGTGTGATGGAGGATCCTAACAACAGATCACTACATTTATCTGAAAGCAGAGGAAGGTCTCCCATTCAACGTCACTTAACCTCGCTGATCTAACGGGTAGTGGTGTTGCGCTGTTTATATGTTTCCCGCGTATTTACTTAATCAATCGAAGCCAAAGTTAAACCATGTCTGGAAGCGAGTGAAGCTGATTGGCTTCGGAAACGAAGGCTGCTTTAGTTTTGGGGCGTAAACGAAAAATGTTTGAGTTTGTTTAGCTTAAATCGGCTGCAAGTCCAAAAAAGGAGGATTTACCGATTTTATTTCGTATACAACGCAGTCTTCTTATGTTCCTTTAAACAAGTGAAACACCACATTAATTGGATTAACTTAGTATGTCGGGATTGAAAATCATCATTTCATGTTTCACTAAGGGAAATAATAATCCTTCAGTATTCCGCCCGAATTGTTTATTCTGACGAAGATCAAGCTTTTCACTCCACCTTAAACCTACAGTTTAACGTGGAATCCGAACCACGCCCCACCAGCAGCCAGGCGTCTTAACCACTAGGTCACTCAGGGTACCCATTTATCTACCAACCACTTTGTGTGGAAGGATGAACAACTGGGTTTTGCTGTGCGCCGGCTGCCGTCATCGGGTCCTTTGTATAGCTTCAATGTTCGCAGTGTCTCGTTTTCTGTATGGGCTTGAGAGTACTGAGCAATACTCAATTACACTGGTATGCATATAAATTTTTTTTGTCTGCTGTGAGGGTTTTTTCAACTCATATTATATAATTCGACCATGCTGAATTCGAAAATGACATTAGTTTTCCTCAATCAGGTCAGGTTTTTTCTCTATTGGCCATTTATTATAAGTCCAATTTTATCCCCAAATTTATTGATTTTTTTAGCTTAAACACTGTAGATACGAGTAATATTATAAGAACACTCGTGAAAAATGAAAACATTGTGTGAATAAATACTTTTATTCATACAATGAATATGGAAAAAAGTTTATTGAGGAAGGAATGAAGTTTTTTTTGGCTTTCCGTCTGTGTTTTTCTTCGGGCACGTCTCGCTTCAAACACCAGCATATTGATATCCCAGTTTCCCTGGTACCTCTCTTCCATTATTTTGATATCTTGGTGAAATCGTTCACCCTGTTCCTCACTATAATCCCCGTAATTTTCAGGAAAATAGTCCAAGTGGGACCACAAAAAGTGCATTTTTATGGACATGCGCGACCCATGAGCTTTGAAAGCTTCCATCAAGTTTTCGACAACGGACTCGTATTCTGGACTTCTACGCTTGCCAAGAAAATCAGTGACAACTGATTTGAATGCCTGCCAGGCATTCTTCTCAGTTGGAGTCATTGCGTTTTCGAACTGAGTATCCTTGATCAAAGTTCGAATTTGAGGACCATCAAAAACCCCAGCATTTAGTTTAGCATCAGATATATGAGGAAATTTACTCTCGAGATATCGGAATGCTGAACCCTCCTTATTCATTGATTTGATGAAATTTTTCATCAAGCCCAGCTTAATATGAAGTGGTGGGAGCAAAATTTTTGTTGGTGGTCAGACCCGGATCTAGGGGTGGGCTATGTGGGCTGCAGCCACGGGCCCCGCATTTGAGGGGGGCCTCCAAATTTGGAGAAGTTTTCCCCAATGTCTTAAATGCATACAGAATGTACTTGTCATTGATGGTGACCAATTGTACCGGCGGACGGAGTTTTTCTAAGTTAAAGCGACTGAAATGTTGCACACGTTCAACGATGAAGCAAAAGCGATTACAGTCACTGGCAATTCTCTGTGTTGAACATGCTCTGGCCAAAGAAGTCGATTTTCGAAATATTATTAATGAATTTGCACAAAAAAAGGCTCGTCGGTTCAATCGGTTGCCAGCTCATAATCAGTAGGTAGGTGTGTATAAAATTATTAATTCAGGAAAATATAATATGTAAAATAAAGTAAAATATTTGTAAAGTAATATGTTTGTTCTGAAAACTAAATAAATAAAGTAAAGTAATATGTTTGTTCTGAAAACCTTTAATTTTCCTCGTAAACAAAGCTTATAATCCTTATATAATAAAAATTGTAGCCAAGGGGGGCCCCCCAAAAAAAAATTAGCCACGGGCCCCCATTCTTCTAGATCCGGGCCTGTTGGTGGTACAAGGGGCACTGAAACGACATTATGCGACCCAGGTTCAAAATTCTCTCTGGATGCCCATTCACGCTGTGCATAGTGCTTCTCATCCGCTCGGCTATCCCATTTGCAGAGGAAACATGGGTATTTCGTGTATCCCTCTTGCATTCCCAATACAAATGCCACAATCTGAAAAAAAATGAAAATATTTAAAGAATTTAGAGAATTTGTTCTATCAGATAAAAAAATCTATGCATTGGACTGTATCACTTCTGTGGGGAAGTTAAGTGTTCTTATACGCTCTCAAATAACCTTTGGAAAAACAACATAGTCAATAGCAATAGTTTACTTATGATATTAGTATTACCTTCAAATCTCCACAGATCCTCCAGTTATGTTGGTCGTATACGAGAGCATCCAGTAAAATTTTCATGTTATCGGAGCTCTCAGTAAGTTGTACGGAATGTGCTACAGGGACATGCAACCCTATTCCCAATGTTGAGAGGTACTGCTTTCAAACTTCGTTTAGACGAGTCTATAAATAGCCTCCATTCTGATGCGTTATATGGCAGGCCCAAGGATTCGATTAGCCCCTCAACATTGCAGCAGTACACTAAGGAAGAGGTATTTTCGTGCACTGCAAAAAACTTGCGGAATTCTTCCTCTCGTTTCCTATACCAGGAGAATGTTGTTCCCGGAGCCAGCAAGTTGTCCTCTCGAAGTCGTGAGCCCAAGATCTCGGCAGCTAATTTGGAAAGTCCTAAATCCCTGGTAAGATCATTAAGTTTGTCCTGGTTGAGAGGCCTCGGCTCATTTGAAGCGGTATTTTGAGGTGTATATACGACTGGGACTGGTCATTGATTCATCATCAGAATCATCGAAGTCCAGGGTTTGAGGTGGGTCGGGTATTGGAATTCCAGGACCATGGGGTACAGGTCTCATAACAGAAGGAATGTCAGGGTATACAACAATGTGTTTATTCTTCTTGTTAACTCCTGGAAATAGAAACAGAAACATGGATATAAAACTTGCATATGAAATAGAAGAAGCATTCAGACAGTGGCGGCTCGTGAGGGAATGCTGCGGTCTGTAAGATATGAAATAGGTCGATGGAGTCTGTATATTTTCTTTCTTTTTCATTCATATTGTCCCTTCGGGGACAATATGAATGAAAAGAAGAAAATTACAATCATTGTATATGTAAATGTAACTTGTATAACAATATGTATGTGTAAATGTATTTTCTATAACAATATGTAAATGTATGATTACCATTATGGTGAATATTATGCTATATATGGTGAATATTATATTATGGTGAATATTATGTCAAGTTTCATACGAGGATTTCAAAATATTTAAGAAAAATAAATTTATAAGCCCACCTTGGAGGTTTGTCATGCAGAAATAGCAATCTGTCACGTGATCCTTTCCTTCTCTCCAAATCATAAGAATTCCAAAAGGCAAAGATTTCGCTCTGCCTTTGCTCCATCTTCTCAAATTTTCAATGCACGTCTTGCAGCACATATGAGGGGCGAAATTTTTGTCCTGGTCCCCTAGCTTAATTCCAAAGTATGCTCTATACATTGTCTTCACAAATTTAGTGATTTGGGACTGGTTATTTGGCATGGTAACCGTCCCACATATGTAGCAGAATCTATTGGGATCATTTTTACACGCTCTATTCATTATGAAATATTTTATCTATATGCCTGAAAAGTAAAAAAAGATATTATACAAGTGAAACAAGTGATGATAGATGTTACTGTTCCAATTCCGCTTTGACAAAATCACGAAAAATTCTATTTTACTTATGAGGCCATAGCCGGATAACCTGAGCTGATTGAGAAAACCGGATTGCAGATTCGAAATCAGCAGGAAAAACTCTATAAGAATCATTTACAAAACCCTTGACAGCAAAATTGATGCATACCAGTGTTATTGGTAAGACTAGACTTCCATAATTTGAGCATGATGTTTGCTTTTCTGCTGCGGAAGCTCCTCCAGATGATTCCCATTATTTTTCTAGCCGTTGTAATTTTGATGTTATAGTGCTCTCTGAATTCTGCATCCAACAACATTATTACTCCAAAATCCCTGACTTGTGGATTTGGTGTTATCTGTTTGCCTTGGAGAGTTTTGTACCCTTTATTCTGTAGCTCCTTGTTATTACCATATCTTAGAAGTTGGAATTTTTCTTCGTTGAACTTCATATTGTTGTTTTTCTGCCTACTGGAATAATGTTTCGATATCATTTTGTAATTTTCTAATGTCACCTTCGTTCAATATTTCCTTACATATCTTTGTGTCATGTGCGAAGCATGATGCAATACTGTCCTTAATATCTGCAATCATTATTATGAACAGCAAGGGAGCTAATACTGTCCCTTGTGGGACAGAGCCCACGACTTCCGAGATTTCCGATTTAACTCCGTTTACCACCACTGTGTGTTCTTTGCGTCAAGAAATTAAATATCCACTTTCCTAGCTTTCCAGTAATTCCTGTATTCTTAAGTTTGTGTGCTATGATTCCATGGTCACATTTATCGAAGGCTTTAGCAAAGTCCATATATATTACATCTATGTTTTGTCGACACGGTTTCCAATATTTTCTCCTGGTGGTGTAGTAGCTGTGATAAGCATGATCTTCCAGCCCTGAAGCCATGTTGATTTGGGTTGTATAAGTCTCTTGTAGGTAGTTGTGAGACACCCTGTATATCTCCTTTGCAGCGAATATATATTTTATTTATGAAGTCTTTCCCAGTTGAGTTCTTTACAGCCATCAAACTTTGATGTGAAATTTTTTTGAATTTCTTCGTTTATTTATTTATTTCTTTATATGAGGACGTCAAGACTAGCAGGATTCAAGTTTTGCCTCTAATACATTCAAAACACTTTATAAGGTGTGAGGTGAGAGCCACTGGCCGATAATTCTTGGGCATTGCTCTGTTACCACCTTTAAATAGGGGGGCAATGTTCGCGTTCTTTAAGGGGAGTGGAAATTGTCCTGTATCGAGTGATTTCCTCCATAGTAAGTATAGCGGTTTGGCAATACTCGCTTTGCATTTCTTCAGAAATGTGGCACTCCATGTGTCTGGCCCTGGCGGTGAATTGTCTCACATCTGTGATAAGGCCGTAATTACATCTCCTTCCGTGAACTCGAAGTCCATTAATAGGTTTGTGCCGGAATTTGTTCTTGCTTGATTTGTATCTATGTCGAAAAACTCGTCTGGGTTTTCCACTTCCATCTCGGACTTAGGGGCAGGGCGTCGAGAGGGCGAGGAAGCCGGGTTAAGTCCCCAGGGCCCAGAAAGAGGGGGGATAAAATCTAAAAATATTAATAAAGCAATTGATTAAATAACAGAGGAAATATAATTAATGAACGTAAATTTTATAGAGATTATCATACTGTATGTTTTGAATAGTGACTTGGACATATAATCAATTTGCTTATGTACATAAAAACATTCATAATAAAATACTGAGTAAACAGTGGGGCCCGTGGCAGCTCTCGTCGGTCCTGCTTATGGGTGCTAAACACAGAGTTAAATAGTTCGCTTATTTATTTCGGGTCATTTGTGTACTTGGCCTCCCCGTCTATCAACGGACCAATACTCTCCTTACACTGCATTTTCCTTTTCGCAAACGTGTAGAAGTATTTTGGGCTATTTTTTGTTTCCTGCTACCTTGTTTTCCTCCTCGTTTGTCGTGTGTATGAATGTTTGCTTTGGGTCCATTTCTATTTCGCCAAGTTTCCTCTCTAGTTTGAGTCTCTCTGCATCAGTTCTGCATCTGTGATGTTTTACGGTTTGTCTTCGTTGCCTGAATAGTGTGCTGATTTTCCTCTCGAGCTTGGAATATGTTTCAGTATTATAGGTTTGGTTTCAGTCTCTATTATACATATTATTTCTTGTGGAGTCTTCTCGTGAAGTAGCAATTCCCAATTTTACCTCCTTTAAATCTTTATTTACGTTTTCCCAATTTACTTTCTTTGAATTTATGTTTAAGCCTTCAAATATTCCATCTGCCTCTCTAGGATGCGTTTTCGGACCTCTGGGTGCTTAACTTCAGTTGTATATAGATGAGGTTATGGTCGGAGAACTTTGTGTGCGTTACTTTTTTATTTATTATTATATCGTTGTTATTTGTCAAGATAAATCCAAAACGTTGTCTTTTCTCGTGCTTCACAGATTTCCTGGATAAGGGCGTAATGTTCCATAATATCTAAATAGCATTGTTGCTTGGGTTCTGTCATCTATAGTAATGTTGCCATTTTTCTTCAATGTTATGAATGGGAAATTAAAATCTCAAAAAATTAGAATATTTGTTGCTGGAGTTTCAAGTAATTTTAATGTTTTCTATTTAATTTGTAACAAATTGGAATTTACTTTTTGTGGTGGTTGGTGGTCTGTAGATGTTCATAATGGTTAGGTTCAGTTCTTTTACTTCTAATATAATAACTTCAACCGTGCTGTTTGATTTGTTTACCTTCACTCCACGTGTGTACGTGTTTTTCACGTAGATGCAACACCCTCCCCGCTCGTCTAGCCACTCTAAATGCTTTGTGTATGTTGTAGTCCAGCAATGCTAATTCAGTATCCTCGATACAGTTTTCACAGCCTTTTTCGCATTTATACAAGTGCGTTTCCGTTAGACATATCTCTGCAGGATTCGGTAGCTAAATTCTGTAAGTATTGTAATTTGCAGCCCGCATGGTCCGTGTAGAGGCCTTAAATACTTGTGTTTTATTGGGTTTCTAATTTCCGTGTTCAGTTTTCCTATATAGTGGTCGTTTCCAGGTCGATGTTCGTTCCTGTTTGGTGTTATTGGTTTGGCGGCTGCATTTGGGGGAAATGGGTTGCGGCACTTGATACCACTATGTAATGGTGTGGGAAATATACCTCTGGAGTCCTGTCTTTTCTTGTTAGCAGGGCAAGCTGTGCTTTTATAGTTCTCATTTACTCTAAAAAATTTATTTCCTAGCTCCTGTTGTTACTTCTAATTACGGATAGGGTCTGTTCTTCCCCGTTCTCTTCTTTGGGTACCCTTTATGTGAAAATATGGGCACTATATTTAGGCATTTTCTTTGTCAGCAGTGACTGTCTGCACATAGGAGGGTGGAAAAAGTGGCAGTTTTGTCCGTACCTGCAACCTGCATGTTCCATTCCTCCTCATATTGAAGCATTTTTTGGGGTGACTGTACCTGCAGTTTGCTCCATATATGCACGACTCGGTTTTATATATATATATATATATATATATATATATATATATATATATATATATATATATATATATATATAACAGGAAGGTAAATCAGTATCAGTGTTCCTCTTTTATTATTTAAAGAATTACAAATATTCAAAATTACATTATACAGTATAAATTTGAAATGATTTTAATGTGGAGAAAATAATAAGCAATGGCGGAAAATAAAATTGACAATTGTAAATATAGTTTGCTAAAATGATAAATGAAAGAACAAGAAGAAATAAAGGAAAATTGTTGAAGCCAACTGCAACCATGATTAGAAAAAACATCAATGTTTGTCAAATTATAAATACCAGTACTCTGAAGTGCTTATAATCTGTACCTCCTTGATTTTCTCGAGGCAAAATCTTCAATAACACTATCATAAGACAGGTGCCTGCTAATCTCTTGATTAATACTGATGATAACGAGTCCACTGAGGCGATCTTGTGCCATTGTGGATCTGAGATAGGTCTTTATGAGCTTTAGTTTTGAAAAGCTTCTTTCTGCTGATGCCACTGTCACTGGGAGATGCAAGCAATCCGAAGTGCTATCCAAAGATTGGGATAGATTTCTTTCAACTGCTTTTGATGAAGGTAACTTAGGAGTCCGAGTGCTGTCATGTTGTCTTTCAACTCTTTCGGCAAATTTGGAGGGTTCCCAATTTCAGTGGCAGATCTCTCCCATCACGGTTTTAAATTTTCGGATGACGTCTCTATGGCAATACTACATGAGGCGCCGCTGAGGTGACGGAATCAACGGGTGGTCAGATTTATTTGTTATATGTCTCGATATTATGATCAATAAACTGGTGATGTATTAGAGAGTTGATATATTAGATATAATTGATATTTGTCGTATAATAACCAAAAAAATATACCGTCACAAAAAATAGATTGATAACCGAACAGAAACACTGATAATATCGTATAGGCCGCGCGCACGCCATATTACGTACATAAAGAGACAGGGAAAAAAATTAAACGAAAAGAATTTTAACAGTGACAGTTCTGAACACACACTGGCAAAAAGTATCCTACAAATATAAATATAATAATACACGCTTATTTACATTCTTTTATGTGGTTTTGTGTCTTTTTTATAAATTTGGTGATGCTATAGCAACTAAAAATACGAAGAACAAACTAATTTTTGGGGGGCCCTCAAATTGATGGGGGCCCTGTGCAGCCGCACAGGCCGCACATAGTTGGGGCCGGCCCTGACTTCCTGCCTACATTCTAACACTTTAGCAACATCACCAAATTAAACTTAGCACCAACGATTTAGTCAGATATGAATAACCATGTTGCTAGTCCAGCCAAAACGAACGAACAGACCGGTTTCCGCTGTTTATCCCTTTGTGTTGCTATTCAGCTTTCTTTTATTGACTTTAGACTATATACATATATATACACACGTCACCTCACTCCCCTACAAGTTTAGTCTGTCAGGGGAATGAGAGACCCAAGACGACCTGCGGAGCGGGGTTGATTTAGTAGGAATAGGTGCAACCTGCATAGGCGGGCGAATTGAACCATTTTCCAGAGGATCGGTTCTCTCGGAATTCACGTTCCCATATCTGGTCCTGATGGCGTTTAATAGAACGACCATCTTCTAGTTGGCACTTGAAGAAAACAGAGCCCATTCTCTCCTGCACAGTTGCAGGAACCCATTTTGGTCCAGTCCCATAGTTGCGAATCATAACTGGATCATTAGGTTGCGCTTCTATAACTCTCCCTGTTTTAGTGTTGTGGTACAACTTCTGTTTTTCCTGATGGCGTAAAACTCGTTGTAACGTTTCGTTTGGACATAACAAATCAAAAACTTAACGAATTCCTTGGCCAATCATAAGTTTAGAAGGAGACACCCCCGTCGTTGTGTGAGGTGTTAGTCGATATTTAAACAAAAATTTATCCAACACCACTCGTTTCCTCCCCATGAGAATTAAGCATGGCTGACATGAAAGTACGGACCATGTTTTCCGCGAGACCGTTAGTAGACGGGTGAAAAACACTAAACCGGACATGTCTAATGCCATTTAGGCGGACAAAAGAACGAAATTCCTCACTGGTAAAACAAGTACCATTGTCGGAAACCAGAACTACGGGTAAACCCCATCGAGCGAAACACGAACGGAGTAAGCTAATAGTAACACCCAAAGTCGTGGAAGTGGTCGGAAAAATTTCCACCCACTTTGCGTAGGTCCACAATGACTAGGAAATAGGTATTATTTATAGGACCTGCATAGTCAACATGGATCCTATGCCAAGGTATAGTAGGCCATTTCCACGGATGAAGTTGACTTTTCCTTGGGAGATCTGTTCTCTAGGTAGCTTTGACAGAAACGAACCAATGATTCGAGTTCTCCATTGTAATAGCTTGGGGTTAGTGACCCCGCTAAGTTACTAGGTTTCTAAACAACAAACAAAGGCACTTACCGGTACGTTGAATCAGATATTCTTTAGGGCCTACTATAGATTTCCTGCGTCCCACAAAGCAGTCTACCTAAACTCTCTAACTTTACTAATTTAGAAGCTATAGACATTACCCTTAACTCTTATTATTTACTGACAACTTTCTACCCCATTTGTCACCTTAGAAACATCACCGAATTAAACTTAGCACCAACGATTTAGTCAGATATCAATAACCATGCTCTAGTCCAGCCAAAACCAAACGAACAGCCCGCGTTGCTCTGTTTATCCCTTCATTTTGCCATTCAGCTTTCTTTTAGTGATTTTTCCCTTTAGTGACTTTAAACTATATATATATATATATATATATATATATATATATACACATATACACAAGTCACCTCACTCCTCCCCTACAAGTTTAGTCTGTCAGGGGGGTGAGAGACTCTAGAGGACCTGCGGAGCGGGGTTGATGTAGTAGGAATAGGTGCAACATGCATAGGCGGGTGAATTGAACCATTTTCCAGAGGATCGGTTCTCTCTTCCGGAAGACTTCGGTCATTCTGCATTTCACGTTCCCATATCTAGTCCTGATGGCGTTTAATAGAACGACCATCTTCTAGTTGGCACTTGAAGGAAACAGGGCCCGTTCTCTCCTGCACAGTTGCAGGAACCCATTTTGGTCCAGCCCCATAGTTGCGAATCATAACTGGATCATTAGGTTGCGCTTCTATAACTCTCCCTTTTTTAGTGTCGTGGTACAACTTCTGTTTTTCCTGATGGCGTAAAACTCGTCGTTGTAACGTTTCGTTTGGACGTAACAAATGGAAAACTGAACGAATTCCCTGGTCAATCATAAGTTTAGAAGGAGACACCCCAGTCGTTGTGTGAGGTGTTAGTCGATATTTAAACAAAAATTTATCCAACACCACTTGCATTTCCTCCCCACGAGAATGACGCAAGGCCGACTTGAAAGTACGGACCATGTTTTCCGCGAGACCGTTAGTAGACGGGTGAAAAACACTAGACCGGACATGTGTAATGCCATTTAGGTGGACAAGAGAACGAAATTCCTCACTGGTAAAACAAATACCATTGTCGGAAACCAGGACTACGGGTAAACCCCATCGAGCGAAATACGAACGGAGTAAGCGAATAGTAACACCCGAAGTCGTGGAAGTGGTTGGAAAATTTTCCACCCACTTAGTGTAGGCGTCCACAATGACTAGAAAATAGGTATTATTTATAGGACCTGCATAGTCAACATGGATCTTATGCCAAGGTATAGTGGGCCATTCCCAAGGATGAAGTGGACTTTTCCTCGGGAGATCTCTGTTCTCTAGGCAGCTTTGACAGGAACGAACCAATGATTCAAGTTCTCCATCTAAACCGGGCCACCAGAAATAAGCTCTCGCTAGCTCTTTCATTTTTGTTGCACCCATGTGTTCAGCGTGAAGTTCCTTCACTAAATTCGACCTGCCTTCATTCGGAATTATCACTCTGTGGCCCCATAAGAGACAGCCATTTTGGATCGAGAGTCCAGACTGACGTTGATAAAAAAGCTGTAATTCACTCTCAACCTTAGTAGGCCAACCAACTGAGCAGTAATGGATGACCCTAGACAGAATAGGGTCTGATTTTGTCCACTGCTCTATTTGTACTGCAGATACTGGGGTGGATTCCAAAAACTCTACCAAGTGAACCCATTCTGTAGGTATGTATAAGTACGCATTCATTTAGATTTTCTAAAGGCAACCTACTTAGCGCATCAGCCGTACCTAGAAGTTTGTCTGACCGATGTTCTAAGTCAAATTTATAGGCTTGTAGAATCAGTGTCCATTGTTGAATCCTACCTGAGGCCATAACTGGAATATTTTTATTAGGTGAAAATAAACCTAAAAGAGGCTTATGGTCAGTAATTAGTTTAAATTCATGACCCCATAGATAGAAATGAAATTTTTTTTACTGCAAATACTAAGGCTAAGGCTTCACGTTTAAGTTGTGCATATCGTCTTTCAGTCTCAGTTAGTGTTCTAGAAGCAAAACAGATAGGCCTATCTACACCATCAATGTGGTGAGATAACATTGCCCCAATTCCATAAGAACTGCTATCTGCTGAAACTATGAGAGGAAGTTTAGGATCATAATGCATTAGGAGAGTGGACTTTAGTAGTACGTCCTTGGAAGCCTCAAATGCTTCCTTTTGGGTTTTCTCCCATCTTCACTGTTCCCCAGATCGTAATAGCTCATTTAGGGGTTCAAGGAAAGTCGATGCATTAGGCAAAAATTTCCTATAAAAGTTTAGGAGACCAAAATAAGCTTGTAACTGTGTGATGTTTTGTGGAGGTGGTGCATTTTTTATTGTTTCTAGTTTATCCACCATTGGATGAATGCTTGAGGCATCTATGCGGAACCCTAAATATGAAACCTCATTAGTGACCCACGAACACTTTTCTTTCTTTAGCTTAAGTCCGGCATCCCGGAGTCTTTTTTAGAACTGTGGTTAATCTAGTTAGTGTTCTTTTTTAGATGAACCTGAAATGAAGACATCATCTAGAAAATAAAGTACCCTCAGAATGTGACCTAGAACTTGGTCCATTGTCCTCTGAAAAATATCCGGAGCCGATGCTATTCCATAGCATAGCCTATTGTACTTATATAGGCCTCGGTCCATATTTATTATAGTTAGCTCTTTAGAATTTTCATCTAAACTTAGTTGAACATAGGCTTGGGACATATCTAGTTTTGTGAAATATTTACCCCCATCAAGAGAGCTAAATAATTCATCAGGCTCGGGTATAGGGTAGCAATCTAGGACGACTGCTCTATTTGCTGTTAAACGCTAATCCCCACATAACCGCACGAACTTGTCAGGAACTACTGGGGCAGTCCCACTTGGCGTGTGTGACTGGTTCGATAATTTTATTTTTGAGCAGCCTGTCAATTTCTAAATCTACCTTCTACCGCAGTGCATGCTCAATTAAACGAACCTTACAAAATTTCGGAGTTACATTAGGATCTACTTCTATACAGACCTGATGGCCTTTTAAGTTGCCCACTTCAGGCCCCAAAACAGAAGAAAACTCCCTTAACAATGAGTCTATGTCAGACGGATATGAGAGTGTATGCACATCTGCCTGACCCTTTGGCAAAATTTTGTCAATAGGCATTTTCAAAGCATCAATCCAATCACGGCCTCGTAGAGTAGGCCCTTGCTCATCCACCACTAAAAGAGTTAAGGGGTGAGACAAAGTTTTCTTGAGTGTAACTGTGATGGATGCTTCTCCACAAATAGATATTTGTATGTCCCCATGTTTTTTTAGTATTGTTTTAGATGCATGTAGTTTAGGTGCATTTATGAAAGTTTTGTCAAAAACTGTTTTGGACATGACAGTTCGGGCAGCACCTGTATCTGGTTCTAGAGGAACTGTAATTCCATTTAGGCCTACCTCTACAATATATGGGCCTGTATTATCACCACTTTGCTGCTCATAAAATAGGTACTCCACTCCAATGTTCGAAGTATTTCCCGTTTTGAGGATTTACACCAGGAATGTTGTTAGAATTTTCACCCCTTGTTTTCTTCGAAAAACAAACTTTAGCTATGTGGCCTATTTTACTACAGTTTCGGCAAACTGCTGCTTCAAAAGGGCAGGCCGCTTTCCAATGGTGTTTTCCACACCCAGTACATGGCTTGGAAGGCTTTTCCTCCTGTTTAGCGTTTGAATTAGTGGGTTTAGTCATATTTGCCGCATATCTTTTATTTGTCTGTCTAGTAGGCTCATTAGGTCTGCCAGGCCTAGAAGATTTAAAGCTATTTACGTGTTGGGCTTTACTACCGCGACTGCCAAAAGCTCTAACATCTTTAGCAGCTGCTTCTCTAGCCGCAGCTATTTCTACAGCCTGACTAAAAGTTAGGTCCTGTAATCTGTATAGCTAATAGGGCACTCTGGGTAGACTCCTCTTTGAGACCCATTACAAACCTATCTCTTAGCATTTCGTCTAATTTGTCCTCAAATTTACAAGTACGGCTATGGGCTTTTATTCCTGCAACAAACTCTGCAATGCTTTCATTCACCGTCTGATGCCTCGAATAAAATTTGAAACGTTCATAGATGAGAACTACTCGGGTTTGTAGTGATCGGTTAGGGCCTGTACCAATTCACTATAGGTGCAAGTTTCCGGTGTTTTAGGAGCAACTAGGTCCATAACTAAGCCAAACGTTTTAGGGCCTATTATAGTTAAAAAGGTAGGTACTTGTTATTTATTTATTTATTTGTTGGGTTAAAATCCCAGCTGAGCCGTGAACGGCCAAGTTCTAAAGGCCCAGTTCAACCTACAGCCCAAGTTAAGCTAAAATTAAAACTTACGGACTTGAGGTCCTATTAGGTCCTACCTCAGGGTTGCTGACTCGATGTGGGCATAACTTAGGCCTCAGTTGCATGAATTTAACATAAAAACAAAAGGGGCGCTATTTATGGTCTTTCTCAACCTTGCAACAACAACACAACCTGCACTGTTGCACGATGCAACAATCTTGTATCTAAACAACCAAACAATTGAAAGAGAGCTCTCTATAAGACCACACCCTGTAAGTACAGCATTCCACAAACGAGTAGAAAAGACGCGCAGCGCCCCAAAATGATGCCACAAGAGTGCCCAAACAATGATGCCACAAGAGCCCAAAAATGCTAGCTCTAAATTAAGTGAATTTTTCACTAACCTTAGAAGCAATGCTGCATCAATCAGCTTAGTCATCATATCGCCTTGGGACAACAATGGTTCTTCCTCTTCTAGATTTTCTAACACTCCCCACCGAAGAGGCATTGTTGTCATTACCTTCTGCAAGGTTAGCCAAGCCTTCTCCATGAGGCTGTAACTCAAATGTTTCATCTTGACTATCTGTGTTTTTTGCTGATTTCTAAAGCATAGAGTTTTTGTATAGGTCTCTTTAATTTTCCTCCTGAAGTCTTTACCAATGCAGACCTAACTAAATTGTCTTTGCCAACAAACAACTCTTCAATTATGCCAAGCTTCCAGCATTGCCTTGGTCTTTCATCCCCAATCATTACCACTTCTCCCACCTTGATACAATTTGCATTGGAGCCCTTTACCTTGCCTGATGGGTAATAATTGAGTTCTGGCAAGTATTCCATCTGCCACCTCTTCCATAACTGATCTTGTAGCTCTTCAAGGTACCTGAACCGTCTGGTTAACTCTCCTTGAGTGCTCTGGATAGGCTGCAAGTCTTCTGGCACACTGGGGCTTGATGTTAATCGTTTACTACAAAGAAAATGATTTGGTGTCAATGGCTCTGCATCCTACATACTGTTATAAACAAAAGTGATAGGCCTACTGTTCACCATTGCTTCTACTTCACATAAAACAGTGCAGAATTCTTCTTTGCTCAAATGAGCATTAGCTAAAAATTTCTTTAATGGACACTTTACACTTCTCACTAGCCTTTCACAAAATCCTCCCCACCATGGTGCTCTCTCAACAATAAACTCCCACTGTACCCCTTGGTGTGAAAAGTAGGATTGGAATCCTTCCTCTTTTAGCAAGGACCAAACTTCTTGGAGTTCCTTTGCAGCCTTTTTGAAGGTTTTTGCATTATCCGATATGATTTTATTTGGGAAACCCATTCTGTTCACAAACCTTTTAAAGGCCAAAAGAAATACATCACTACTTAAGTTGCTTACCAACTCCAAATGGATTGCTCTGGTGGTAGCACATGTGAAAAGACATATATAACCTTTGTTAGACTCCCCTTGCTCATACACATAGACTGGACCTGCGAAGTCTACGCCCACTACATCAAATGCGGCAGTATAGACACACCGTTCTCTTGGAAGTGGAGCCACCTTTTCATAATAAGGCTTTGCACTCCAACGCTTGCAAACCACACATTTATGCAGTGGTGGGCACGCGCAACGATTTTTGTAGCGCCGCAACCGCAACCGCAACTCTGCTGAAATAGTTGCGCCGCACGCGCAAGCGCAACCCTTTTCAAAAAGTTGCGCCGCAAGCGCAAGCGCAACCAAAAATGTTGCGGCAAGTTGCGGCGCAACTGCCCACCTTTGCATTTAACATATATCTGCAGTGGTGGGCACGCGCAACGATTTTTGTAGCGCCGCAGCCGCAACCGTAACTCTGCTGAAATAGTTGCGCCGCACGCGCAAGCGCAACCCTTTTCAAAAAGTTGCGCCGCAAGCGCAAGCGCAACCAAAAATGTTGCGCCGCAACTGCCCACCTTTGCATTTATGCAAGACCTTTTTTACTACTTGTCTAATTTTGGGAATCCAAAACTGTTGTCTGATCTCTATTATCACTTCTCTAACTCCAGCATGTAACAGCTTATGATGAGTATCCAGGATCAAAAGGTCCACAAAGTGCCCCCCAGAAGGTAGTAAAATTGGATGTCTTTTCTCCTCTGGAAGCCCAGAAAACTGTAGTCTACCTCCTACTCTCAATAAATCCTGATCCAAAAACACATCCAAACCCTTGAGAGCAGAATGTGTTGGTAGAACCTGTAATGGACGGCTGGTGAGCAATTCTCTCTATTCACCAAATTTTTCCTTCTGCACATATACCACCCAGTATTTCCTGGCTTGCTGAATCTCCTTACTGTTCAGAATTCCTTTCTTCTTGTTTCTCCCTTAATATTGTTGGTAAATCTATATACCCCTGCTGTCACTTTTAACAACCTTTTCAGATTGCTAATGTCCTCAAGCTTCAATATGGGGTCCTGCTGCATAACTTGACAACTGTTCACAGTGCATTTTCTCACCTCTCACCCATGCTTCTTCAGCCTGGCATTCTCCTACAATAGGCTGATTAGAAGGCTAGTTTTCACTTCCAAGTTTTAGCCACTCCGGCCCATTCCACCACAAACTTGACTGTGCAAGATCTTTCACTGAAATTCCTCGTGTTGGTAAATCAGCTGGGTTTTGGGTGCCTGGACAATGTTTCCATTGCTTGGGATCTGTGTGCGCTTGAATTTCCTCTACCCTATTGGCCACAAATGGTTTCCATTTCCTTGCCTGGCTTCTTAACCAGTGCCAAACTATAGTGGAGTCTGTTCAATAATAGCTTGGAATTTCAAAGAGGGCCAAAGACTTTTGCACTGTAACTGCAAGCCGACTAGCAATAACTGTACCTGTAAGAGTCCGGTTTTATTATTATAGACCTTTACAAGTTTACGTAGATAATTAACTAAATGCCAGGGTCACCAGCGCCCAAATACTAGATTGGCATACAGCAGTGCGGCGCAAAATTAATTTTAATAAACGAAGGGAAGGACTGATTATAAAATCATCAATATGAATTTTGTATTTTATTGACAACAATTAATAACTATATGCAAAAGGGGATTTTTACCCGTAACAACTTTGATGGACATATAAATGCGAGATTAAATAATGGCCCGTTTAGCTAATATATAACAGTCTGCAAATTATACTGATTATAATAATAAATATGTAATAATACAAATAATAATGCAACAATAATAATAATAATAATACTTTAATAATAATAACACTAATAATATAATAATAATAATAATAGTAATAATAATAGCCACAATGAAAACCTTGTCTGCAAAGAGACAGACAAGAATACTGTAAGTGATATTTCAGAGAAAAAGAATAATAAAAATGGCAATAATTAATAATTAAAATACATATGCTATATAGGCCCAGTAACCTGTGGATGATAAATTACAGTTAATTCTCATTATGGGATTGTGTTAAGTTGAATGGGAGAACTAAGGAAGTATGTAGGCCACAAATGACTAGTAGGCCATCTGCTAAGAAAATACATGACATAATAGGCTTATATTATAAAGTAAAATATACTAAGAAAATTAATAGGCAGGCCTATGCCTCTTCAATATATCGAGCTGAGGTTAATCTAAAACAAAGACTATGGTAGGCCTCAGCTAGGCTAGTTACAATTTGGCTTTTGCCTATAGACCTACCTTAGCCTAAGGTAATTTATTGTATGAATTGTACAGTAATATTTATTATGAATCTTACAGTACTAATCACAAACACTATAAGGCTTGTTAATCTCTGCAGTATGCGGTATTGCATACAGATATACAATAGTAAAGAATATAAATATTATAAATAGGAACTTACCACGAAGAACCTTTGCTTGCTGGCGCCGTGTTTTCAAATAATAAAATGTGTAACGGCGTCCTTTGTGTTGTTGTACATAAGTTTGTTTTTACTATACAATTTTACCAACAAGCCATAATAATCCTTAAAAGCCAATTCATGTCTAGTCACACCACACTGAATGCTTAAGAATTAAATTTGATCACTGGACATGTTTAACTTGTATTTATTTATTTATTTAGATTTAAATATTTCACTCATGCCAATTTGTGGCAGTTTTCACTAATAAAAAATAATCTTGTGGTGCAAGGCACTACAAGTACTGCCCCCCAAAAACATGGTTGTCAGGGGTAAAAAAAAAACACTTAAATGTCAAAGCGCACTGGCTTACGAATGACTCTTCCAGAACGAGTCATTGTTTGCTTTTGGACGGCAATATCCTGCAGCACTGGTTCTGAAGGCATGGATGGTGCTACAGGTGCAGTAGGGACATTGGGGGAAGGGGATTCTTGGTGCCTGTGCAATGGGGCCACTGGCTGGTTCAAAGACAGTTGGTTGCGATAATGAAGGAGAATTGGAAGAGGGATGATAGATTGTTGTACCCTCGGATGAGGTGGTGGTACATATGATTTAGGAAGGGTAGATTGCTGTACCTGTATATGAGATGAAGATACAGAAGATTGAGGAGGGATAGGTTGCTGTACCTGTATTTGAGGTGGAGGTACAGAAGATTGAGGGAGGATAGGATCTTTTGTTGGAGAAAAATCAAGGTATGCTGGTTTCAAGCGGTCCACAGAAACGGTTTCACGCTTGCCCACCTTGTCAATGATGAAAGTTTTGGGTCTACGGTCTAGCACAAGGAAGGGACCATCATAGGGACAGTGAAGAGGGTAGCGGTGAGCATCATGTCTCAAGAAAACATGTGTGCAAGTTTGTAAATCAGGGGAAACGAAGGTAGTTTGTGAAGTGGAAGTTCTAGGTGCTGTGGGACGAATTTGCTTCATAACAGAGCGTAATGTCTTGGCATACGAAGCAGGATCACATGTGGAAATAATGGGTTTGTAAGTTTGTAAATCAGGGGAAACGAAGGTAGTTTGTGAAGTGGAAGTTCTAGGTGCTGTGGGACGAATTTGCTTCATAACAGAGCGTAATGTCTTGACATACGAAGCAGGATCACATGTGGGGTTAATGGGTGTAGGTGTGAAAAATTCTCCGGGTAACCGGAGTGTGGTACCGTAAACTAATTCTGCTGCAGAGCATGCAAGATCAGTCTTCAGAGCAGTACGAATTCCGAGTAGGATTAGGGGTAGCCTGTCCACCCATGTAGTAGATGGATCAGTGGCTCGCAAGGAACTTTTAAGTTGACGATGGAAGCGTTCTACCACCCCATTGGATTGCGGGTGATAGCTTGTTGTTCTGATGCGCTCAGTCCCAAGAAGGAGCATGAGTTCCTTCCATAAGGCCGATTCAAACTGGGCACCTCTGTCTGTGCAAATGGTTGCAGGTATTCCAAAACGGGAAACCCAACATGAAACAAAGGCATGAGCTACTGCAGAAGCAGTACAAGAAGTCAAAGGAACAGCTTCTGGCCATCTTGTGAACCTATCAATGACAGTGAGAAGATAGGTATAACCTCGAGAAGAATAGAGGGGGCCGACTATGTCTAGATGTATGGCCTCAAAACGAGCCTTCGGCAAAGGAAAGGTACCAATTTCTGACTTTGTGTGTCGGTGAACTTTGGCACGCTGACATTGAAGGCAAGATCGAGTCCAATTGCGGATATCTTTGTTCATACTTGGCCATACAAACCTAGCTGCAATTAATTTTTGGGTGGCCTTAATTCCCGGGTGAGAAAGGGAATGGAGTTTAGCAAAAACAGCTCTTCGCAGCCCTTGTGGGACCAACGGTCGAATATGCTCAGTCGAGACGTCACACAAAATTTGTAAGTCTGACTTGGGTTCAACTGGTAAAGAGCGGACTTGCAACGAAGTGGGTGAATTAATAAGAGCTTGGAGGTCTGTATCCGTGGACTGAGCCTTAGCCATCTCTGAAAGGTTGATGTGAGAGTGTCCAGGGTCAGAAATTGCTGAGATGCGAGACAGCGCATCCGGCACAACATTCAAAGAACCTGAAATGTGTCGAATGTCTGAAGTAAATTGAAGAATAAAATCAAGGTATCTTCTCTCAGTAGGAGCATGAGAGTCTGATTGAGAATGGAGAGCAAATATTAACGGACGATGATCCGTAAAAATGCTAAAGTCACGTCCTTCCAGGAATGACCTGAAATGACGGATGGAGAGGTATATCGCCAGCAACTCTCGACCGAAAGTGCTGTACCTCATTTGTGAAGGTGAGAGCTTGCGTGAAAAGAATGCGAGAGGTTCCCAAACGCCTGAAACAAGCTGCTGGAGCACTCCTGACACGGCAACGTCAGAGGCATCAGTGGCTAAGTTCAGAGGAGCGTCTGGTTGAGGGTGAACAAGGCATGTAGCTTGTGCTATAGCCTCTTTTGCTTGTGAAAAAGCATTGGTAGCTTCGGGGTTCCACAAAACTACAGTGGATCTGCCCCTTTTTGATTGGCGAAGAAGAGAGGTTATGGGTGCAAGAATGTTTGCACACTGAGGAATGAAGCGATGGTAGAAGTTTACCATCCCTAAGAAGCGGCGAAGTTGCTTTTGAGTTTGCGGTTGTGGGAAAGACCTTATCACAGATACTTTATTTTCGAGAGGAGAGATGCCCTTCGAAGTAACCTTGTGTCCTAAGAAGGTGAGTTCATCTACAGCAAAGACACATTTTTCAGGGTTTAGCAATACACCATATTCTGCCAACGACCGAGAAAAAACTAAGCGTAAATGTTGAATATGTTCTGAGGGAGAAGAACTTGCGATGAGAATGTCATCGACATATGTGAAAGTGAAGGAGAGACCTCTCAACACTTCATCAATGAAGCGTTGAAAAGTTTGGGCCGCATTACGCAGTCCGTATGGCATTTTTGTCATTTCAAATAACCCAAAAGGGGTTGTTATAGCAGTTTTATGTATGTCTTCAGGGTGTACAGGAATTTGATGAAAGGCTCGCACCAAGTCAAGGCGTGAAAATACTGTGGTGCCATGGAGAGCAGAAGTAAAATCGTGTAAGTGAGGAAGGGGATAGCGATCTGGAATCGTGTTGTCATTCAAAGCACGATAATCTCCACATGGACGCCAGTCTCCAGGTGTAGGTTTTGGGACCATGTGTAAAGCAGAGGCATACGGGCTACTTGAAGGCCGTATAATACCGAGTTCGAGCATGTGTTCAAACTCTCGTCTCACAATTGCAAGACGATCTGGAGCTAAGCGACGTGGGCGGGTGAAAACAGGTGAGCCTACCGTATCAATACGGTGGACAACAGAGTGTTTAATAGGGGTATCCTTAGAACAGGGTTGAGTAAGGGAAGAAAATTCATTTAGGAGCTGCTCTATAGCAGGTGAGCACTGTGGCAGAGAACTTGCCAATAATGAAGAGGGGTGCGCGGTAGGAGAACCAATTACTGAAAGATGTGTGGCATTATCAATTAATTGTGCTCTACGAACATCAACTAATAAATCATTAGCAGAAAGAAAATCAGAGCCTAACATTGGGGTATATACATCCGCGACAAGAAATATCCAGCGGAAAACACGTCTAAGTCCAAGAGAAACTGAAATAGAACGACGTCCATAAGTGTGAATAGATGAAGAATTAGCTGCACGTAAAATGAAAGGAGAAGGTCCGTTTGCACGGTCTGCGGCTGTTGCAGGAATAACACTGTATTGAGCTCCAGTGTCAATAAGGAATGCATAGCCTGAAAGTGGATCATGCAAGGTGAACGTTGGACCAGGTGGTGCAGTAGTTTGTGAATCATTAAATTTTTGTGGAGGAAGGTTAGTATTGCTGTGGGAAGGAGTTTGTGTTGTATTTGAAGGATTAGTTGGGTATTAAATTAGTTGTGGTTGAATAAGTAGGTTGCAATTCTTTAACTTTACTTGCATACGTATGTGTTGGTTTGACAGTGTTAAATGAGGTAGTTGAGTGCGTAGTAATAGGTTGATTATTTGTGGTAGAGTAATACTTAGTTAAAATTGAGGTAGAATTAGATGGAGTAGTGGTAGGGTTAGTTGAAGAAAGGATAGGTTGAGAGGCTGTAGCGTCAGACGCCTGTGACACCAGCCTAGTTAGTTTAAAGGAGGATTAGGAGTCCATGGACAAGGTGTGAGACAGCGCGTTGCACGATCTTTAAACTTTTCATGATACCAGCAAGGGGGGTATGACAGTAGACTGAGGTAAGGAAATAGGTTGAGAATGAGGCTGAGTAGTGATAGTGGGGATTGAGGATGAGGTAAGGCTAATAGATTTGAATTAGGAGCAACCAACTGACCTGTTTGCGGTGGCTGTGGTTGTAGTAGAACGAGGCGTTGTCCAGGTTCATATTGGGAGGCTCTATTTGGACCAGAGGGTCGTCCTCGTCTTGAAGAACTTCTCTCTCGTTCCCTGTTGTTAGCTAGCTCTATTCGGAGAGCTTTAAATTCATCTTTAATTGTTTGTAGAATTTCGTTGGATACTTTAAGACATTGTGCGGCCAGACTCTGAGTGTCGTCCTGCGTGGCACAGATTTGGGGGTGATGGGTGTGGTTATCTACTTGGCCAAGGTGGATTTCAATCATCATCTTATCAGCTGTTTTGGCCATAGTGAGGAGGTCTGTATCTTCTGGCATACAACGGAGCATTGGTCGTAGGGCAGTGGGGAGACCATTGAGGAAGCGGCGTCGCATTAAGGGTGAGTTTTTATCGTCTTCATTGGTCTGTCCAGCCAGGTCTTGCAGATGCCTCAGGAAGGCTGTTGGCGTTTGATCCCCAAGAACTTGGTCCTTGAGTAGAGCATTGAGTCGCTCTTCTTCTGATTGGCCGAGTCTCCTGACTAACTCGCTGAGGAGGCTCTCAAAAGCTTGGTCAGACGGAGGCAATAGAGTCACATCCCGCACTACTTTGTATACTAGTGTAGGCAGGAGGTTCTTTGTGATAAGGAACTTGGTTCGTGGGTCCGTAATTCCTTTTATCGCGAAATAATCCCGCAGTTGACTCACAAAGATTCCAGGCTCTTCAGCGGTGAATTGTGGAGTGGTAGGCTGATACATTGTTAGAAGGTCTGTTATAGGTGGTGAATTTGGAGTACCACCGTTGGATGATCCTAGGTTGTTGTTGGTCATTGTGGCTATTATTTGTTACAAGGTACTAAAAAAAATTAAAAATGTGTCAAAAACTGACAAGATTTCAACAAATGTTGTTGAATGTAAATAATGGCTTCAGGTAAGCTTGGTTGAGTATGAGACTCAATTGGAGTTATGAATGCCAATAACAAAAAGTTACGTAAAAAATTTTTTTTTATGATGTAGCCCAATATTAGCAGAAAAATAGTCTGCGTATAGGCTGTTTGCAAAATATAAGTAAATTTGCACAAAAAAAACTTTAGAAAACGCTGATTTTATAAAAAGGCAAAATAAAAGGAATATATTTTGCAATAGAATACACTTCCAGTACAGGTGAGTGCTTAGTACTAGTGAATTTAATAAAATTATAGATGCAGACTGAATATATTGACAAAAATTGAGAAAAACTTTTAGAATTTTTTTTGCATAAATTACGGTGTTTGGTCACTCCAGGAGGGTCACCAATTGTGAGTCGTTTTATTATTATAGACCTTTACAAGTTTACGTAGATAATTAACTAAATGCCAGGGTCACCAGCGCCCAAATACTAGATTGGCATCCAGCACTGCGGCGCAAAATTAATTTTAATAAAAAAGGGAAGGACTGATTATAAAATCATCAATATGAATTTTGTATTTTATTGACAACAATATAACTATATGCAAAGGGGATTTTTACCCGTAACAACTTTGACATATAAATGCGAATTAAATAATGGCACCGTTTAGCTAATATATAACAGTCTGCAACTAATACTGATATAATAATAAATATTAATATACAAATAATATGCAAAATAATAATAATAATATTAATAATAATAACACTAATAATAATAATAATATAATAATAATAGCCACAATGACAACCTTGTCTGCAAAGAGACAGACAAGAATACTGTAAGTGATATTTCAGAGAAAAAGAATAATAAAAATGGCAAAATTAATAATTAAATACATATGCTATATAGGCCCAGTAACCTGTGGATGATAAATTACAGTTGATTCTCATTATGGGATTGTGTTAAGTTGAATGGGAAACTAAGGAAGTATGTAGGCCATGATAGTAGGCCATCTGCTAAGAAAATACATGACATAATAGGCTTATATTATAAAGTAAAATATACTAAGAAAATTAATAGGCAGGCCTATGCCTCTTCAAATATAGAGCTGAGGTTAATCTAAAACAAAGGCTACGGTAGGCCTCAGCTAGGCTAGAGTTACAATTTGGCTTTTGCCTAGATAGACCTAACTTAGCCTAAGGTAATTTATTGTATGAATTGTACAGTAATATTTATAGTATGAATCTTACAGTACTAATCACAAACACTATAAGGCTTGTTAATCTCTGCAGTATGCGGTATTGCATACAGATATGCAATAGTAAAGAATATAAACATTATAAATAGGAACTTACCACGAAGAACCTTTGCTTGCTGGCGCCGTGTTTTCAAATAATAAAATGTGTGAACGGCGTCCTTTGTGTGTTGTACATAAGCTTGTTTTTACTATACAATTTTACCAACAAGCCATAATAATCCTTAAAAGCCAATTCATGTCTAGTCACACCACACTGAATGCTTAAGAATTAAATTTTATCACTGGACATGTTTAACTTGTATTTATTTATTTATTTAGATTTAAATATTTCACTCATGCCAATTTGTGGCAGTTTTCACTAATAAAAAATAATCTTGTGGTGCAAGGCACTACACACCCATCAATTCCAACCTTGGAACATAAAGCCTTTTCAAAGGTGCTACTCTGCTCTTTGCAGCAACCAACCTGCAACTTACTTCCTCTTGCAATGCGACTCTTATATAAATACAAGTTGCATAGGCTTCCTCACTTGCATCACAAAAGATGTGCAGCTCCATATTGTCTGGACTATTGTTCAACTCTCCAAAGTACCATCTTGGGATTTCAATGTCTCCAAGATGTGCCAATTCTTTGAACCAATATTTCCACCTTACCACCATATGATCAGGTAACTCTTGGTCCCAACCAAGTCCAATTTCCCAGAGGCTCTGAAACCAAATTTTTGACTTTATCACAAATGGAGCCAGGAATCCAAGAGGATCAAAGACCTTTGAAGCCAAACTAAGAGCTGTACGTTTTGTCCACCTTGTCTCATTCTCAGCCAGCTCTACTAAAGATTTCCCATTGAAGGTAAACAAATTATCATCTTGCTGCCAAACAATGCCTAGCACTTTTGCGTCTATTGCCCACAACTCCTTAATACCAGAATCCTCAATACTTTCTGCTGCATCAGGTACTACTCTTGTAATTGAGAATGATTGGTCTGCCATTTTCTAAGCTCCATGCCAGCCTCCCTCATTACAGCTCTAGCCTCCATGAATATCTGTTTAGCCATTTCTGTATTATCCACGGAACACAGCAAATCATCAACATAAAAATTTTTCCTCATGTTTTCAATAGTGTTAGGATAGACTTCAGAATATTTCTTAAAATGGTACTGCATAGTAGCTGCCAACAGAAATGGACTAGAGCTGAGGCCAAACAACACTGACTTCATTCTATATGCTTGAACCTTAGGTTCATTTTCCAACAAGTCTTTCGTATCCACCCACAGATACCTTACTGCATCTCTGTCCTCTGGTTTTAACTTTATCCGCAAAAAGGCTTGCTTCACATCTGCAGTCAATGCTACTCTACCAAACCTGAATCTCGGTAACAAGGAAAATAAATCTGCATTTAAATTTTGCCCAGCATCCAAGCAGTCATTCAAGGACACACCACCTTTGTCCTTGGCTGAGCCATCAAAAACTACCCTCAGTTTGGTGGTAGTTTTGTCTCGCCGTACCACTGCCTGGTGTGGCAGATAATGTGCCTCCTGGCTCACCAGCTCACCTTGCACCCTTTCAGCATAGCCCTCCCTTACATAGCTTAGGATGGCCTCATTGTATTCAATTAACATCATCTCATTTTTTCTTAGCCTGTACAATGAAGTCTCCAACCTCCGATTAGCTAGCTGAAGGTTTGAACCGGGTTTGCAAGAATCCTTCCAAGGGAGGCCAACTTCATAACAACCATCTCTAAACCCAATCTCTCTTTCAAATTGCTCTAAAACATCATTGTTCACTGTACTTGTCTGTTTGTCCTTTATGCCAATGGATTCAAGTTCCCAAAACGCTTTCAAATGCCTTTCCAAACCATGGCTGTTCTCCTCAATCTTAACAAAAAGAGCCTTAACTTCCATTTCATTGCAATAGCTACCATGTAGCATCCAACCTAGCTTACTTTCAATAGCTGGCCTCGAGATCTGCGGACAATATTACCAGTGATGAAGTCCCAATAATAGTCAGCTCTAATCAAAAGACTAATATCTTCTGTTCCTTCAAACTTATTATTGCCCAAATTAATTCCTTTAACTTGCAATTCTTGGACACATGCCATATCTAAACAAGTAGTGACTGGAGCACAAAGTTCCTCAATCTCTATAGCTTGGACCTTGATAGTGGGACTTTGCGGTAACAACCCCTTAACCAGAACTTCTACCTTCTTAAATTTGGTTCGGTTTTGAACGGAACCCCCAACCCCGAAATTCTTAAATTTTCCCTCTTAAGTTCTTTAAATTTCAATTTTCTGGAAATTCTGGTCTTAATAAAACTACATTGGCTACCACTATCAAACAACACACTTACAGTAGCTTCTCCATCATTCCCAATTAATAAGGCTGCAGTTGTTTGCAATAATCCCCCTTTACTTTTACTCCCTTTCATAGCAGTGGCATGTGCCACTGATGTCTCAACTGCTGGGGTAGGCCTACTATGAGTGTTTTCACACAATGGCTGATGCCTGCCATAACATTTTTTGCACAAAATTTTAAACTTACAAAACTTTGCTCTGTGACCTTTCAAAAAACATTTAAAACATGCTGTGGACTTAGTTACCCTGTCCTTTCTCTCCTCAAAAGGTAAAGCCTCAGCCACCTCACATTTATATGACTTGTGGTTGCCTTCGCAAAATATGCATTCCTTGATTCCCTTTAATTTATTCTCAGAGGATGCATGTAGAGCTGACACTGTACCTGGGCTATTCCTTTTTGTAGAAACTTTGGTGCTGTGCCTGCCTTTGTCCCCTTGTTTAACATCCCACTGTGCAAACTCAATTCCCTCTCGTCTTGCTAATTCTGTGCCTAAAAGACTTAACATCTGCTGAAGGGGGATGTACACATGTTCTGTAGAGTGCCCCTACTTAATTCAAGCAAAATTGAGCTAGGCAATTTAGACTCCAGTATAGTAACCAACATTATACCATACCTTTCCATTCCTACACCCAAGTTGTCCAGGGACCTAGTTCTAACTTCAAATTCATCATATAACTGCCGTAACTCCTTGACACTATTAGGATTATTAACAGGAGGTATAGCTAAAAGTTCACGGAGGTGGCTTTTAATTAGATCTCTGGCTTACCAAACTGTTTCTTTAATATATCCCAAGCCACATTATAATTAGCCTCTGTTAATGCTAATCCTGCTATTGTCTTTGCTGCCTCCCCTTCCAAGAGGGACTGCAAATAATTAAACTTCTCTACCGCACTTAACACTTGACTAGAATGAACTGTTGATTGAAAACTGTCTGCCCATCCTTGCCATTCCTGAATACTCCCAGAAAATGTTTTGAGTACAAGCCTCGGTAATTGAACTGCAGATCTGTTAACCTTAACTTCACAAACACCATTTGTTGAGTGTTGTGTTTCATTATTAGACCTGGTCTCTAACTGTACTGAGCTGCTAAACTCTTTTGCTCGGTGGCCTACTTTAATTATATCATCAATAATCTCTTCAAAGTAAATTATGTTATTTTCTATTTCATCCTCTTCTATAAGAGCCTCAATTTTAAGATTTACTTCACTTAGAGCAACCTTTTTAGTTTCTAATATGGAAAGCTGCGCAGTCACTAAGCTTAAATCCTCTTGCTCTATGGCAGAATCTATAGTGGCAATGACCTTTGTAATTAGACCTTTGTAGGCGCTTCTCCTTTTTTTAAACTTGTTCAATTCAGATTCACTTATCTTCAATGCAAACAACAATTGGGCTCAATGCTAAATGAGCTGAATTGGCAGCAATACTTAACCAAACTGATCAAACGCAAATTTTGCTTTTTTCAAATAAACTGAATTGCTGGGTGGGGTACTAACCAACCCCCAGTATGGAATACCAAATTTTCCACCCAAGTAACTGGCGCCCCGAAGTCTGCAACCTTCGCCTACGAATAATAAACAAAAATTAACCAAACCGGTAAAAATGTAGGCCAAAAACAACGACAGACGAGTGGCCAAGTTTCGCGATTGGGCGACCAAACTTTCTACCCTAGGACCTTAACTCAATAATGCTCTACCCGTCTAGGCCTAACTTGGGCTACAATTTGCACAATCGGAACTTTGCCGAAAAATAGTCACTGACTCAGTCTTGGGCTAGAATCCGGTTCTGAAGGACCATGTTATTTATTTGTTGGGTTCAAAATCCCAGCTGAGCCGTGAACGGCCAAGTTCTAAAGGGCCAGTTCAACCTACAGCCCAAGTTAAGCTAAAATTAAAACTTACGGACTTGAGGTCCTATTAGGTCCTACCTCAGGGTTGCTGACTCGATGTGGGCCTAACTTAGGCCTCAGTTGCATGAATTTAAGATAAAAACAAAAGGGGCGCTATTTATGGTCTTCTTTCTCAACCTTGCAACAACACAACCTGCACTGTTGCACGATACAACAATCTTGTATCTAAACAACCAAACTGAATTGAAAGAGAGCTCTCTATAAGACCACACCCTGTAAGTACGGCATTCCACAAACGAGTAGAAAAGACGCGCAGCGCCCCAAAAAATGATGCACAAGAGTGCCCAAACAATGCTGCCACAAGAGCCCAAAAATGCTAGCTCTAAATTAAGTGAATTTTTCACTAACCTTACAATTATGAGATGGATATATATATGGAAAACTGATGAGTGGGTAGTTGGGAGGTAACGAAAATGGTTCACTGAGTAGGTAGGTAGTTAATCTAACAATTATTAAATTCCTTTTATGTCAATAACTGGGTGGATGAAACCAATTGGTTGCTCACCAGAGTTATTCTCCACACTAGTATTTATATACTGTGTGACAAGAGCGTGCTCGGTAATAGATATACATTACCGATAAACCAACCGAGGGAAAAACCAACACGACGCTGGTGGAAAAAGCCCCGCGAAAAGGAGAACAAAGGAGAACGAAAACGAGGAACGGGGCGATAAGACGGAACGAGGGAAGGGAGAAGAACAGACAAGAAAATAAGATCCCCACCAGCAAGTACGCTCTTAATAAACAAACAAGACGGAAAAGGGACTCTCTAATAACTAGCAGTAAGTGACTAATTGTGTTTTTAGCCCAGTTGGATCTTCTAACTTCTAACTTAGAAGACTCATTAAATTAAGCTGGGTCAGACAACTTAGGCCTACATTGTGGCCTAAGACCCAGCATCAACTCATAGCTTAACAAAGGTGAAGGTAGATTGCCCTAACCTAGTTTGGTGAGGAATCCTACTGTGGACCTCAATTTATCTGCCCGCTCTGGACCATTTCCGGAATCTCTAGGCTGACCCCTACAGGGCTAGACTTAATCTACTCTATAGTTAGACTGGAGATATAAGGGGTGGGTTAATTGTGGACCAATTCATACAGAGCATTTTTCACATTGGTGGTCCGTGTGTGGGAATTTACAAACCTTAACCTTACTTAACAAAAATTGCAGAATTAGGCTAAATGGTCTAGCCTAAGCCTAACCTAATCAAGCCTAATTAGGTCTACAACCTAGGGCCTAACTAGGAAACATTTACATTTAAGGAGTCTCATTCTCTTATAAGCTTAGACCTGAGTGACACATAAGTACTTGGTGGGGATTAAACCAAATTTAAACTTGACTGTTTTGTCTGTGCTCTCTCTTCTCTGGTAATTTCTTCTTGTCCTCTATTTCATTACGATCCCCAGTTAAACAATTTTGACTTAAACATGGACAGTGCGGAATTGAAAAAGTTAAAAAAGAAAAGGGGGGCAAAGTTGGGAGCTGTTACAAAGGCCGTGAACAATTTTAACAATATTATACAACCAGGTAAGGAAGATTTAGAGTGTGTAATTCTTAAATTGGAAACTAAAAAGAAGGAAATAATAGCCATTGATGAGAGTATTTCAGAGTTAGTTGAATCCGAAATGGCTGAAGAACAATTGATAGACCTTTACGCTGATAATGATGATCAGGTAATCTCAATTGAACAGCAAATAAGGAGACTACGGTCTCGTTTGACTGACTTAACACCAAATAAACCTAATTCTGATTTTAATCAAAGTAGAGCTAACCTTCAACAAAATTTAAGTGGCATGCTAAATCCTGAGTCACAAGAATTGAGGGCTCAGTTACCCATTTTGCTAGTACCAACATTTGAAGGGGACACGGTACAATTCCCATTTTTCATTGACAAATTTGAGAGTTTAATAGGTAATAAACCTTATATTTCAACTGTTGAAAAGTTTAGCTACCTAACTAGTTTCCTTAAAGGCCCAGCCTATAACCTGATAGCCTATTTACCAGCCGTAGGGAATTCATATGAAGTAGCTATTGATCTCTTAAAACGTAATTACATTAATAAAGATATGATTGTATATGAATTATCTCAACAAATTTTTGATTTTGCACCCATAAAAGATAACCATAGTGATATGGAAATTTTTTATACAAAATTAGAAGCTATCATAGGACAACTGGTTAGCAATGAGATAGATATTAAAGCTTCATCTTGGATTATACAAGGCATAGTTCTTAGGTGCCTTCCTTTGAGGGTTAAAGATATTTTAGTTCTAAAGACGGGAGAAAATTATCCTAATCTTGAAGATATCAGAAAACACTTTCCCAGTATCCTAACTAATTACAAATTGAGAAATATTCCAACACAAAATAAGACCCAGACTATGGATAAACCAAAGACTGTTCCCAGAGACCAACTAGCTACAGCCAAACAGACAAAACTTGATACTGTAGAATCAAATGTGACCAACTGTAATACACGAACACTACATTACAGAACTTTAATGTAACTGCTGCCTCAACTTACACACTACATTGCAAATTTTGTGCAAGTAATGAACACAGTAGTACTGGGTGTGACAAATATTCAGACTTTAACCAAAGAGCTAAAAGATGTGAACAGTTGAACCTATGTAAAAAGTGTACTGGCCAGGGACATTATAAGAAAGACTGTAAATCTAGGTTAAGATTCAAGTGTAAGTTTTGTAAAAGTTTACGACATGTCTCATCAATGTGTGATTCACCAAAGTGTCCAAACAATAGTACTCAAACTCAAAAGATACCTCCACCAAACAAAGGTAATCAAGAAAATGCCACTTTCATGGGACATTCTGTTTGTTCAAACAACGTAACAAAAAACACTGAGATTCTTTTACCAACTATTACTTTGGACTTAGTGAATAGTGAGGGTAGCACCACTCCAGTGAGATGTCTTATAGACTGTTGTTCTCAACAAACATTTGTTTCACAAAATGTAGTTAATAAATTGGGTTTGACACCAAACCCGAATGAACAAAACCTCAATATTGCATCCTTTGTTAAGGATAACTCGGACAAAAATAGCTATAAGACAATTGACCTGGAACTACATTTAGAAAATAAATTAGAGAAATTGAAGCAGTTATTATTTCTAAAGTAGGACAAAACAAACTGGTTATACCCAAACTAGAACAAACCATAAATCATTTGGGAAAACACTACAAAATAGCTGATAGACATATCACTAACAACACAGTAGCTAAACATTGAAATGTTAATAGGGGCAGATTATATTAATCTTATTCATAAGGGCATAGTGAAGATAGGTAATGGTATAGCTATTCAGAACTCCATCAGGGATAGCCCCTTTGGGTGACCTATCCAAATACAACCTAGACCTAAACCAAAACAGTTCATGACTAACAAATACTATGTGCCTCAACTCAGTCCTACATAACACCTGTAAGAATAGCAACACTTTGAATAATATTATATCCAGTGGCGGTTCCTCATATGGGCAATATGGGCAGCCGCACAGGGCGGCATTTGTGGAGGGGCGGCATGAGCGCCTGCAAAAAAAATAAAAATAAAAATAAGAATAAATAAATAAAGAAATAAATAAAAATAAAAAATAAAATAAAATAAATAATAAAAGATCAATGACTTTGCATCAAGGAAGGTAAGAAGAGTCAGGCTTTAGATGGCAGTTGTGCTGTGGTGCAATTTATTTTGTTTCTTGTTCAAAGTGTAGCATAATAATTACCCTCTCTTAAGTGTCTTATTCTATTTATGTGATAGAGCATTTGTACAATTTAGAAATTTGATTCTCTAGTTTATTTATGGCAGTTGTGCAATTTAATTTGTATTTTTCCTGTTCATAGTATCATAATTACATTCTCTTAAGTGAGTTATTCTATTTACGTGATGAAGGATTTGTAAAATTCAGAAATTGAGTCTTTGTTTTGGCGAACAGGGGGGGGGGGGGCGCTGAAGGTGAGGTTCGCCCAGGGCGTCATGTAAGCTAGGACCGCCACTGATTATATCAACTGAGAACATTAATTCATCATTATCAAATGAAACTTTGGATGAGGCAATTCAAACTTTATGGTTGCTAGAATCTGTGGGTATACATGACACAAATCAAACTTCAGAAGATCAGTTAATGGTAGAAAGATTTGAAGACACCATTCAGTGCAAAGACAATAGTTATTTTATTGAGTTACCTTGGAAAAAAATTGTCCAACTTTAAGAGACAATCTCAAAGTAGCTAAAGGACATTTTATATAAAGTAATGAAAAAACTCAAACAAGATAATAATATTAAAAAGTACAATGATGTCTTCAAAGAACAGCTACAGAAAGGCTTCATTGAAGAAGTAACAAATAACCCTTTTTAAAAAAGATGGTTGTCATTATTTAACCCACAGGGGGGTTTATCGACAAGATGCCCCACAACAAAAACTCAGAGTAGTATATAACTGTAGCCTCAAAGACAGTGATAAACACAGTTTGAATGATTGCTTGATTGAGGGTCCTAATCTCATTTCTGACCTTGTGAAGATCTTACTGAGGTTCAGGTTAGATAAATATGCCGTACAAAGTGACATTTCAAAGGCATTTTTGAGAATAAATCTTAAAAATGAATATGATAAGAACCAACTTAGGTTCTTATGGTTCAAGGATCCATTTGATTTGAATAAAGGGTTCATAACCTATAGATTTAATGTTGTGTTGTTTGGAGCCAATTGCTCACCTAGCCTATTAGCATTGACAATTAGACATCATTTAAACCAGTTTAATAACTCCTTAACATTGAACTTCCTTAAGGAACATTTTTACGTAGACAATCTAATAGGCTCAACAACAACAAAATCTGAATTATCTGAAGTCTATGAACACTCTCAAAACATTATGCAACAAGGTAACTTTGAACTTAGAGAGTGGATTTCAAATGATGAGGATTTAAACAAAAAGATTTTAAAGGATAATAATGGTCTTACTGAGCCATCAGACAGAGTTAAAACTTTAGGTATGAATGGATTTGGATGCAACTTCTAACAGTCATGATTCAATCTGTACTAAAGGTTTTAAACTTGATGAGGAAGCAAATACTAAAAGACAAATATTATCAGAGGCTTCCAAAATTTTTGATCCTATGGGTCTATTCCTGCCTTCAACAATAAAATCAAAGATTCTCCTCCAAGAAATTTGGAGGACAAATGTTGGGTGGGATGATCCAATAACAAATGAAAATCAAAAATCTTGGAAGAAGTTAGCTGCTGATTTAACAAAAGTGCAGAACATTAAAATTCAAAGGTGCTGTGGGTTTAGGGATAAGCCCCAGAGACGTCATGTGTTTGCTGATGCAAGCACACAAGCTTATGGGTGCTGTGCGTATCTTGTAAGTCCTACAGAAAGTCATCTAATTTATGCAAAAGGGAAAGTTGCACCTCTCAAACCTACCCGAACCATACCTCAATTGGAACTATGGCTGCTGCATTAGCCATTAAAACCATTTCATTGCTTAAGGATGCTTACCATGATATGAACATAACTGATATCCACATCTGGCTTGACAGTCAGATTTGTCTTGCCTGGATACGGAATGATTGCATTAATAGTAAGAATATCTTTGTAAGAAATAGGCTAAAAGAAATAGCTGAAGCTAATGAAAGCCTACAAGTAAACTTTCACTATGTTCCAACTAAACAAAGTCCAGCAGACTTTCTGACCAGAGGTTTATCCTACAAGTTGTTGAAGTCAAACAAAACTTGGTTTATGGGACCTAAGTGGCTCTGTAATACAGACCAATGGCCTGTGGAACAAGTTAACTTGACATTAAATTTAATCTTTTCAAATGAAAAGGTTGAACCAATCACTAATTATGAACGTTATTCTGACTTCAGTAAACTTGTCAGGGTCACAGCCTACTGTTTGAGGTTTGCTCACAACTGTTTAACTACAATTAACAAACAGCTAAATAAAAACAATCATAATTATACAGAAGTTGCAACCAAATACTGGATAGGCCATGCACAACAAAAAGAGTACAATAAAGAGTTAGAATTCTTGACTAATGGGAAACAAAACAAAAGAACCTGTACCATCAGTAGTTGTGGATCTAAACTTGTTCAGAGATGAGGAAGGCCTTCTAAGGTGTAAAGGGAGATTAGACAAATCAAAACTGTCATACAAAAGCAAACATCCAATCCTTTTACCTAGATTTAGCTATTTGACAACATTAATCATCAGAAAAACACACAATGATGTATATCATATGGGGGTACCACAGACACTAACTACATTAAGAAAAACTTATTGGATACCCAAGGGAAGGATCACTGTTAAAACAGTCCTGAGTGAGTGTGTCACATGTAGGCGTATTCATGCTAGGCCCTATAGGAAACCAAATCCTCCTGCTTTGCCAGAGGAGAGTTACTCTCAACAGACCCTTTGAGACTGTAGGCATTGACTATACAGGAGCATTGACTGTAGGGGTGGTTGACACTGAACAAAAAATGTACATTGTACTGTTTACATGTGCTGCCTCACGAGCTGTTTATCTGGATGTTGTGGAGGACCTTACAGCAGAATCTTTTGTTGCTGTCTTTAAGAGATTCTGTGCACGACATTCAGTACCAAAGACAGTTTGGACTGACAATGCTACATATTTCAAGGCTAGTGAACAAGTCATCCACGACTTGTTAAGCGATGAACTCGCACAATTATATATACAAAATTCAAACATAAAGTGGAAGTATATTCCGGTTGCCTCTCCTTGGTATGGTTCTATCTGGGAGAGGAATATACAAACAGTAAAGAATTGCTTGAAGAAAGCAATTGGTAAAAAACAGATACACTTATTTGAGTTGCTCACTCTCCTGGCTGAGATTGAGAACATCATCAACAATAGACCACTCACTTATGTGAGTGACAACATTAATGACCCGGAACCATTAACTCCAAATCATTTAATTCGGGGAGAACAAGTTAGTCTCCTGCCGGACTACAATATAGACTCTTCAGAAGACCCAAACTGGACTCAACGACATGATGAGCTCCAGACTAAGTTACAACATTTAACTAGAGTTAAAGCTCATTTCATTAAACAGTGGAAAACTGAGTACTTGATGGGTTTAAGGGAGAGACATAAACAAATGACTAAGAAGGATTGGTCTGACACAATTAAGGTAGGGGACCTTGTTCTCATACATGACAGTACTCCAAGACAATACTGGCCTCTGGCTAGAGTTTCAGAACTCAGACCAGGGGCAGACGGGGTAACAAGAGTGGTCAAATTAAGGACTTCAACGGGTGACTGTACAGTTTTGCCAGATCTACAGATATATCTGTAGATCTACAGATTTTATGAAGCAATTCAGATTTTCAGATTTTTTCAATAATTTATGCATAATCTACAGATTTTTAATCCAGCAAGCAGTCATTATTATTTACTTCCAAAATTTACAACAAGGAAATATTAGGCCTACAGTCTCAATCAATAGGACACAAATGTTCTCGGTATTCAGTTTCAGAAGTCGAGTCGACTCGCTTCTGACTACGATATACATGCCGATTAAATCATTTAATCGGCGCTGATTGGTTGATATTCCCTCTACGTCATGGTAGCATGGAATGTTTTTGTTTTTGTTGAAAAAAATGATATTTATGTTTAAATCTAAAAAGGATTTTTTTTTGTTTCATTTATGTGTATGAATTAAAAAGTATTCCGGTGTTCTTATAGTTATTACAGCAATAACCAAAAGGTATTTGCTTTGTCACAAAGTTTCGGAATTCAATTTGTTTACTTTCATTTACTTTACTTTTTTTTATGTTAAAGTGCCATATTTATATAAGTTTATAAAAATAAAGAAAATATTATACAAGATTTTATCATTGATAATACCTTAAGACAGTAAATTAATAAAAATATGTCAAAATTATTATTTAGATAAATATTATAAATCTACAGATTTCTACAGATTTTTTAATCAGATTTATCAGATTTTTAAAAATTCCATCTGGCAACACTGGTGACACAACAAGAGACATTTCTCTTTTGTACCCTTTAGAGTCTGGACCCAAAACAATGGACTTTGGAGAACCTTCTCCACTGACAGTAACAACTGGAGACACTGAACTTCCAGTAACTATTCCTTTGACAGTAGGAGTGGTAACGCATCCTACTACAACATTGACAGACACAAGACCTCAGCGACAAACAGCATTAAAGGCGCGACTATTTTTACAACAAAAAATAGATGCTGGGGAATTGTAATTTTATCTTCTAACTTTCACTTTTTCTTTTCTTATGGTAAAGACCATAGACAGTTTCATCCTATGGATGTATATTTTCTCTTCTAATTAAATGCTACACCTTCTCCATGAGAAGTGAGGATAGGCACTGTTAATCAGATTAACAGGCATTTACAGTCAAATAGTTAGCTAGTCTACACTCAGACATAAAAATTGGTGACAATGACACCAAAATTTTTATCTCCCGGGGCCCCCAGTATATGGAAAACTGATGAGTGGGTAGTTGGGAGGTAACGAAAATGGTTCACTGAGTAGGTAGGTAGTTAATCTAACAATTATTAAATTCCTTTTATGTCAATAACTGGGTGGATGAAACCAATTGGTTGCTCACCAGAGTTATTCTCCACACTAGTATTTATATACTGTGTGACAAGAGCGTGCTCGGTAATAGATATACATTACCGATAAACCAACCGAGGGAAAAACCAACACGACGCTGGTGGAAAAAGCCCCGCGAAAAGGAGAACAAAGGAGAACGAAAACGAGGAACGGGGCGATAAGACGGAACGAGGGAAGGGAGAAGAACAGACAAGAAAATAAGATCCCCACCAGCAAGTACGCTCTTAATAAACAAACAAGACGGGAAAAGGGACTCTCTAATAACTAGCAGTAAGTGACTAATTGTGTTTTTAGCCCAGTTGGATCTTCTAACTTCTAACTTAGAAGACTCATTAAATTAAGCTGGGTCAGACAACTTAGGCCTACATTGTGGCCTAAGACCCAGCATCAACTCATAGCTTAACAAAGGTGAAGGTAGATTGCCCTAACCTAGTTTGGTGAGGAATCCTACTGTGGACCTCAATTTATCTGCTCGCTCTGGACCATTTCCGGAATCTCTAGGCTGACCCCTACAGGGCTAGACTTAATCTACTCTATAGTTAGACTGGAGATATAAGGGGTGGGTTAATTGTGGACCAATTCATACAGAGCATTTTTCACATATATATACACCTTAACTTAATATATACAAGCAATGCTGCATCAATCAGCTTAGTCATCATATCGCCTTGGGACAACAGTGGTTCTTCCTCTTCTAGATTTTCTAACAGTACTTTCTTAGCATCAGGAATGGAATTTGCCTCGAAAAACAACCTCACCCTAGTGGCATAAGCTTCGAAGTCCTCCCAAGAGTCTTCGTAGGGACTTATATGGCCAATCACCGACATGCTAGAACAAAACCGATTTACGCCAAATAACGTGAAGTAGGTTATTTGGTTTAAATTTGATCTAGTTACTCCCCAGTTAGTGCTGAGTAGGAATTAGTGTTAGAGTTAGGGCTGAGTAGGAATTAGTGTTAGAGTTAGGGCTGAGTAGGAATTAGTGTTAGAGTTATGCCGGCGGGACCTAAGCTATAGTACGGTAGCTTACCCACACAAACCAACCAAATCGGACGACCCACTTGGCTACATCCAATTTTCCAAACAACCACTTTAACCCAATAAGCCAAATTTAATCCAGTGAACCAAATTTAATCCAGTGAACCAAATTTAATCCAATGAACCAAATTTAATCCAATGAACCAAATTTAATCCAATGAACCAAATTTAATCCAATGAACCAAATTTAATAGCTTGGGGTTAGTGACCCCACTAAGTTACTAGGTTTCCAAACAACAAACAAAGGCACTTACCGGTGCGTTCAATTAGATATTCTTTAGGGCCTACCATAGATTTCCTGCGTCCCACAAAGCAGTCTACCTAAACTCTTTAACTTTACTAATTTAGAAGCTATAGACATTACCCCTAACTATTATTATTTACTGACAACTTTCTACCCCCATTTGTCACCTTAGAAACATCACCAAATTAAACTTAGCACCGACAATTTAGTCAGATATGAATAACCATGCTCTAGTCCAGCCAAAACCAAACGAACAGCCCGCGTCACTCTGTTTATCCCTTCGTGTTGCCATTCAACTTTCTTTTAGTGATTTTTCCCTTTAGTGACTTTAGACTATATATATATATATATATATATACAGTATATACGTCACCTCATCCATCTAAACCGGGCCACCAGAAATAAACTCTCGCCAGCTCTTTCATTTTTGTTGCACCCATGTGTTCAGCGTGAAGTTCCTTCACTAAATTCGACCTGTCTTCATTCGGAATTATCACTCTGTGGCCCCATAAGAGAGAGCCATTTTGGATCGAGAGTCCAAACTGACGTTGATAAAAAGCTGTAATTCACTCTCAACCTTAGTGGGCCAACCAACTGAGCATTAATGGATGACTAGAGTAGACAGAATAGGGTCTGAGTTTGTCCACTGCTCTATTTGTACTGCAGATACTGGAGTGGATTCCAAAAACTCCACCAAGTGAACCCATTCTGTAGGTATAGATATGCATTCATTTGGATTTTCTAAAGGCAACCTACTTAGAGCATCAGCCGTACCTAGACGTTTGCCTGACCTATGTACTAATTTATAAGCTTGTAGAATCAGCGCCCATCGTTGAATCCTACCTGAGGCCATAACTGGAATATTTTTCTTAGGTGGAAATAAACCTAAAAGAGGCTTATAGTCAATAATTAGTTTGAATTCAGGACCCCATAGATAGAAATGAAATTTTTTTACTACAAATACTAAGGCTAAGACAGTAAGACTTCACGTTCAAGTTATGCATATCGCCTTTCAGTCTCAGTTAGTGTTCTAGAAGCAAAACAGATAGGCCTATTTACACCATCAATGTGGTGAGATAACACTGCCCCAATTCCATAAGAACTGCCATCTGCTGAAACTATGAGAGGAAGTTTAGGATCATAATGCACTAGGAGAGTGGACTTTAGTAGTACGTCCTTGGAAGCCTCAAATGCTTCCTTTTGGGTTTTCTCCCATCTCCACTGTTCCCCAGATCGTAATAGCTCATTTAGGGGTTCAAGGAAAGTCGATGCATTAGGCAAAAATTTCCTATAGAAGTTTAGGAGACCTAAATAAGCTTGTAACTGTGTGATGTTTTGTGGAGGTGGTGCATTTTTTATTGTTTCTAGTTTATCCACCATTGGATGAATGCTTGAGGTATCTATGCGGAACCCTAAATATGAAACCTCATTACTGACCCACGAACACTTTTCTTTCTTTAGCTTAAGCCCGGCATCCCGGAGTCTTTTTAGAACTGTAGTTAATCTAGTTAGTGTTCTTTTTTAGATGAACCTGAAATGAAGACATCATCTAGAAAATAAAGTACCCCCAGAATGTGACCTAGAACTTGGTCCATTGTCCTCTGAAAAATACCCGGAGCCAATGCTATTCCATAGCATAGCCTATTGTACTTATATAGGCTTCGGCGCGTATTTATTATAGTTAGCTCTTTAGAATTTTTATCTAAACTTAGTTGAACATAGGCTTGGGACATATCTAGTTTTGTGAAATATTTACCCCCATCAAGAGAGCTAAATAATTCATCAGGCTCGGGTATAGGGTAGCAATCTAGAAGGACTCTTTATTTGCTGTTAAACGGTAATCCCCATATAACCACTGACTTGTTAGGTTTTAGTACAGGAACTACCGGGGCAGCCCACTTAGCGCGTGTGACTGGTTCGATAATTTTATCTTTGAGCAGCCTGTCATTTTCTAAATCTACCTTCTCCCGCAGTGCATGTGCAATTGAACGAGCCTTACAAAATTTCGGAGTTACATTAGAGTCTACCTCTATACAGACCTGATGGCCTTTTAGTCTGCTTACTTCAGGCAATAGGCATTTTCAAAGAATCAATCCAATCACAGCCTAGTAGAGTTAGGCCCTTGCTCATCCACTACTAAAAGAGTTAAAGGATGAGACAAAGTTTTCTTGTTGAGTATAACTGTGATGGATGTTTCTCCACAAATAGGTATTTGTATGTCCCCATATTTTTTTAGTATTGTTTTGGATGCATATAGTTTAGGTGCATTTATGGAAGTTTTGTCAAAAACTGTTGGACATGACAGTTCGGGCAGCACCTGTATCTGGTTCTAGAGGAACTGTAATTCCATTTAGGCCTACCTCTACAATATATGGACCTGTATTATCACCACTTTGCTGCTCATAAAACAGGTACTCCACTCCAATGTTCGAAGTATTTCCCTTTTGAAGATTTACACTAGAAATGTTATTATTAGAATTTTCACCCCTTGTTTTCTTTGAAGAACAAACTTTAGCTATGTGGCCTATTTTATTACAGTTTCGGCAAACTGCTTCTTTAAAAGGACTTATTTTTTATTTTATTGGGTTTAGAATCCTAGCTGAGCCGTGAACGGCCAAGCTCTGAAGGGCCAGTTTAACCTACAGCCCAAGTTAAGCTAGACTAAAAACGTACGGACTTGGAGGTCCTATTAGGTCCTACCTCACGGTTGCTGACTCGATGTGGGCCTACCGTAGACCTCAGTTGCATAAAATTAAGATAAAAAACAAAAGGGGCACTATTTATGGTCTTCTTTCTAAACCTTGCAACAAGAAGACAACCTGTACCATTGCATGATGGAACAATCTTGTATCTAAACAACCAAACTGAATTGCAAGAGCGCTCTCTATAAGACCACGCCCTGTAAGTGCCGCATTCAACAAACAAGTAGGCAGGATGAGCAGTGCCCCCAAAAAATGATGCCACAAGAGTGCCCAAACAATGATGCCACAAGAGCCCAAACATGCTAGCTCTAAATTAAGTGAATTTTTCACTAACCTTACAATTATGAGATGGATATATATATATATATATACACCTTAACTTAATATATACAAGCAATACTGCATCAATCAGCTTAGTCATCATATTGCCTTGGGACAACAACGGCTCTTTCTCTTCTAGATTTTCTAACAGGATAGTCCTTCCAATTGTGTTTTCTACACCCAGTTCATGGCTTGGAAGTCTTTTCCTCCTGTTTAGCGTTTGAATTAGTAGGTTTAGTCGTATTTGCCGCGTACCTTTTATTTGTTTGTCTAGTAGCCTCATTAGGTCTGCCTGGCCTAGAAGATTTAAAGCTATTTAAGTGTTGGGCTCTACTTCTGTGACTGCCAAAAGCTCTAACATCTTTAGCAGCTGCTTCCCCTAACCGCAGCTATTTCTACAGCCTGACTGAAAGTTAGGTCCTGTATAGCTAATAGGGCGCTCTGGGTAGACTCCTCTTTGAGACCCATTACAAACCTATCTCTTAGCATTTCGTCTAATTTGTCCCCAAATTTACAAATACGGCTATGGGCTTTTATACCTGCAACAAACTCTGCAATGCTTTCATTCACAGTCTGATGCCTCGAATAAAATTTGACGTTCATAGATGGAAACTACTCGGGGTTTGTAGTGATCGGTTATGGCCTGTACCAATTCACTATAGGTGCAAGTTTCCGGTGTTTTAGGAGCAACTAGATCCATAACTAAGCCAAACGTTTTAGGGCCTATTGTAGTTAAAAAGGTAGGTACTTTCTTAGCATCAGGAATGGAATTTGCCTCGAAAAACAACCTCACCCTAGTGGCATACGCTTCGAAGTCCTCCCCAGAGTCTTCGTAGGGGCTTATATGACCAATCACCGACATGCTAGAACAAAACCGATTTAGGCCAAATAACGTGAAGTAGGTTAGATAGGGTTTAAATTTGATCTAGTTACTCCCCAGTTAGGACTGAATAGTAAATTGTATTAGAGTTAGGGCTGGGTAGGAATTAGTATTAAAGTTAGGCCGGCGGGACCTAAGCTATAGTACGATAGCTTACCCACACAGACCAACCAAATCGAACGACCCACCTAGGCTAGGCTACATCCAATTTTCCAAACAACCAAATTGAACCCAATAAGACAAATTAAGTACCCATCCTCGTCGCTAAATGTAATAGCGTGGGGTTAGTGACCCTGCCAAGTTATTAGGTTTCTAAACAACAACAAAGGCACTTACCGGTGCTTTGATTTAGATCTTCTTTAGGGCCTAGCATAGATTTCCAGCGTCCTACAAGCCGCCTACCTAACTCTCTCACTTTACTAATTTAGAAGCTGTAGACATTACCCCTACCCTTATATACTAATTGACAATTTCCTGCCTACATTCTAACACTTTAGCAACATCACCAAATTAAACTTAGCACAAACGATTTAGTCAGATATGAATAACCATGCTGCTAGTCCAGCCGAAACAAACGAACAGACGCCTTCCGCTGTTCAGGCTGAGTTCAGCCCTTTGTGTTGCCATTCGGCTTTCCTTTAGTGACTTTTCCCTTTAGTGACTTTAGACTATATACATATATATACACACACACGTCACCTCAATAACCAACATGGGTTTCGGTCAGGCAGATCATGCCTATCACAACTAATGGAACACTACAACAACATTATTGATGCACTGGAAAGTAATGAAAACTACGATGTAATATACACAGACTTTGCCAAAGCGTTCGACAAGTGTGACCATGGAATCATAATACATAAACTGAAGTATATGGGAATAACAGGAAAAGTAGGGAAATGGATATATGTATAATTTCCTTAGTGAGCGGCGGCAAGTCGTTACAGTACAAGGAGTATCTTCATCAAAATCGGAGGTCATCAGCTCAGTACCACAAGGAACAGTATTAGCTCCACTACTCTTTATAATCATGCTAACTGACACAGATGAGGACGTTACCAGAGAGAGCACAGTAACATCCTTTGCCGATGACAAAGATCAGTAATAAGAAACCCAGAAGATATAGGATCTCTACAAACAGACATGAATAGAACCTACAAGTGGCCGGAAGACAACATTATGAAGTTTAACACAGAAATTTCAGCTGTTACAGTATGGAAAAAGAGAGGACCTAAAATCCATGGAATATTATACCCCAAATGGACAGGAAATTTAGAGAAATTCTAAAGCAAAAGATTTAGGGGTTGTAATGACTGATGATGCAAAATTTGAAACACAAAATAAGATAGCAGTAAACAGATCAAAGAGAGTAACTGGGCAGATACTGAGAACCTTTAAACGAAGGGATAGGAATATAATGATTCTTCTACTGAAAACACTGATCATACCCAAATTGGAATACTGCTCGGGCCTAACATGCCCATATAAAAAAGAAGGCATTAGACAACTAGAAGGAATTCAGAGAAGCTTCACAGCTAAGATCAAGGGGTTCAAAGAACTAAACTACTGGGAAAGGTTACGCGAATTAAAACTATACTCACTGGAAAGGAGGAGAGAGAGAGACACTATTATTTACACTTGGAAAATAATGGAGAAACTAGTCCCTAATCTTATTCTGAACCTTGTAACTCCCCAAACAACAGTGGAAAGTAGAAAAGAAAGACTGTGTCGTGTTCCCAAATTAAAGGCTAGACAGGGAACATCCTTAACCCTGAAAGAAAATAGTTTTGTTGTGAGAGGACCAAGCTTGTTTAATCAGCTGCCCAAGGACCTAAGGAACACGAGTGGTGTTGCAGTGGACATCTTTAAAAGATGATTAGACGCCTGGCTCAGAACAATCCTCGATGAGCCTGGCGTATCTGGCTATGTGAGGTAGAGAGTACAATGTCGGGGTAATGGCGAATATAGCAGTATATGTCACACTGTCACAGTGCTACCCGCCCGGAGGGCCAAGTTGTACAACGGTCGCGAGCGATAGCGAGCTACCGCTTGTCCTATATACTATTGAGCTAAAATGTGTGTGTGTGTGTGCTTGTCCGCTGGTCGGGGTAATGGCGAATATAACAGTATATGGTCACAGTGCTACCCGCCCGGAGGTCCAAGTTGTACAACGGTCGCGAGCGATAGCGAGCTACCGCTTGTCCTATATACTATTAAGCTAAAATGTGTCTGTGTGTTTGTCCGCTTTCTTCGGAGCCGTGCACAAAGTAAACGGCACATCGGAAAATTCTGCAACCACCACCAACTGATAGCCCATGAGCTGCCGATGTGCTCTGTCAAGTTTCCCGGTCCTAGGCCACTCCGCGGCCGAGCACGAGCTATTTAATGTCTATTACAAGTGAATGCAAGTACTTCGAAAACGAAAATGACGAGAGTAAAAGTACATAATAAATAGTTTGGTAGTCCCGATAATACACAAGTACAAAGGGGTGGGGGTAATGGCTTTTTTAGTGTTGTGTGTGGGGTGATGGGGATAATGGCGTTTTTTTTACTTTTGTCGCTTAGCCACTTCTTCCTATGAGGACCTCATGTAATATAATTTTAAATCTACAACCAATAAAAAAAATACATGAAAAAGTGAAAAAAAAAATTATTATTATCCATTCAATTTTAAATCGTATCAGAATATACAGCTAGCTGTGACATCTACTGCTACCTACCCGGAGGACGATAGCGAGCTACCGCTTGTCAAACCTACCTATATTAAGTTAGGCCACGCTTGTTCAAAATTTCATTCACTTGTGAAATCGATGAAAAGCCAGTGAGACTGACGTTTATAAAAGTACCACAGCCATTAAAATTTTGAGCTTCACACGCAAAGCCAGTAATTCCAAGTTTGTAAAGTTGTACTCAAAATGTAAATGGTTCCTGAGCTTAAAGTAAATGTTCTCACTGGCGTAAAAATGTTTTCAAAATCGTTTGTATGAAATATGTTCAAATGCGAACGTGGACCAACTGGGTATAGGCAATCTTTTGTGAAATGCTAAAAAGTTTACAGCTCACCATTATCAGTCATTGGAGTGTTTCATGAGTGACGCTTTTAATTTAGTTCGGTGTGCTCTCTAATTGACTTAACTGATTTAAGCTTTCTTGAATTACTCCATAAGTTAAATCAAATTTGAATGATAACGCTTAAGCATGCGAATAAATTATCTCGTAGTGAACATTTTAAAATACATTGCTACTCTCTGCAAAGAAGACGCGAGCGGTACGCAATAATACACATATGAAAAATATTCGAAGGTTTTGTCCCTAACCTTAAAAATAAAATAGAAACAAAGTGGAATGAGAGAAGAGGCGGATTTTGTACTGTCCCAGTTGCGGTGGGACGAGGCCATGAGAACAAGGATGGAAAATACCCTCGGAATACGAGGCCCAAAGCTTTTTAATGCCCTGCCAAAAGAAGTGAGGAACCTCCCGCACACCGACCTGAATAACTTTAAGAACCAGCTGAACAGATTCGTGTGCAAAGTCCCTGACCAGACATGCGTGGCTGGCTGGCTACGAGGGTAGGAGGAGCTCGGAAAGCAATTCCCTTCCTCATCAACTCTCGCAAATGAAGCGGGATACTGCAGAGGGGTCGACCGCAGGTCGATCCTGAACTGTCGTTCAAACTCTCATAAAGTCATAGGCTTGTATTTTTTTTAGGATTAATGTGGTGATAATCAGTTTCTGGTGATATACTTCCAAGTCACGCGAGTATACAGTACTTTTGTACAAGGGTTAGTTCTCACTTCATCCGGTAGGTGAAGAGTACCTATTTTCATGTAGCAGGACAACGCAATAAATAATGGCAAATTGCGTCAGTTTCTTGTTATATTGTATAACACTGGGCAACACGTATTTTATTGAATGATATCTGACACTTGATTCTAGGTAATTTGGGTGCGCTGAATACGAATTTCAACTCGGTTTGGCTCTATCAGGTCCTGATTCTTGTCGACAGCCTATGTGCCATTTTCCAGATTTTTCAAATTAGGACTAAAAAATTAAGTCATGTATGGAAAACTGATGAGTGGGTAGTTGGGAGGTAACGAAAATGGTTCACTGAGTAGGTAGGTAGTTAATCTAACAATTATTAAATTCCTTTTATGTCAATAACTGGGTGGAAGAAACCAATTGGTTGCTCACCAGAGTTATTCTCCACACTAGTATTTATATACTGTGTGGGAGGAGCGTGCTCGGTAATGGAGATACATTACCGCTCAACCAACCGAGGAATAAACCAAGACAACGCTGGTAGAAGAAGCCCCGCGAAGAGGAGAACAAAGGGAGAACAAAGGGAGAACGAAAACGAAGAACGGGGCGAGAGGACGTACCAGCAAAGTACGCTCTCGAATGAGACAACCGGAGAAGGGAGAGACTGTAATAACTAAAAGTAAGTGACTAATATGAGTTTTAACACCAAACAGTTAAGAACATTAAATTAAGCTGGGTCAAACAAGTTAGGCCTACATTGTGACCTAAGACCCAGCATCAACTCATAGCTTAACAAAGGTGAAGGTAGATTGCCCTAACCTAATCTTGTGAGGAATCCTACTGTGGACCTCAATTTATCTGCCCGCTCTGGACCATTTCCGGAATCTCTAGGCTGACCCCTCTAGGCTAGACTTGATCTACTCTATAGTTAGACTGGAGAAATAAGGGGTGGGTTAATTGTGGACCAATTCAAACAGAGCATTTTTCGCATTGGTGGTCCGTGTGTGGGGAATTTACAAACCTTAACCTTACTTAACAAAAATTGCAGAATTAGGCTAAATGGTCTAGCCTAAGCCTAACCTGAGCAAGCCTAATTAGGTCTACAACCTAGGGCCTAACTAGGAAACATTTACATTTAAGGAGTCTCATTCTCTTATAAGCTTAGACCTGAGTGACACACAAGTACTTGGGGGGGATTAAACCAAATTTAAACTTGACTGTTTTGTCTGTTCTCTCTCTTCTCTGGTAATTTCTTCTTGTCCTCTATTTCATTACGATCCCCAGTTAAACAATTTTGACTTAGACATGGACAGTGCAGAATTGAAAAAGTTAAAAAAGAAAAGGGGGGCAAAGTTGGGAGCTGTTACAAAGGCTGTGAACACTTTTAACAATATTACACAACCAGGTAAGAAAAATATAGAGTGTGTAATTATTAAATTAGAAATTAAAAAGAAGGAAATAATAGCCATTAATGAGAGTATTTCAGAGTTAGTTGAATCCGAAATGGCTGAAGAACAATTGATAGACCTTTACGCTGATGATGATGATCAGGTAAGCTCAATTGAACAGCAAATAAGGGAACTACGGTCTCGGTTGACTGACTTAACACCAAAAAAAACCTAATTCTGATTTTAATCAAAGTAGGGCTAACCTTCAACAAAATTTAAGTGGCATGCAAAATCCTGAGTCACAAGAATTGAGGGCTCAGTTACCCATTTTGCTAGTACCAACATTTGAAGGGGACACGGTACAATTCCCATCTTTCATTGACAAATTTGAGAATTTAATAGGTAATAAACCTTATATTTCAACTGTTGAAAAGTTTAGTTACTTAACTAGTTCCCTTAAAGGCCCAGCCTATAACCTAATAGCCTATTTACCAGCCGTAGGGGATTCATATGAAGTAGCTATTGATCTTTTAAAACGTAATTACATTAATAAAGATATGATTGTATATGAATTATCTCAACAAATTTTTGAATTTGCACCCATAAAAGATAACCATAGAGATATGGAAATTTTTTATACAAAATTAGAAGCTATTATAGGACAACTGGTTAGCAATGAGATAGATATTAAAACTTCATCTTGGCTTATACAAAGCATAGTACTTAGGTGCCTTCCTTCGAGGGTTAAAGATAATTTAATTCTAAAGACGGGAGAAAATTATCCTAATTTAGAACAAATAAGAGAAAACTTCCCCAATATCCTAATTAATTACAACTTGAGAGATTTTCCAACACATAAGACCCAGACTATGGATAAACCAAAGACTGTTCCCAGAGACCAACTAGCTACAGCTAAACAGACAAAACTTGATACTGGAGAATCAAATGTGACCAACTATAATACACGAACACCTACATTACAGAACTTTAATGTAACTGCTGCCTCAACTTACACACCACATTGCAAATTTTGTGCAAGTAATGAACACAGTAGTACTGGGTGTGACAAATATTCAGACTTTAACCAAAGGGCTAAAAGATGTGAACAGTTGAACCTGTGTAAAAAGTGTACTGGCCAGGGACATTATAAGAAAGACTGTAAATCTAGGTTAAGATTCAAGTGTAAGTTTTGTAAAAGTTTACGACATGTCTCATCAATGTGTGATTCACCAAAGTGTCCAAACAATAGTACTCAAACTCAAAAGATACCTCCCCCAAACAAAGGTAATCAAGAAAATGCCACTTTCATGGGACATTCTGCTTGTTCAAACAATGTAACAAGAAACACTGAGATTCTTTTACCAACTATTACTTTGGACTTAGTGAATAGTGAGGGTAGTACCACTCCAGTGAGATGTCTTATAGACTGTTGTTCTCAACAAACATTTGTTTCAAAAAATGTAGTTAATAAATTGGGTTTGACACCAAACCCGAATGAACAAAACCTCAATATTACGTCCTTTGTTAAGGATAACTCGGACAAAAATAGCTATAAGACAATTGACCTGGAACTACATTTAGAAAGTAAATTCAAGAAAATTGAAGCAGTTATTATTTCTAAAGTAGGACAAAACAAACTGGTTATACCCAAACTAGAACAAACCATAAATCATTTGAAAAAACACTACAAAATAGCTGATAGACATATCACTAACAACACAATAGCTAACATTGAAATGCTAATAGGGGCAGATTATATTAATCTTATTCATAAGGGCATAGTAGAGATAGGTAATGGTATAGCTATTCAGACTCCATCAGGGATAGCCCCTTTGGGTGACCTATCAGATTACAACCTAGACCTAAACCAAAACAGTTCATGACCAACAAATACTATGTGCCTCAACTCAGTCCTACATAACACCTGTAAGAATAGCAATACTTTGAATAATATTATCTCAACTGAGAACATTAATTCATCATTATCAAATGAAACTTTGGATGAGGCAATTCAAACTTTATGGTTGCTAGAATCTGTGGGTATACATGACACAAATCAAACTTCAGAAGATCAGTTAATGGTAGAAAGATTTGAAGACACTATTCAGTGCAAAGACAATAGTTATTTTATTGAGTTACCTTGGAAAATAAATTGTCCAACTTTAAGAGACAATCTCAAAGTAGCTAAAGGACATTTATATAAAGTAATGAAAAAACTCAAACAAGATAATAATGTAAAAATATATAATAATGTCTTCAAAGAACAGCTACAGAAAGGCTTCATTGAAGAAGTAACAAATAACCCTTTTAAAAAAGATGGTTGTCATTATTTAACCCACAGGGGGGTTTATCGACAAGATGCCCCAACAACAAAACTCAGAGTAGTATATAACTGTAGCCTCAAAGACAGTGATAAACACAGTTTGAATGATTGCTTGATTGAGGGTCCTAATCTCATTTCTGACCTTGTGAAGATCTTACTGAGGTTCAGGTTAGACAAATATGCTGTACAAAGTGACATTTCAAAGGCATTTTTGAGAATAAATCTTAAAAATGAATATGATAAGAACCAACTTAGGTTCTTATGGTTCAAGGATCCATTTGATTTGAATAAAGGGTTCATAACCTATAGATTTAATGTTGCGTTGTTTGGAGCCAATTGCTCACCTAGCCTATTAGCATTGACAATTAGACATCATTTAAACCAGTTTAATAACTCTAACATTGAACTTCCTTAAGGAACATTTTACGTAGACAATCTAATAGGCTCAACGACAACAAAATCTGAATTATCTGAAGTCTATGAACACTCTCAAAACATTATGCAACAAGGTAACTTTGAACTTAGAGAGTGGATTTCAAATGATGAGGATTTAAACAAAAAGATTTTAAAGGATAATAATGGTCTTACTGAGCCATCAGACAGAGTTAAAACTTTAGGTATGAACTGGTATTTGGATGCAACTTCTAACAGTCATGATTCAATCTGTACTAAAGGTTTTAAACTTGATGAGGAAGCAAATACTAAAAGACAAATATTATCAGAGGCTTCCAAAATTTTTGATCCCATGGGTCTATTCCTGCCTTCAACAATAAAATCAAAGATTCTCCTCCAAGAAATTTGGAAGACAAATGTTGGGTGGGATGATCCAATAACAAATGAAAATCAAAAATCTTGGAAGAGAGTTAGCTACTGATTTAACCAAAGTGCAGAACATTAAAATTCAAAGGTGCTGTGGGTTTAGGGATAAGCCCCAGAGACTTCATGTGTTTGCTGATGCAAGCACACAAGCTTATGGGTGCTGTGCGTATCTTGTAAGCCCTACAGAAAGTCACCTAATTTATGCAAAAGGGAAAGTTGCACCTCTCAAACCTACCCGAACCATACCTCAATTGGAACTATTGGCTGCTACATTAGCCATTAAAACCATTTCATTGCTTAAGGATGCTTACTATGATGTGTTTATAACTCAGATCCACATCTGGCTTGACAGTCAGATTTGTCTTGCCTGGATACGGAATGATAGCATTAATAGTAAGAATATCTTTGTAAGAAATAGGCTAAAAGAAATAGCTGACGCTAATGAAAGCCTACAAGTAAACTTTCACTATGTTCCAACTAAACAGAATCCAGCAGACTTTCTGACCAGAGGTTTATCCTACAAGTTGTTGAAGTCAAACAAAACTTGGTTTATGGGACCCAAGTGGCTCTGTAATACAGACCAATGGCCTGTGGAACAAGTTAACTTGACATTAAATTTAATCTTCAAATGAAAAGGTTGAACCAATCACTAATTGTGAACAGTATTCTGATTTCAACAAACTTGTCAGGGTGATAGCCTACTGTTTGAGGTTTGCTCACAACTGTTTAGCTACAATTAACAAACAGCTAAATAAAAATAATCATAATTATACAGAAGTTGCAACCCAATACTGGATAGGCCAAGCACAACAAAAAGAGTACAATAAAGAGTTAGAATTCTTAACTAATGGGAAACAAACAAAAGAACCTGTACCATCAGTAGTTGTGGATCTAAACTTGTTCAGAGATGAGGAAGGCCTTCTAAGGTGTAAAGGGAGATTAGACAAATCAAAACTGTCATACAAAAGCAAAAATCCAATCCTTTTACCTAGATTTAGCTATTTGACAACATTAATCATCAGAAAACCACACAATGATGTATATCATATGGGGGTACCACAGACACTAACTACATTAAGAAAAACTTATTGGATACCCAAGGGAAGGATCACTGTTAAAACAGTCCTGAGTGAGTGTGTCACATGTAGGCGTATTCATGCTAGGCCCTATAGGAAACCAAATCCTCCTGTTTTGCCAGAGGAGAGAGTTACTCTCAACAGACCCTTTGAGACTGTAGGCATTGACTATACAGGAGCATTGACTGTAGGGGTGGGTGACACTGAACAAAAAATGTACATTGTACTGTTTACATGCGCTGCCTCACGAGCTGTTTATTTGGATGTTGTGGAGGACCTTACAGCAGAATCTTTTGTTGCTGTCTTTAAGAGATTCTGTGCACGACATTCAGTACCAAAGACAGTTTGGACTGACAATGCTACATATTTCAAAGCTGGTGAACAAGTCATCCACGACTTGTTAAGCAATGAAATCACACAATTATATATACAAAATACAAACATAAAGTGGAAGTATATTCCGGTTGCCTCTCCTTGGTATGGTTCTATCTGGGAGAGGAATATACAAACAGTAAAGAATTGCTTGAAGAAAGCAATTGGCAAAAAACAGATACACTTATTTGGGTTACTCACTCTCCTGGCTGAGATTGAGAACATCATTAACAATAGACCACTCACTTATGTGAGTGACAACATTAATGACCCAGAACCATTAACTCCAAATCATTTGATTAGGGGAGAACAAGTTAGTCTCCTGCCGGACTACAATATAGACTCTTCAGAAGACCCAAACTGGACTCAACGACATGATGAGCTCCAGACTAAGTTACAACATTTAACTAGAGTTAAAGCTCATTTCATTAAATAGTGGAAAACTGAGTACTTGATGGGTCTAAGGGAGAGACATAAACAAATGACTAAGAAGGATTGGTCTGACACAATTAAGGTAGGGGACCTTGTTCTCATACATGACAGTACTCCAAGACAATACTGGCCTCTGGCTAGAGTTTCAGAACTCAGACCAGGGGCAGATGGGGTAACAAGAGTGGTCAAATTAAGGACTTCAACGGGTGACACAACAAGAGACATTTCTCTTTTGTACCCTTTAGAGTCTGGACCCAAAACAATGGACTTTGGAGAACCTTCTCCACTGACAGTAACAACTGGAGACACTGAACTTCCAGTAACTATTCCTTTGACAGTAGGAGTGGTAACGCATCCTACTACAACATTGACAGACACAAGACCTCAGTGACAAACAGCATTAAAGGCGCGACTATTTTTACAATAAAAAATAGATGCTGGGGAATTGTAATTTTATCTTCTAACTTTCATTTTTCTTTTCTTATGGTAAAGACCATAGACAGTTTCATCCTATGGATGTATATTTTCTCTTCTAATTAAATGCTACACCTTCTCCATGAGAAGGTGAGGATAGGCACTGTTAATCAGATTAACAGGCATTTACAGTTAAATAGTTAGCTAGTCTACACTCAGACAAAAATTGGTGACAATGACACCAAAATTTTTATCTCCCGGGGCCCCCAGTATATGGAAAACTGATGAGTGGGTAGTTGGGAGGTAACGAAAATGGTTCACTGAGTAGGTAGGTAGTTAATCTAACAATTATTAAATTCCTTTTATGTCAATAACTGGGTGGAAGAAACCAATTGGTTGCTCACCAGAGTTATTCTCCACACTAGTATTTATATACTGTGTGGGAGGAGCGTGCTCGGTAATGGAGATACATTACCGCTCAACCAACCGAGGAATAAACCAAGACAACGCTGGTAGAAGAAGCCCCGCGAAGAGGAGAACAAAGGGAGAACAAAGGGAGAACGAAAACGAAGAACGGGGCGAGAGGACGTACCAGCAAAGTACGCTCTCGAATGAGACAACCGGAGAAGGGAGAGACTGTAATAACTAAAAGTAAGTGACTAATATGAGTTTTAACACCAAACAGTTAAGATCATTAAATTAAGCTGGGTCAAACAAGTTAGGCCTACATTGTGACCTAAGACCCAGCATCAACTCATAGCTTAACAAAGGTGAAGGTAGATTGCCCTAACCTAATCTTGTGAGGAATCCTACTGTGGACCTCAATTTATCTGCCCGCTCTGGACCATTTCCGGAATCTCTAGGCTGACCCCTCTAGGCTAGACTTGATCTACTCTATAGTTAGACTGGAGATATAAGGGGTGGGTTAATTGTGGACCAATTCATACAGAGCATTTTTCGCACATGTGTTAAATTTTTTTTTCAAGTTTCATGAATACAAGCAGTTCAAACTACAGTAAAATTACATTATAACGATAGAAATGACTTAAAATAAAAAAACAAACAGATATGAAGCTTTCACTGTACTGTGGCAAAAATTTTCTTTTGTAAGACTTTCTAGCGTATTTGCTTGTTGATGGCAGGTCTCTTTTCAAGCACCAGCAGTAATCAGCCATCATGTGGAAATCCCAGCGGCCTTGGTACCGTTCCTCCATAATTTTTATATCTTGGTGGAATCTCTCCCCTTGTTCGTCACTTACATCACCTAAATTACTTGGAAATTGGTCAAGATGGCTATTCAAAAAATGCATTTTTATGCTCATATTGCAACCTAACTCTTTGTAGTCCCTTAAAAGTTTTTTTACGATTTCTTCGTATCGAGCCGTATAGATTGCCATTATGCAACAACACACACTTAAGACTTCTTTTCAAACTGTCTAAAAACAAGCGCCAATCATTTGCATCGTAAGACAACCCCCATCTTCTTTAACAAACCAACTATGTCGCAGCAATATACTAAACTATCCTCTGTTCTAAAATATTTAACAAGTTCTTCTTCTCTTTTTCTGTAAAATGAAATGTATGTGTTTGAAGTAAGCAAGTTTTTCTCTTTAAGTCTTGAAGCTAAAATTTCCGCAGCCTTTTTTGGCAAATTTAGATCCCTTACAAGATCATTCAACTCGGCCTGGTTAAACTTTTGCGGATCGTTTTGACTTTCAAATACGCTGAGGTCAAAATCGGTGTCTGACTCCTCAAAGTGCATAACAATATTTTCAGGAACATCTTCAACTAATTCTTGAGTTGGCAGACCCTTAAATTTTGGAATGGGGATCTCATTTGAATGTAGCACAGGTCGTATCGCGGTGTCGAAATTTGGGTACTCGATACAATGTTTATTTTTCTTAGTGAAGCCCGAAGTCTTGACAAAGCAAAGGTAGCAATCGGTCTCGTGGTTAGTAGGCTCTCGCCACACCTGATATGGAAAAAAAATTGTAAAGCGTTAACAAAAGCGACGAGAGACTTGTTTTTATGAATTTTATCAAAAGTTATCACCCAAACATTTAACATTTCTATGTGTTTCAACCTTATGCAATATTTGAGATTCTTATAAACATTTTCTGTAAATTTTTGTTTATGTACCTAAGTTACAATTACATTTAGGTAAGTTACAGTATACTAGTGATTAAATTACGTAGTTTTATGAAATCATAAACTTACCATCGGAACTCCAAAAGGTATTTTTGAATCCGAACCCTTCGTCCAATGTCGCAGTCTTTCAATGCATATAGTGCAGGCTTTATGTGGAGCCCACGATTTATCTTGGTCCCCCAGTTTTATGCCAAAATAAGCTAAGTAAGCTCTTTTTACGAAGTCAGTTATATTTGCTCGTTGATGTGGAAGTGTAAAATTTCCACATATATAACAGAAGGAATCAGGGTTGTTTTTGCATTTGAACTTTCTAGTGCTTGATGACATATTGCTTGATTGTTCTGCCAATTTGTAAAGGTATTTAAAGCCCTTAATTCATATAAATTTAAGAAAATCTGAAATATAAACACAAAAATTAGTTTAAATAGGTACTTATTATGAAATAGGTACTTACAATCTATGAAATTAAACTAGAAACACGGATGAGTAGGTACAATATAAATTACGTCTAATTAAATCAACTATATTAAATCACGATGACAAAATTACTCACTAAATCATATGCCAATTCAAAATTATGTTAATGCCCAAACTTAATTAACTAACTCAACTGACTGACTGACTGACTGACTGATTGAATTGACTGATTAACTCTGGAAACGAGTCGCTTTTATATATTTTAGTTGTCCCTCTAGAATACTCTACAGAGAACAGGAACGCTCGAGAAAATTTTAGAATTCTATGATATTTTTAGCTTAATTTACTAATATTAAAATGGGTTAAAAATGACAAAATTAAAAATATTTTTAGGGTGTTACATATAAAAATATACATAATACAACAATACCATAACAATAGGTACAAATACCTAGATAAAAACCTAGTTGCATAATGTGTAACTGCAAAAAGACAGCGAGTATTGAGAAAATAACCTTTTTATGAATACGACGAAAGAGGAGGGGTGTTGAGCAAAATCAGGACCTGATAGAGCAAAACCGAGTAAAAATTCGTGCTCAGCGCACCCAAATTACCTAGAACTAACTGTCAAATCTAATTCAATAGACAAAAAGTTGAAATTTGTTCCCCAGTGTAATCTTTGATTTAACTCAAGAGGATTCGAACCCAGGACCTCTTGAATATAAGCTGCGGGCCATGACACTGCTACGCCAACATAAAATATAACTCAACTGACGCATATTTAAACACCTGAGGGAACACCCACCACTTTTTGTGACCAGAAGAATTTTTTTTCGTGTTCGCCCCCTTGCATTCGAACCAATGAGAGAATTTAATTAAAATCTCTAGTATCATACTGGCATTTACATTGTAGCGTAGTGGCAGCGCCTGCAACTTCTGATCAAAACATCCCCGACTAGAATCCTGGTAAGGCAAATCTTATATATATGTAATGTGTGCGCGCGCGCCGAAAATTTACGCTACAACTGAACTACGACAGGATAAGTGTTAATACAACTTGAGTATTTAATCGCCCGAGGAAACTACTTTCACGCCCAAGTTGTATTAACTTTTCTCTTGTAGTTCAGTGGCAGCACCCACAAATTGTAATAAAGATGTCCTGGATTCGAGTGATCATTACGTGATATTCTAATATTACCACACACACACACACACACACACACACACACACGTGTTTTATCGAGTGTCCAGTGTTACCATTTGAATAAGTGGTTTTCGTTGAAGTGTCTTTAAAAAAAAATAGTGTTTGATGCATTCTTAACTAAATTACTTCGTGTTACTAATCATTCATTAACGAATATATTTCATTTATTGACTTTATTCATTACTATATTATTTGATTAAACCAAGGCTAGTGCACGTGGCTTGCCTTGTTTGTTTCCCGAATCTATTACTAACCGAGGTTTCATAAGGTTGAAATTCCCTTGGTTTGCCTTTTTTGTTTTCAAATCTATCTGAAAACGTGCTTTCCTAAGGTTCATTTTCCTTTCCTTCAGGGGATCAAGTAGAGTGTGGTCACCCACCGTGGGAAAAAGGAAAAACGGAAAGAAAACAGTCGGTCGAATAGCGGACAGATAAATTTTAGTAATACTTTTTCATTTACAGAGTTTTCGTCGGTAGCTTAATTATATATTCATTTAGTATAAATTTGTGTTAACAAGAACCTGTTTCTGCGCTTCAGGAACATTTTTGCGGGTTTGCGCAGGTGACGGCACAATAAGCACGCGATAGACCTACGTTGTAATTTATTAATTTCCAAACGCTCGTTTTTTTTTTTAACTAATTAAGAGCATGGCACCCCCATCAAGTACTTGCAGTCGCTGTGAAGAGAAATTTGCCGTTTACTCGTTTACAATGGCTAATAATAATGAACAGTTAGTTTGCAGGTGGTGCTCAAGCATGAAAGTCCTGAGGAACGAGTTAGAACGTGAGAGGGAGGCCAGAGTGAGGTTTGAAGAAAGCGTGATGCTCCTGACGGCAAAATTAAAATCCCTTGAGACTCCAGTTACGACCCCTCCTGTCTCAGTTTCTACTAATAATCTTCTATACTATAATAAGAGAGCTGTCCGTCCGTCCGTCCGTCCGTCACACTTTCAGAAATTGTGAGAAAAAAATTCAGAAATTGTATTACGGGCGGCAATGTGAAGCTCGAAGATTTTCATGACTGTGTTCTTTTCTGTAGTTTAGCCTATCTGTTTGTCTGTTTGTGAACTTTATCCCGGGCAGTAATGGGGGAAGGGTGGGGGTAATGGCGGAGGGGGTTAGCCCCCAAGTTGCATGAATGGGGGTGAGGAGGTTTTGGGAGATACCAGATTCAGAAATGTTGACACAATGTGAAGCTCAAAATTTTCACGGCTGCGTTCTTTTCTGTAGTTTAGCCTGTCTAACCGTCAGCGAAGCGACGGGAACTGTACTAGTATAAATAGTACAAATAGCCCTCTCTCTTCCCCTAGTTCCCAACCCCCCTTCGTTCGAGTGCGTAATGGAGCCCCATTGAGGAAACCTAAGACTTGTCTACCGGTAATAACAAACAATAAGTTTTCTGTTTTAGGTTTCGAAGATGCTGATGAACCGGAAATACGACTCGTTGGCGATTCCATTGTTCGGGGGCAGCTCGAGGAATTCTGTGAGAGAAACCCTTGTCGTAGGCGCCGTTACTGCTACCCTGGTGCAAGGGTGGAGGATATAACTAATAGTGTTGACCATTTTACAGACGGTACCTCTGAGGACACAACGTATGTTATTCATGCCGGTACTAATAACGTTTTAAATTGTAGATCGGAAGAACTGCTGGCTAGGTACAGGGACTTACGAGAGCGACTAAAGGAAAAAACTAATAAGATTGTTTTAACAGGTATACTTCCTCGAATTATCCAACGTAGCGATTTCTACAGCAAGGCGACCTATATCAACAATAACCTAAAGTCTCTTTGCCAACAGGAAGGAGTGCATTTTGCGAATTTTTGGAACAGTTTTTACGGCAGGAGGGACTTGTTCCTCGGAGTTGGACTTCATCTTAATGACGTTGGAGCTGCGCGTTTAGGAAGACTATTTCATAATACTGTCTCTTCTTTTCAGGCTGCCGTAACTCGAACGGTCCCAGCGTAATTTCCACAAATTTCCCCTGCGCTCGCGAAGGTGTCGCAATTACAAACAATTTGAAGGTTCTATCCTTAAATGCTCGTAGCCTACGAAATAAAATAAACGAATTTTTTCTTTAATTGCTTGTAATGACTATGATTTAATTGCGATAAATGAATCATGGCTTAGCATTGAAACACGTGACTTTGTAGGGGAGTATCAAATTAGAGGTTATAGACTTTTTGTTAAAAACAGAATAGGTAGGCGAGGAGGCGGTGTTATGTTGTATATCAAAGATAATATTGGTACGTTATAGAAGTAAAGCAAACAATTCCAGAACCGATAGATTCGACTATAGCAGAACTTAAATTGAACGATTTCAAACTTCTTGTTGCGGTTATATATAGGCCCCCTAATCAAACAGCTGATACGGACGAAGCGTTATATCGTGAACTAAAGAGAATAATAGGTAGTGAGCAGGCTTTAGTTATGGGTGACTTTAATTGCGCCAACGTGAATTACGATACAATGCAGGGAGACGCGGAAGATAATCGTTTAGTGAATTTTCTCGAGGATAGCTTTCTTATTCAAAAGGTTGGGGAACCTATGAGGTTGGACAGTATTTTAGATTTAGTAATAACTACGGATGATAGGCTAATCACTGATCTTTAAGTAATAGAACCGTTAAGCAATAACGATCACAATATGGTAGAGTTTGTCCTCTCAGTAAGTCACTCGAAACCAGCTAACTCCACTAAAATTCCTAACTTCCAGCACCCAGACTTTTGTAAATTTCGAAATAAATTGTCACACGTCAATTGGGAAAACGTAATGGGGATCTCCAACGCAAAACTAATGTGGGAATCGTTTGAAACAGTATTTAGGACTATAAATGAAGAATGTGTACCGTACAAAATTAAGCGTGCGAAAGTAAACAACAAGCCCTTGTGGTTTACTTCTAGAGTAGAGACATTATAGAGAGTAGGGACAGGGCTTATACGCTACAAAAGTGCGATAAAGACAATTTGTTGTTACGAAACAACTACACATCTCTAAGGCATGAAGCGAAAAGCGTAATAAAAAAGTCCAAGCGCGAATAAATCTCCATAGCTCGTGACGGTAAAGAAAACCCCAAGCGATTCTTTCAATACGTCAACAATAGAAATCCAGTAAAAAGTGTCTTGGGGCCGTTGAAAAATATTAACGGAGAGCTAGTTTCTGAAAACAAGGAAATGGCTACCTTGTTAAACGAGTTTTTTACGTCAGTTTTTACTATAGAAGATGTAACGACTATCCCTACGGTCATAGACATAATACCTTTTGATAATGGTAATATTTTGGATAATATTGTGGTTAGTGAAGGGGAGGTAATGCGTCATATTGATTCCATATATCCCATACAACTAAAAGAATTAAAAGATAGCATTGTTGTGCCGCTAACAACGATTTTTAATGCGTATTTCTGAGGGGTGCGTACCAGATAATTTCAAGTTAGCAAACGTAACACCTATCTTTAAGAAAGGCGATAAAGGTGCGGCGGGAAATTATAGGCCAATCAGTTTAACGTCTGTTGTAGGTAAGCTACTGGAATCAATAATTAGGGATCGTATAGTCGAACACTTAGAATTGCATAACTTAGTTAGAAATACGCAGCACGGTTTTAGGCGAAACAAATCTTGCTTAACTAATCTTTTAGAATTTTTTCAAAGCGTGGTTGACGTTTACGATAGTCATCGGGCGGTTGATGTAGTGTATTTAGATTTTCAAAAAGCGTTTGACACCGTACCGCACAAAAGACTCATTGAAAAAACTAAGGCTCATGGAATCAGGGGTGTAGTAATAAATTGGATAGAAGAGTGGTTGCGAGGTAGGAAACAGAGGGTGGTCGTTGATGGAGCGGAGTCGTGTTGGGCTAATGTAGCGAGTGGCGTTCCTCAGGGTTCTGTATTGGGCCCCTTGCTTTTTCTTACAGTATATATATTAACGATTTAGATGTCGGCCTAGTCAGTACAGTTTCAAAGTTTGCAGATGACACGAAGCTGGGTGGTAGGGCGATTAATGACGAAGATAGAGATAAAATCCAGGAAGATCTGAGTAAAATCGTTGATTGGTCAATCACATGGCAAAATTTTACATATAGGTTCGCGTAACGGTCATTTTGCATATAGTATGTCAGGGAAGGAGTTAAAGCGTAGAGCAGGAAAAAGATTTAGGAGTTATAGTCACTGGTGATTTAAAAGTAGCGAAACAAAGTACAGCAGCGGTCAATAAAGCGAACAAAGTGTTAGGTTTTATAGCTCGGAATTTTGAGTACAAATCGCGCGATATTATAGTTCCTCTTTATAAATCATTAGTTAGATCCCATTTGGAGTACGCGATCCAATTTTGGAATCCGCATATGCAAAAAGATATAAACAAACTCGAAAGAGTTCAAAGACGAGCAACTAAGATGATTCCGTCGCTTAGGTCAAAGTCGTACGAGGATAGGCTTAAGGAGTTAAAATTGACTACACTCGAGACTAGAAGGCTAAGGGGTGATCTAATCCAGGTTTTCAAAATTATGAATGGGTTCGATAACGTAGATAGAGATAGCTTTTTCGAAATATCTCAATATAATAAGACTAGAAATAACGGGTGTAAGTTGACAAGTAGAAGGTTCGAGACAGCAGTTGCCAAAAACGTTTTTACGCATAGAACAGTAAATAGCTGGAATAGTTTGCCGGTAGAAATAATTAGTAGCACGTCTATAAACATGTTTAAAAATCGATTAGATGCATATGTTGATAGATTGGGTATAGTTTAAGGTAGTAAAATTAAGGCTTTGTGGTTCGGAACCCACGTAAAATTGTAGGTCCCCTCCGCCACCACGGAGGACATGCACAATACACAATTACGAACAGTTAGGTAGACCAGCCATGAGTGGATCCTAGGGTCTCTGTTGGTCTGAAACATTATAATATATATATATATATATGAAAATTATTTCACGAAACCGAATGGTGCTCAAGCGCTTTCGTCTAATGACATCCTCAGAAACACTGAAATAAATAACAAGTTCGAGTCTATATATAGGTTACAAAAAAAATAAAATAGAAAAATAAAAATTGTAGGAGGAGCATACAAATTTCTAAAGAAAAACTACCAGAATTTTAGCATTTTGCCACTCTTGTCTAAATGCGTTCTGAACGAATTCATAACAACAGGATCAAGCGAAAAAAGGCCTTGGCTAATGTTAAAATTATTTGTAAATTGAATAATGGCAGACTCAAGAATATTTCTATTAACTGTTACTTGAGTGAAACAAAATTGAAGCATTATTCCAATCAATACAGTGGGATAACTCTGACAAATGGACGAAAAGGGCACTGGACGACTGTTCCGTTCTAACAAAATATTGATGCTGTTTTAATGTGTGCAAATTCTTTCCCGTCTGTCCACTGTGAAAAGAATCGTATTGTTTACAACCATTTTTATAGTCTTATAGATAATGCCTGAATTATTGGTAGAGCAATTTTTTACTATAATATTTCTCACAATATTGTCATATGAAAATACTACATTAATATCCAAAAGTTTAAGTACATTAGCGATGCCTAAAAAGCCTGGGAAAAATGGTGGTACTAAAATATTGTTCGACAAAGTGCGAGGATTATCATTCACATGATAGAAAGTTCGTTTTGCTTTAAAACAAGATTCCATAAACGCAAGTGGGTAACACAACACTTCCAATATTGTTGATTTTTTTCTAATTCGGCATCGATGTATTCCGGACTGGCGATCTTAAAAGCGCGGAGAAACATTGAAGAAAATATAACTTTCTTGATGGGGGTGTCATCTCCGGAGTAAAAGTGTACGTAGGACAAATTGTTTGTTTATTTCGATAAATACTAAACTTAAAACCTGGGCTTTCCCTATTACACGCACATCCAAATTCAGGCATTATCTATAAAATTGGTTGTAAACAATGTGATTCCTTTTACATTGGACAGACGGGAAAGGATTTGCACACGCGTGTAAAACAGCATCAATATTCCGTTAGAACGAAACAGTCGGCCAGTGCTCTTTCCGTCCATTTGTCAGAGTTATCCCACTGTATTGATTGGAATAATGCTTCAATTTTGTTTCGCTCAAGCAACATTGTTAATAGAAATATTCTTGAGTCTGCCATTATTCAATTTACAAGTTAACATTAGCCAAGGCCTTTTTTCGCTTGATCCTGTTGTTTTGAATTCGTTCAGAACAGATTTAGACAAGGGGGGCAAAGTGCTAAAACTGATAGTTTTTCCTTAGAAATTTGATGTAAGTTATAACCTTTGGGTTAACCTTTGGTTAGCTTCCGCCCGAATTGTTCATTCTGACGAAGGTCAAGCTTTTCACTCCACCTTAGATCTACAGTTTAACGTGGAATCCGAACCACGCCCCATCAGCAGCCCAGCGTCTTAACCACTAGGCCACCTAGGGTACCCATTTATCTACCAACCACTTTATTGTGTGGAAGGATGAACGGCTGGGTTTTGCTGCGCGCCGGCTGCCGTCGGGTCTCGGGTCGATGGTTTCGTAGTCAGCGACGCTAACCACTACACCACCGAGGTATATATATATATATATATAATGTAAACTACAAGGAAAAAGAAAATTATTCCAAGGCCTTTCGTGTATTGAGAAGTACACCTCGTCATTTTTCTTTTTCCATGTGGATTTACATCATTAATTCATTTTTCACGTGTTTAATTTCAAAATTCATCATCATATATATATATATATACACACACACACACACATATATATATATATATAGTTAAAAATAAAAGTTGAACTTGTAATGTATAATTTTTGTCCCTTTGCTTTTTTTTTTTTTTTTTTTTTTTTACCCGAGTGGGTGAAGAACATTGCCTCTACTCAAATTCACTTCGCTCAGTCGAGATTTGGCCACGTTGCTGTTTGGATGCGTTTGTAGCTTGATTGTTGCTTTCGTTGGAAGGAATTAAGGCGGTCATTTTTGAAGTTGTGAAGAGAATCATTTTAGTTATATTATTTTTAAATGATTGATTGATTCTTTTATTTAAGTTTCGAATGATCTTTTAAGCGGAATTTTATCCGTAATGTCTGATACGGGGATTGAGGAAGAATTAAATGCCGCTGCGTGCTTAGTTGCTTTGAAGGAAAATTTTAGGTGTAGCACGTGGCGGGCTTCTTCTTCTGCCTTAAGACAGTGTGACACGCCTCCTCCCACTTTAATTAAAGCCAGAGACGATTTTTCATCCGCCCACGGCATCGCGGCCCCTTATGTGGTGGGGACCCACACACCGGCGTGCAGCCCAGAACGTGGCATACCCGAAAGTATGGAAGATTTCAGTCCAGATTTCTCCACGCCCTCTCCTTACCAGCCCCCAACACCCCCTACACCGCCTATAGTAGAAGAGCCCACGCATACCTGCCCATTAAGTGGGTGGGAGGGGGTTAGTGTGACCCCGGCAGAACACCTCTCAGAATCGTCAAAAACCTACAGAATAGCCGAATTCCTCGCGAGTTTGAAAAAGAATAAAGAATTACGGTGTAAATCCTTAAGGAACTCCGCAATCTCGGAAACGAGTCGTGATTCCTTTCCACCGTTTTCCAGCGTTTCTGTCGTATCTTTAAGCGAATCCGGTGAAAGCCCCTCGTTAAACGCCGCAAACACCGAATGTGACCCTTTAGTTCTCCCTTCGGCCGAAAGTGTGACGCATTCTGCTACGCAGTTCAACGCGCATATGTTACCTTCCTTGAGCAAATTAGGGCAACTCCTTTACACGCCCGCTAAAGACTTCAAAACTCCTCCGCTCACGTCGTCCCGAGGAATCAGGACTTGTTCAAAACGAAGCTTGAAGGAGTACCACGGTGACGAGGGTCACGTTAGTGCCATAATGAGCGAAGAGAAAAAGGGACATCCCTGTAATTATCCTGGGTGTGATAAAGTGTATGGAAAATCCTCCCATTTGAAAGCGCATCTCAGAAGCCATACAGGTAAGCCTATAAAAAGTACCAAAAAGAGTATAAACCAAGTGATATATATATATATATATATATACCGCCTCGGTGGTTAGCGTCGCTGACTACGAATCCATCGGCCCCGGGTTTGAGACCCGACGGCAGCCGGCGCGCAGCAAAACCCAGCTGTTCATCCTTCCACACAATAAAGAAAGTGGTTGGTAGATAAATGGGTACCCTAGGTGGCCTAGTGGTTAAGACGCTGGGCTGCTGATGGGGCGTGGTTCGGATTCCACGTTAAACTGTAGGTCTAAGGTGGAGTGAAAAGCTTGACCTTCGTCAGAATGAACAAGTCGGGCGGAAGCTAACCAAAGGTTATATATATATATAATAGCATATTTATTGATTTGGAAAGCAGTTGTTAATCATGTCATTTTTACAAAACTGTATCACTTTACATATCATAAATATGAAGGTTAAATAAGTAACGGGAATACGTTTCATTCCTCTCATTATTATCGGGTTTTTTTTTTTAAGAACATTTACTCGTTCAGGAGGCCTTACATGGTACTCACGGGAGGAAGAGGTACTTAGTAAGCCGAAAATTAGGCCTATCCTGAAAGTAACAGGTCGAGAAAGCGGATAAGTTATCCGTAAGACATTGACCGGTTGATAACCTTTTGGCACTATTCATAATGGAGTAGAGCCAAATACTTAAAAAATTTTGACATTTCATCTCAGATGACTTTTGCCCCAACCGCGAATAAAATGAAAGAAAAAAATCCTTTGTAGCCTAAATGCGAAGAAAATTTTGATTTTGAGTTGTACACACCTTATTGTTGTGTGTGAATGGGATCTAAGCCTTTGTAAATCCCAACAGGTGAGAGATCTACAATTTTCAAAATCAGCCCCCACAACTATTTAGTTTAGAGGCGTTAGGAACGCGATAACACCGCAATGCAATATTTATTTGCCCTGCTTTTGTTGAAAGATACGCAGAAAACTTTCAAAATCATACAAAAGCAGTTTGTACGCAATAGATTATTGTGTTTGCGGATAATTTTTTTTATTATTCATTGCTTGCCTTATCTTATGTGGTACAATTAATAACTGACCAGTTTTTCTTTAAGTACCCACCTACATACTTCGTTATTTATTAATGCATAGTTATTTAGAAATTATTATCCAACGCCCACACGTTTCAAATATTTGGCCTAGATTTTTCTTATGTAAGCCTATTTTTAAATAATGTAACTACATTTCTTAACTTGTACTTGAAGGTCCAGGTTGGAAAATTGCATTCTTGAAAGTTTAATTTGTTTTTCATAGTATTGATTCATTCAAGCATAGCTGGAATTCGATGGCTATTTTTAATAGGCCTTGATCTTCCTCTGAGGCGTAGGCCTAGTCTCGTAAGATTTTACATAAGCCTAAGCTACAATTGAATGTGAAAAATGCGTTATTTATTAATTTTTACTCCGTTTGGCGAAATCTACGTCAATTAGTGGCAGCGCCTACCACGTGACCTGGCCAGGTGCCGGCCCTTGCTTACCTGAATACGGGATCGATCAGCTGGGAGGCACATTGCAGCCACGCCTACTCTTTGCAGTTCTTTTCGGGTCGGACTGAAGCAGGCTTTTGTAATGCATTTTAAAAGTAGAATGCATTTTTTTTTCCAAGTAATTTGACTGATCTTGACCAGAATGTTAATGTTTAGTGCTCCTCAAAAATGGTTCTCGCATCGTTGAAGAAAATGACTGCGTAAAACCGTGATATCTGCTATTGCATTGCTGTAAAAAAAATTTTTTTTACTGTATTTATTTATTTAAGCATCATTGACGGCGGTTTAAAATTAAAAATAAGATCAAGGCTGAGGTAGCGATTTGTTGTATATAAAACTATACAAAATTAATTTTTATTTTTAAAGTGATGAAATTCATAAATACCTCGGATGATACGATAGCCTTGGAACCTTAGCCCAAATATTATTATTATTATTATTTAATAGTAAACCTTTTTGCCGTAAACGTTGCGATATTTCTTACACTTATTTTAGAGAAGATTTGAACATGATTCGAAACCTATAAATAAATTATTTACTCCATTTTCACGCGTCATTTTCACTGACTTTTACTTGATTCCTACATTCGGTTTTGCGTGATGCATTATTCAACAACATTGGCATTCACGATGCGAGGGAAAGGTCTTCAGTATAAATTTATGCCAACAAAACTGGGAACCGTTGTCTTTTACCCCCCCTTTTTTTTTTTCCCACGAAGATTTATATAGATTCCTTTTGTGACAAACTGCATTCTTTCCCTAACCTTTAAATAACTACTTTTTACATCTAAGTCGTATACGCAGAGCCAAAGTCTTTTAAAAGTCTGCGTAAAAATAAAAGGGCGCTCACTAAAAATATATTTATAGTGTTTATTATGTTTTGGTCCTATACAGTAGATATGTCGGTGTTTAATTCAGTAATTTACGACCTTTTGTGAATATGTAATTCAGATGCCCTTAATTTCGCGATTTTGTTGAAAAGTATAGTTTTAGCTAGCTAATTTGCTGAAAGACATAGCTAGTTCTAGTCTCTCGTCTCTATTTTGCTGAAACGCGTAGTTCTTGTTTCTTGCCGCCTCTTTCTTTTTGCCTTATAAAATATGGCATATGTGAAAAGTTTATGAATCCTGGCATGTGCGGAGACCCCTATATGAATAATATTGACCAGAGTATGTATTGTACACGCGTTTGGTTCAATTGGACCCATTTAGATTTCATTATTTATACAGTATTATATAGAAACATCTATGGATGGCTTTCTTTTTTTTTTTTCAACGCTTACCATTTTTGACCACGGTAACAAAAAGCTGACGTCATTAAGGTATTTGAAAGCAAACTTTCACACACTGATCTTTGTCTTACCACACCCAAAATCATGGCTTGCATATTTTGTAATTAATTGTACATTGCTAATTGCTTTAGTACGATGACGAATACCAACTTTTTATTTTCATTTTTAAACTTTTCTTTTTGTAACCATTTTGATGCAGTTAAAAGTATTATATATACAGGGTGTCCCATAAGTCCGGTCTCGTTGGAAAATTGATTTTAAATTAAATTTACAAAAGTAATATATTAAAACTAAAACAAATGTTCGAATTGATGTCTTGTTTTGGGGCCGTTTTTTATTGCGGGTAGAATAACGCGTAATGGCTAATATGGAAGCGAGTTATGCTGATGAGGAAAAGGCGGAGGCCTTTCTTTTCATTACGAGTGTAACTCGCTTCCATATCAGCCATTGCGTGTTATTCTACCCGCAACAAAAAAAAGGTTCCAAAACAAGACATCAATCAATTTGAACATTTGAGGGGTCCCGCATCTTAAGGTACCTAAGCGCCAAAATTAAAATTCGTCAGAAATCGCCTCCAAAGTTCAGCAATATTCTGGCAAGAGTATCTCTGTTATTAATTGATCTAGAACGTTCATTTTTGGCTAAATTAGAGTTCTAAGTATGCTAATGAAGATGTTGATGAGTTTTTGGAATAGATTTTCATATTTTATATATATATATATTTTTTTTTTAATTTTTGGATTTTCTTATTATGCCGAACTTTAGGTGAACTTTTGGCTGGCGATAGAGGTGAAAAAAGTAGTTCGCTTCATAAGGTTTTCAACCATACTTCCAGTGTCGTAAGGTCATTATAACCCAAACCACGCGATAAGAGGAAGGGTGAAAATAGTGATATCCATCAAAAACACGTTTTCGCCTGTGGTGCCGATTAGGTACCTTAAGACGCGCGACCCCTTATTTGTTTTAGTTCTTCTAATGTATTACTTTTGTAAATCTAATTTAAAAATCAATTTTCCTACAAGACCATATTTATGGGACACCCTGTATATAGTTGCTATGTGTCATTGGCGTTTGAAAACATTCATTCATCGTATTTTATAAGTGGGTCCTCTACAGCGATTTTAGTTTACCGTTTAATACTTTTGAGTTGGAGTTGGAAGGACTACTTCACTTCAGATTGATCGATGGCATCCACGTTTTTTAACGTAGCCACTTCCCTTCAGCAAACTTGAATTGATCATCAACAAAAATCGTGTCGAGGCTACACCAAGTTTTGGATCAATCGAAAGATATTTTTTAACTCTACAAAATCTGACGGAATAATAATAAAAGAACTCTGAACATTCGCAGTGGTATTTACTCGAGAAGCGAAGAGACCTAATGATTGAGCCTACGGTAATTTTTTTTAATTATGAATGAGCGCAAAGCTTTGTTTACATCGTTCCGAGAGAAAGCGATTTGAATCTTCCGCCGTGTAGCGCTTGTTAAATTCGTGACAACATTCGTTACTTGCTGAATATGTAAAATTGTAAACGGCGCAAGAGATTTAAGGCCTTAGCTCAGCCATATGAAAATCTAAAATTACACTTTACACTGGCTATGCCCGGCTCAGGTTTGGGAAATCATGACCTCGAACCAGTCTTTATGAATAGTGAATAGCTACAGTAGTCGTGTTATTGGTGTCAAGAATAATTGAATTTCGTGTTTTATAACTTTGAACTTGTTTACTTTCACTCAGTTTCTAGTATGGCTCATGCTTTGATATTCAAGTGGAATATTGTATGGATAAATGCAACTGGCCGCCCAGTTGTTTTTTTTTTTTAGCCGTTAGGAATGCCATTTCTGCGTGTGCGCGTGCGCAGGCAACTGGGCATAAGTAAGGTCGAATATGTGATAATCCACGGATGTAGCGGGGTAATTTTTTTCGTGGAGTAACACTTTTGGTATCTCGAAACATTAAACAAATTTATTTAAAAAATTCTCTGAACATTTATATTGTCGGAGAAAGATATGTTAATACTTTGAATAGGTTTGGTTAGGTCAGGTTAGATTAACACGTACGACACTATTTAATGACCTAACAGTAAACACCTTTCGAACCCTCATTTGCGTCCAAAACGCTTATCGCGCCCTTCTCGGTTCGTTGACACTAAAATTAGGTAGGGTAATTATTTTTTAGATACAGTATGTCCCTAAAGAAGTCGGTACCTAGCCTATGCGGAGATAAGCACATGTCTGTGTGAGAGAGAGAGAGAGAGAGTACGAAAAACGACTTTTGTCCCTGCTACAAAGCGTTTTGGGGTGAAAATTTTACCTCCCGTATTGTTTGTTTGCTCCCCCAATGAGCGAGGAGCGGTCAAAAAGACACGTGAGCCTATTTGGAAAGGGAAATCTCGTGACTCAATTAGCTTTCTGCCTCGTGTTCATTCGAAAGAAACAAAATCAACACGGTTGTTATAAGGATGCACAAAGTGTTTTTTCTTTTATTTAGTACAGAAATTCGGAGAAAAATGTCAGTAAATTTCATTGGAATTTCTATTTAGAGCATGACACAGTTTTATGTTCAGTAAGTAATTTTTTTACGCAAGAATTCTATTGAAGAATTATCCTCCTTTATAAGGTATTAGTTTGTATTTTAGTAAGACCACTGAAAAATACCTTCAAATGAAGTTATGCTATTCTGAAACGCCACCTACCACCAGTTCAGTTATCCTATTTTTATGCTAAAATATGCCTTGCTACTTGGGTTATTTTAAACTAAAACGCGTTGATGAACACGTATCTATATTAAGATTTAAACTATTGAATATTTAAATTGTACTTTTTCAATGCATACAATTTTCACCGTGCAACGCTATCATTCTCGTGTAAATCTTAGGGCCTAGCTATTTTCTATCTTTTTCTCTCCCGGGGCAACGAATTGAGACATATTTTCTCGTCTGTTTCGAAAGCTTTCGTGCCTCCTGGGCTTAATAATTATGAATAATTTTACTGTAGAATATTCATCGAGTTATTTTTAGTGTTAGGCTATCCGGATTTTAGTTTAGGGTTACATTACGGCAGAACTCTGCCACAGGATTATGGGCTTTAAGGGCCTTGTGATTAATGGCACTTATTACTATTTTATATATTTTTCTTGATAATTATATAACTAATTGCCTTAGAATTTTATGACTTAATGTCCTTTTTTGTCTGTTCTAATATTTGTTTTGTAGTGTAGCCGAAATGAGATAAAATTTTATTCCTTAAATGAAGTGGGCGATTGCAACCAGATTTAAATTTCAGAGAATGTTAGAGAATTTCAATGTCTTTCCCCTTATATATATATATATATATATATATATATATATATATATATATATATATATATATATGATGAAAAGAACCACGAAGGAAAAGGAAACACAGTGGTGCTCGTGGTTCTTTTCATTATAAATATTATTCACGTGTGTGTGTATAAAATATAATATAATATTGTGTGTGCTACTTTTTCTCTTTATTCTGAAACAATAACAAAAAATAATTGAACTTTTAAATTTACTGATACTAGAATGAATTCAAAGGTGACCTACATTCGGCTCGGGAAGTGCGTAAACTTTTTCCTGTTTAGATACTAAGCTCAAACATAAGCTCCATAACATTTTTTTACTTAGAGAGCCGATCATGGGATTCGTTGACACTGTGCTCCTTTTTTTTTAATTATTCCTTTTGAATTTAATTTGTGGTGAATTGATACTAGCACGAGTGAACATTATTTTATTCCTTATCTTCCCGAGCTAAAAACCACATTCAGGAAAGTTGTTCCCCAAAACTTTTGACAGGGTAAAGAATTAGTTCCTACATATGACGGCTATGTAGTCTTACTTTTAACGTTAAAGCCTATTAAATTTAGACTGCGAGCGAGACAAAATACTTTCTGCTTCAAATACAATTTTAGAAAGAAATTCTCCGAAAATTTGAAGGCATTGGAAACGTAGTGAAAATTTCAAAATTCGCCAACAATTCCCGCGATCACTAATACTAATCATAATCATAGCATTTGATATGACTGTGTGTTCTGTACAAACTAATTATGAATTCTTGTTGTTTTAAAAATTGTAGTATTTTTCCTTACATTTTATACCTCAGAAAACTTCTTTCCACAACTTTTCATTAAGAATGAAAATTGTCCTTCGCTGCGTCGCCCATTCTTTCAGTTTGTCACCGCTTCAGTATCAAATTGTTTGAAGGAAAATGTCGGTTCTCAAAATAAAATAAAATAGAAATAATTGAGTAAGTGGTAAGGTGAGGTCTCATTTCTTGACTGTATGAACTAGGGCATAGTTCTGATTAATCAGTTAATCATTGTTTTGAAGTTTATCATTAATTAATCAAAAAATATTCTTAGAAAATGATGGGAAATGATTAATTTTCCTCATAATTTAAGGATAATTTTACCTTAAATTTTGTAATGTATCATTTGAATTTGGCACCTTTTTGCGTGTATGAACTGTCTAATCCGCCCATGCCTGATTTCTTGGAACTAAAGCAAACTAAATGTTTGAGGAAAATGTTTTCTTCGGTCTTATCTCACGCAACATAAACAATAAAGCTCTTTCTTACTCTTTTTAGAAGTATTTAATTTTTAATAATTTTCAATCAATTAATCATTGATTAATTATAAAATTTCATCATTCATCACTTTTTCCTAAAAATGATTAATTAACCATGCCCTAGTAGGAACAATATAATATTTAAGATGTATAAATTGTGTCGTATAAATATCGTTGTACGCATAAGAGATGTTCATAAATTATTTTTACAAAATCAATTGAATTTGTAAAGATAACATTTATGTGGACACTGTATATTTGGCCAATTGTGGTTTGTGTTTCAAAATTAATCCGACGACGGTGTGTCAGATTTGTGTTTTCGTTAACAAATCTAGATTTTAATCCATCATTCATTAGAGCTTAATCGGTAAAGAGAGTGGATTTTACCTACTATGGGAGTTTCAATCAACATCTATTGTCTTCTTGCCTATATACGCAATATTCCTGATATCAGATCTTAAAGATAAGAATGAAAGTATAATTAGTTTTTGTTTCAAACGCTGACAACGTGATACGTTTTATTGTTAAACACATACAATACATAAATACGAAATAGGCCATTGACGTAGTGTATTCAATTCAAGGTCGAAGTTATATTTTAAAAATAAAGATGTTATAAGGAATGTAATGTACTGTCATCTATTTCTGTTATACTCAACATAGTCGATAGCCTTTTAATTGTAATTAATAATAATAATATACAGGTAATCTTGTTGTATAGCTGAAGAGCTTGCGTATTCATAGTGAGACTTTAGGCCTTAATTAAAAATGTATATCTATCATTTGTACCTATAAAAAAAAAGTAGATTAACGTCAGTTTTGGTTTGCAAAATTGTAAGGCTTCCTGTCCTTGACCACGCAGCTTTGTTGTGTTGAACGTCTTACCTATTAAATACACTACGATCCTTCCAACATTAAATAAAGTATTAAGGAAGAGTTTTTTATCTTATTTATTTATAAATTTGTATACTTGAAATAAGTACAGGATCTCTCTCTCTCTCTCTCTCTCTCTCTCTCTCTCTCTCTCTCTCTCTCACATATTTTCTTGGTACTGCAGAGGTTGGTCAAAGGCACTAATAGAAGTTCCCAGCGCTAAGATTGGACAGATAATTTTGATTTGACGCGTTGCATCACAAAGGAGTGGCCGGGAGGGGGGTGGGGAGATAAGCGTATTGGGGGAAATGGGCGTGGCTAACCAACAGCTGATTTTTTGACGCGCGGTTTGGGAACCCTTGGGACGTAGAATTTTTTTCTGTACACACACACACACACACACACACACACACACTTACTTTGGTTTTGCTTCCGACCGAATTGTTCACTCTAACGAAGGTCGAGGTTGTTGACCCATCTTGGACCTACAGTTTAACGTGGAATCCGAACTACGACACATCACGGGTATTCAAAATTGCAAGTCCTTTCCCGGAGTCGATCTCACGATCTCCCTATCAGCAGCTCAGCGTCTTAACCACAAGGCTACCCAGGATACCCATTTATCTACCAGCCTATTCTTTCTGGAAGGCCGACTGCTTTCGCCCGCAATCGAACCCGAGTCCGGTGAATTTGTAGTCGGCGATGCTAACCACACACACACACACACACACACACACACACGTTTCACTCTGAAATAGTGCTTTAAAAGACCTTCAGTTGTATTTTTATTATTATTAAAAAGATTCATTTTGTTTAAAGTTTTGACAAAGTACTTGAATTGAGTTTTGTCCGTTTGTTATAGGTACGTGGACGCAGTCTAGAGCGTCTTGTTTGCCAAATGATTTTAAGGTTGGGCAGTTGGCAATAATAATTTATTAGATGCTGACTCCGCCCCTTGACTCCCGTTCGTCGTTAATCATGAATTTAGTTAAAATTCATGTCGTCGCTTCTTGCGTGTTTTCTACTCGACGAACATTTTATTCACCGATTCTTCTTCGTACTTTGAGGAACAAACCGCTTTCTTCCTAATTCATCACCAGTTCTTAGGTTAAATTGTGAACACTGTTTATGCCAAACGTCCGTGATAGGTCTTCAACCTGTAAACCAAATGCTCTCTCATTTTGCAGTTTTATCACACGCGCTTAATGTATCCTGCATGTATATTTTTTGTTTAAGATTTATTTGCATAAAATAAATAATAAATAAAAAATAATATATATATATATATATATATATATATATATATATATATATATATATATATATATGAGAGAGAGAGCGAGCTGATGAAAGTAAATAAACATCGGTTTTTCCATAGTTTTTGATTTGATAATAAAAATCAGTAAATAATAAGAGATATTGAATCAATGTATTAGAATCGTGTTGCTTTCCCCTTTTCATTATGTGTAAAGGTGATGCACGTTCTGCCATTTCATTGATGAGCTTTTCCCCCATTTGTTTGAGGGAAATCGTCGTGCTGTATATTTACTTTTACCAACTCACCCTCTCTCTTATACATCATATATATATATTATGCAGGAAGGAAGGACCCGGGACAACCTCCCCACCCCCCACCAAAAGTAGAATAAGAAGAGTCGAAATCAAGGTCCAAAAGTCTTCGCGATGCCTGGACACTCTGCGTTTGAAAGATTGGATGCCATAGATAGGAGGAAAGACGGATTGAGGAAGGTTGTTCCAGAGTTGACTGGTTGAGTTTATGAAAGATTGAAAATACCGATTAAACTTTGGGCAGAAAAGTGATGGGAATGTCATATATATATATATATATATATATATATATATATATATATATATATATACACAGGGTGTTTATGAAGTCCCTATCTATTTCAATGAAAACGTAATAAAAAGGGTAAAATTCAATGACAATATAATAGAAGGCATACATTTAATGAATACTTAAGCATATGATCAGGGGCGTACCTAAAGTATTTGGCACCCGGGGCGGATCCTTCCTTTGGCACTCCCCATAAATAATTTTAAAATTTAAATACACAGAAAAATATGTTTGCGAGTAGATTTTTAAACAGTACAGTACTGTCATAAGCAAATTGGAAATAAGAAAAATGCAGACATTAATTAAAAATTCAGTGAGCAGGTAATACTGCATTTTATTTTATACAAAAAACACAGGAAATCCAGTCTCAACGCTCAGCCTATTCTTCAAAGGTAAATAGAGAGGATTCACAGTCTCTGCTTTCGAGCCTTAATTTCTGCAAATTGATCAATGACCTCATCAAAATTCACCTTTGCATATTCATGTTCAATTGAAAGTAAAGCCAGATTTGTCAATCTTGTCTGACTCATGGTCGAGCGAAAGAAATTTTTTACCAATTTCAATTTGGAAAAACTTCTTTTACATGAAGCAATAGACACACAGACAGTCAAAAAGAATCTCAAACACAGTGACAAACTTGGCAAAGATTCCCAAAAATCCCATTTCACAAAAAACTGCAATGCTGTCCATTTCTTTGCCTCCACACTGATATCTTCATCAGAGAATTCATCAAAAATCTGAGTCAAATTTGGAATATACTTCCGAAGTTCTTCTGTTCTTCTTCAAGAAACAGTTTTAGAGCTTGGAGCTTCACAATGCACTTTTCAAGGCTGATTCCAACTGTTTGCAAATACTTTTGTGCGAGATTAATTTCTTCCAGGACTTCACGAGTTCACACCAGAAAGAAAGGTAACTCAAAAAAAGAGAAATCACATACAGGAGACAGCAAAATCTGAGCTGATCCTCTTGTGTCCACATTTTCTTTGGGATCGCACAGTACTTCAAGGGTTGAGGTCAGCTTTTCAAAATTTGCCTTCACTGGTTTCACAGCGTCATAATGAGCACTCCATCTTGTCTGGGAAAGTCTTTTGACTGTCATGCCTACAGTCTCCAGCACTTCCCATCGATGAGTTGAGACTGAAAAGAAAGACCACTGACAAAATGAAAATTAACAGTATATCCAGTAAATAAAGAAGTAAAAAAGTTGATTACAACAGAAAAGCTTCAAGCAAGTGGTTCTCTAACTTTTTCCAACCAGATACCCATTGAATTATCAGATTATCAACCCAGACAAGCAGAGACAATTAATTATTATCAATGCCAATGCATTAACACTAATTCAGTATAGTATGGTATAACGCTAGCTATTATAATTGATATCATTATTTAATAAGCAGTAAGCATTAACAACATATTAAATATACAATGATACTACAATGGACATTGTAAAATTGTTGAACTTGACTAAGCCAATAAGCATTAGTACTAATTCACTATAGAATAGTACTGTAGTTGTTGATGTAAATCTGAAACGGTGTTTACTATATTAAGCATGTAAGCATTAACACATCTCCATGCAGTCACATCATCACCCTCTCTGTCTTAACATCACCATGTAGTTGCATTACAAAAAATCATGCAGTCATCCATCGTAAGATCACCACATAGTCATCATGAAAAACTCAGTCATACACATCATCGTTACTTCAGTAGTCATGGTTGTAGGAAAAAGTCAAGTCTAAAGTTTAGTGCAAAGTATGACTTTCCTGTCTTTTTACTGATAACCAGTAGTCACAGGGACCACCATTCATAAACATGAGTTTCTATAACATCACGACGATGCAGTTATTATAACATCACGACGATGCAGTTATTATAACATCACGACGATGCATTTACCGGGTATTATAACATCACGACGATGCATTTATAAACACTTAAACATCACTATGATATCACATTGTCAAAAATTACTGGACACTGGTATAAGTACCATGATATTGTTATAAACATCATCACTTTATGCTTTATCATAATTATTTAATGAAACATACCTCATGTATGTGGAGTCACAGTGTCAAGTGAACAAGACTTGGAATGTCAGTAGTTGCAGCCAGCTGGCTATGCTCAACAAACTGATGACTAAAACGTCAACAAACGTTCGCCTTTCGATGTAATTTTTATCAAATATTTAATTTTTCGTTTGTAAATTTTGTATTGCCAATAAAAATAAAAAAATATTTTATAGCGGAAATTAACATTAAGCTGTTGTAATAGTTTGAACATTTTAAATTTTTTTTTCTTACTTTGGCGAATTTTTCATTTGGTTTGAAAACTTGTACTGGTATTTCAACTCTCCCGATGGCAACCCACTCCTGGCTGTCACCCGGGGCAGACCACCCCCTCGCATCCCCATTAGTATGCCACTGCATATGATTCTACGTGAGCACCATCAGTATCTCTACAGAGTTCGAATCTGTCAGCAGCATTGCGGAACCCATTTTGGAGCATGACAGGGTTATTTTTGTAACTGCTGTTACGATACGAACACGTAAATCTTACAGATCTGTAACCTTCGTTTGATAGACGTTTGATTTGATAAAGCCCCATGCAAAAAAATCCAAGGGCATTAGGTCAGGAGATCGAGCCGCTCAGGGCCTGTTGCCTCCACGTCCGATCCACCGATCTGGAAATCGTTCATTTAGCTACTCCCGAACAATGTTTGCGTAATGACAAGGTGCCCCATCTTGTTGAAAGACGACGGTGTTTAAAATGCCATCTGAATGAAGCTGGGACATTTACGTGCTCGTATTGTAACAGCAGTTATAAAAATAACCCCTGTCATGCTCAAAAATGTGTTCCGCAATGCTTCTGACAGATTCGAACTCTGTAGAGATACTGATGGTGCTCATGTAGAATCATATGCTTAAGTATTCATTAAATGTATGCCTTCTATTATATTGTTATTGAAATTTATGTAGTAATGTCTAATTAAGAATAAATGTTTGTTTATAAGAATTTAATAATGTTTGTTTAATAAAGATAATAATGTTTAATAAGAAATGTAATTACGTTGTTTGTTTAAAGTGTTAGTTGGCAACGCCTGAAATGGGTCTAGAGAAACGGAGAATGCCCAAAAACGAGAGTTATCGGACGCCCGTTGGCCTAATAAGGTGTTTTTTTTTTTGTATTACGATGTTTTTGTAAATTTAGAATATTCTTTCGTGTGTGTCTCCGGCTAAATGTTAACGCTAATTTCCCCCTCGCATTACCCCGTTTATCTAAAGTGTTTTCGGAGTAAATAAAAGTCAGTAAAGTGTAATTAATTGTATAATTAATCCCCTGGTCTCTTTTGCATTATTCGAAAGTGAAATGGCCTCGTCTCGGACACGTGCTACCCCGCGTTTATAAACTACAGCGAAGCGAGTGTAAAAAGAGAAATAGTAACGATAAAAAGAAATTGAATAAAGAAAGAGCAAATACTTAAAAAGGCAAATAAGAAGTAAAAAGAATGGATTCGCTACATTTACCCTTTTTGCTACGTTTTCACTGAAATATAGGGACTATAAACACCCTGTATATATATATATATATATATATATATATATATATATATATATGAAAATAACCACGAAGGAAAATGAAAACACGAAATAGTGATCAAACGCTTTCGTCTAATGGCATCCTCAAGAACGTTTTTCATTTTCCTTCGTGGTTACAGTATTTTTATAAATATTGTTATTCGTAAAATAATATATATATATACAGTATATATATATGTCCATTCTGACGAAGGTCAAACTTGTCACTCCACCTTAGACCTACAGTTTAACGTGGAATCCGAACCACGCCCCACCAGCAGCAGTCCAGCGTCTTAACCACTAGGCTACCCAGGGTACCCATTTATCTACCAACTAATTTTTTTATTGTGTGGAAGGATGAACAGCTGGGTTTTGCTGCGCGCCGCCTGCCGTCACCGGGTCTCGATCCCGGGGCCGATGGATTCGTGGGCAACGACGCTAACCACTACACCACCTAGACACACACACACACACATATATATATATATATATATATATATATATATATATGGCTGATGCCCCATTTTCTCTTGATTATATGCAGTTTCCATTTTAACAGAAAGAAGGTAAAGGAGTATAGAGAGTTCGTCATGATATTTGTATCACATGCACATAAAACACACACACGTGTGTTTTACGTTCACACTGATTTTGGCCTAATAATAAATCCAAAATGAATGAAGGTTTATTCGTGGCCTTAAATCAAGTAATTAAATCTTGGTTTGTAGAGTGTATGTTTACAGTCCTTCTTAATTAGGCCCCTAAATTCCTTGTAAAGAATGAAATGGAACTTTTGGTCAGTGATTGCGTCTACAGGAATTTAAACTTTTAAAGACGCAGAAGATGAACGAAGCAAATATTATTATTAGTTACATTTTGTAAAATTCAAGCTAAAGTTTCGAATTTCTTGGGTAAATCGAATTGAATTCATATACTGACACAGGTGTTCTATCTAATGTCTTATTACTGAAACATTTGCTGTTCATGTGTACTGTATATTATGCATTTATAACGTTGTTAATATTATGCAAGATTCATATTGGTTACTGCGTTCTAAATTGTAAGGTTATTATGTATGAGTCGTTTCGTAATAGTGATAAAATACTGCTATGAGTCATTATTCTTAGCGAAATGGATGGAATATCGGATGTGTGATATTGTACGATTTTCTTATGGTTTCATAACCGATTTTCACTTTTTTGTATATTTTATTACTTCTTCCCACGTATTAAACGTCACGGCCAGTGGTTATTAATATAATCAGGCCTGAGATAAATTCATGAAACTGACGTTATATATCGCAGACACTGTAATAGCAATAATTAAATGTATACTAAATTAGTAATACGTAATAGCTTGTTGTGGAACGAGTAAAGTGCTCAAAGTAGTTTTGATCTGCTTTCAAATGAAGCTAAGTTTACAAAGAATTTTAATCAGTTTTCCCATATTTCCTGTATAAACGTTTTTCTTTCGTTTCATTATAGTGTACATTCCCAATTTAGTAGTGTCTACAGGGTAGGCGGAAAGTTTCTCTACCCTAGAAATGTGAGAAGTTCGACGATAACAGCAAATACAGTAAAACCCGTATAACTCGGACTCTGGATAAGCCGGGAAAAATCCCCTTGGAAAAAACCTGTTACTCAGAATTTGTCAGAGTTATACAGGTAAAGTCCCAGGTGACCACGTGGTGTATTGACACACCCGTTAGGAATGCGGTAAACTGACGCCATCACGCGATACCCTCACAAGCTACCACTCGTTTATCATTCCATTTTACCTTAGATTATTCATATGTACACTTGTATGTAATTTTTTTTCTTTCGGAAACATTGTTTTAGTACACTGTGACTTTATTGATTTATACACTTTAAAATAGGTTTTTTTTTTACAATATTTTAAATTTTACCTATAAGACGAAATTCTCTATTTCTCGGACTACCCAGTAGTACCAGTGATACCCAGTGAACCACTAAATTTGGTAATCCTAGGTTTAACCATATCCTTAAATTTAAGTCTTAGGGAAAATGTGTAGATCTATTGAAAATACACCCGACAAAATACATCCATTGAAAATGCACCCAATAAAAACCAAAATAAAAAAATCTTCGATATGTGAATCATGAACTAACTCATAAAAATCCAACTTTGGGCTTAACTACGAAATGAGTTGTGCAGATAGTGCAGAGAAGCTAGAAAATCACTTCCCATACTTCTGATCTTGAAAGCAAAATCAGCATCATCATCAACCCCAGTTCTCTAAAGCCATGTCCCAACAGTGTTCGTGATGCTAGTGATATTTTTTATTGAAGAATATCGATTTTCTCAGTGAAATGAATCACTGTCGATCGGGGAATCTCTACTCGCAAAGCGGAAACTTACTCTTGAAACATGACAGAGTGGTAAAGTGGCAAAAATGGAAACTACTATTAATAAGAAACTTCAATTTCTTGTACGACATATGAAATTAAAATGCAGAATTGTATCCATAGTTCCATACTGAAGATAAAAACTTTAAGATGAAAAAAATCAAGTGCTAGCAGTTCTCCCCAAAGATTGGAGTATTGTGTTTGTAAAACTTCTCGAATGTTTCATGCAACCTATTTCATGGCAATGGCAGCAAAATAAAAGTTTTGAAGAGAAGGGAATCTTCTTTCATTCAAATGCCAAGGCTGGAAAACATCTAACATACGAAACGGTTGAGCTGGTAAAATCATTCTACTTGAGTGAAGAGCTTAGCTGCATAAGGACTAGCAAAACCAACTTGTCTATTGTTCTTGATGGTAAAAGGCATCATAAACAAAAGCATCTTATTTGTTGTACCTTAAAAGAAACATTAAGAGTTTTTAAGAAAATATCCCCATATAAAATTTAGACTCGGCAACTTTACACAATTGCACCCAAAGTAATGTGTCCTTGCTGGACCTCCAGGAACTCATTCGATGTGCGTTTGCACCATTCACAAAAATGCCAGCTTAATAGAAAAGCTTGCAAGACGGGATGGTATCCCTCTCAGAACTACCGTCACTGCCTTGCCCTATTTCTCTGCAATCCCCTCCAGCCGTCGTGCTTTCTCCAACATTGAAAGGAATGTGGTACTACCTCACTGTTGAAAGCTAGTCTTCAGGAAAGATTTGATGAGCACGTGGTTGACACTTTTGAATTCAAGAGTAACTAATCGTTTTACAACGAAACTTTAAGCTTGGTTCTGATGACTGTAAAGAAGAATTCTGCAGCCATTTAAGGCCAACATTCTGCATATTTATATTTCATAGGTGCCCCCGGAGTCACTTGAGCCTGGACGGATTTTTATTATTGTAGGCTTTTCAGAGACCTGCTTATCTGTAATACAGGATGAAGTAAAATTATTGTATTGGAACAATTTACAGGCAATACTGCATCCATTTGTGTGCTACTATCGCAAAAGAGACAAATATATTACATTCCATGTAATGTTCTTTTTTGAATGCGACATCCATGACTTCAGGGATTTTCCTCCCCCCTTGGATTCTGCTGAACCTCTACATAGCTTTTACACCGACATTTGACTGGAGTGAGGCACTGCCAGCAACGGGCCGCCATATAATCAGTACAGAATAGAAAATTTGAACACAATGGGATATTATCGACGAATGAATGAAGCGTTTACTTCTTTTTTACCATTGCTAGTGGCTCGATCTGATCTTTGTGTTATGTTTCCTGGAAAGAAAGAAGTAGGAGTTTACCTCTTGTTGCTCCGAGTCACAACAACTACAGGAGCATTCTTTTTCGTCAATGAATAGAATTTTGTATTCTGAAAGAAGTCACCTTCTGTCGGATCATATGAATGAACTAATGAGCATATCATTTAAAGGATTGGAAGTACCGGACACACGGGAAGCCACCAAAGATGAACCCACTGAACTCGGGAAGTTCATTAACAGAGTTACGCAAAATCACAAGAAGCCAAGAAAGATATAGATGTAGTGTTTCATAGAAGGCCTGAGTAGCCAACTTAATTTGTGTAATGATTTTAAAACGAGTTAAATCTAACAAAATGATCACGCAACATTTTTCGGTTTTTACTATGCTGTAGTGTCATACAGACCACCTTCGCCCTCATGGTCTCACCCCCTCGGCCCTCACCCCTTTTAATTTCAATTATTGAGGAAAACAATGCATGACAATTGTAGTTCACCAATTTCAGAAGCACCTTATCAAATTTCTTTGTGAACAGTTTGATGAAACAAAGAATCCTCTACTTTTTCGATGTCTGTGCAGGCCAGTATAAAATCTGCAAAAACTTTGTCAACCGATGTCACTATCAAGAATAATTTGGTATTTAGGCTGAATGGCTTTTTTTAATACATCCTATGGAAAGGGGTTTAGTGATGGTGTTGGCGGTAGAGTCAAATGATCAAATACCAAAGTCAGTTTACAAAGATCCTTCTGTGACCAAACACTCCTCAACGATTTTACAGTTGCTGGTAAAGTTTGATGTCGTTCTTGTATGGCTGTGTATGACACGTACTCGTATATGTCGAAAGCTCATTGGTGAAGTTTTGAATGCTGATTGGTGGAAAGTTTGGAGTCATGATTGGATGAAAATAATACATTTTTTTCAGTTAACCTAACCATTCATTTTTATTATATGTGAAATAAATGGTTATGTTCTTATAATTATTTTATTGAGTAGAATTTAATTTCCTCCACTCACATGGTCCTTCCTTTTCTCTCTTTTACTATCCTCACAGTGTTCAGACACAATTTACGTTCATACGAGTGATGTTTCGGACAAACGTCATTTTATCAACGAGTTACTGTGGGTTAGATTAGGTTAGGTTGTTAGTTTTTTAGTGTTGATTGTTTAGTCTCGTCGACGAAATGGGTATAGGTCCGTGATGATTATGCCATCGCCAAATAAATCTGGCAGGCCATACTGGATTGCACTTCGGTCGGTCGGTCTACTCTTTCGTGTCCGGGCCATAACTTTTGAATTTCAAGATAAATTGATGAAACTTCATAAAAATACATATAAGACGATGTGTCGCGAGAAAGAACCAGATCCTTGCATAAGGGATCAAGGTCAGAAATGGGGGTCAGAGGTCAGATGAAACTTTCTCGTGTCCGCCCCATAACTACTGAACCGCTCAATATAAATTAATGAAACCGCCCCCGAGATAGGGTGGCCATTTCCAAATTTCCAAAAAGAAGGACACTGCGTATGTGGCCGTACGTTAACATATATAATTATATATATATATATATATATATAATATACTGAAAGAAATGAATATTCATTTTTACTCCTTGGGCAGACTGACTGTTCGACTCGTAGTCATGAAATTGAAAACAAATGCGGCTTATCAGCAGTGTTGCCAACTACATATAATAAAAATAGGTTAACGGTTATTATGGCCTTCAGTACCCGCTATTTTAAATGTACCTGAGGTAATTTATATAATTCTTTTTAGCCAGACCCCAAAAAGGAGGACAAATTAACGTCCGGCTCAAGGTGGCTCCGGATGGAGGACAGTGCTCAAAAGGCGGACTGTCCGGCCTAAAGCCGGACGTCTGGCCACCCTACCCCGAGACCCCCAACTCATACGCCTATGAAGTGTCATATATATATACTGAATCAATGCATTTATAGTCGTGTAGCTTTTCTCTTTGTATTATGTAAAGCTGACATGTTCCGGCATTCCACTGATAAGCTTTACTATTTGTTCTTGAAATATTGCAACACGTTCTTCTTTTTGGGTTTTGACGAGGCTTTTCCTGGGTGTAGGCTTTGATTCCAAAAGACATAGTCTAGGATCTGGCCCAGAGTTCGTATAAATTTCTGGGTGCAGAGGTTTTGACGACTGATCTAGATTAATTTTGGGGCGCAGAATCCGAATTTTTCTATGCCATCGCACCAAATTGGTGCGAAAGTGGTCAAATTGGCAAAAATGGAAAATTTTTATCAGTTTTTCGTATTTTTGTTATATTCTTGATTTGAAAATTTTTTTAAGGACAATTTTTTGTTTGAGAATCTGTTTTTGTAACATACTGCTGCCTGAACCAAGAAAACTGACAAAAATGTCAAAAAATAACAGCAAAAATAGTAAAAAATTAAGTAAATATTGTCAAAAAATCGCAAAAATGAATTTTTGGCTATTTTGGTGCATAAACTAGCTCTAACCAATCATATCGAACTCAATAGTCAAGAAATTAGATATTAATAGCTCTGCAAGAATTTATTAAAACAAAGTATGCACAAATGTCTAAATTTCGGGTATAAATCGATAAAAATGGTTGTAAAATACTTGAAAAAATAGCCAAAATATAAAAAAATAGTACTAATTTTATGTTATTCTTAGGCTTGCTTGTTGTAAAATGCTTGAACTTCTTATAGAATCGATCTATTTGATTTCTTTAGAGTAACTAAGTCATATTTATTGTGTTTCAGGTTTAGTATTAGTAGTAGCTACAAATTGAGGATCCCTGTATTCATTATGTGATTCAACAGATGATAGATCATGGTAAGTAATAATCGAATTGAATATTTAAAACATAAATATAAAGACCAATGTGTTACAAATGAATTTTTATATGTATAGAATAGAACCAGTGTATTATAATTGCAATTGCAAGAAGTCTTAGTATATTTTATTTTTTCAGGATGTATGTCAACTTGTGCCAGAAAAGAAGCATAGCTCAAACTTTGGTAAATGTATCTTGTGCCAGAAGAACAAAAGCCCAAGTGGAGAGAAATATTTGAGCAGCGGAGAACATGGAATAAAAAATTTGCTTCAGTTGGCTTCTGCGTACCCAAATGATGACAGAAGCAAGCGTTTGAAAGCTCTTACTGAGAGTCAGACTCCTTATATCCAGTATCACAGCACTTCGTGCTATGCAACATATAAAAAGTTCGTTGAACGTAGCCAGAAGTCTAAAAATGCTGAATCTGAACCCTCCGATTCCTCCTTAGGGGAAGCATTAACTCCTCCAGAAAATAGTTCAAGCAAAAGGATTAAAACACAGCATATCAAGGATATGAAAGTGTGTGTATTTTGTGGTTCAGCTCGAGTCAAATTGAAAGGTGGAAACATTGACCATGATTTGTTTCGGATATGTACTCCAGTTCGTGCCCAAAAGTTATTGAGTTATGCTCACTTGTTCCAAGACGATGTTTTTATCAGAGTAGCGATGTTGAACGAATGCAAAGATGTATTCGCTGCAGATGTATTCTATCATAATAATTGTATAAAGAAGCATTTTGCAGCCTATGATCGCAGAATAGACACGATTTTGGAAAACAGACAGCAAGAAAATGAAGTTATGGGTTCTACTGACATGGTTCAAGAAGCGTTTAATGATGTAGTCTCAAAAATAGACTTCACAAGCTGTGGATACAGTGTCACCTACTTGAGACAAGAGATCAATAAAAAGCTGAACCAGGATGAATCTACCAGTAACTATTTGGTTAAGAGCCTGCTTATAGACAAATTTAAGGACACCATTTATTTTACATATCCTAGCAACAAACGAAAATCCCATATGGTTTATTCTGTCCAGATTGAGAGTGCAAGAATTGTTGAAACTTTGCGGAAATCATCTGTCGAAAACGTTGCTAAGGACCTAAGGAAAGAGTTAAAAACTTAGTTTTGGTTTACGCTCTAGCTATTGTGATCCAAACGATCTTGATCCAGCCTTAAAACGCTTCCAAAATGAACGTCCTCCAATATGGATGGAATTTCTTCAGCATTTGTTTTCCACCCGGAATGTATCAGATAGCAACAATCAGTTGATGCTGAAGTGTGACACTATCTTCCAGATGTTGTTTTACATCCTTCATAATGGTTTGGAGCCCACCCCATTGCATGTCGGATTTGCTCAAACTATACATAACCTGTCACAGTCTAAAGATCTTATTGAAATTGCAAACAAACGGAGCATTTGTGTAGGATATCAAGAAGTTCGCAAAATAAATTTTGCACTAGCAAAACGTACAATATCTTTATGTGGTTCACATAGAGTTCCAGTTCCTCCAGTATTGATCAAAACCATCCAATTCAAGCAGCAATGGATAATTTTGACACCTTGGAAAATACCTTGTCTGGAATTGGTTCGACACACGATACGGTGCTAGTTTTATTCCAAAATGCTCCATTAAGCTCTGCACCAACACAACAGCATACTAATAAGATCAGTGAAGCTCCAGAGTCAACCCTCCGGCTTGGCAAGTTACAAAGCGTTCTCCTTGCCAAGAAATTATCTCGATTGGACCAAGACATGAACGAGGTACAATAAGTCAAGATTTCCAAGTCTCTGAATACAAGGCAAACGATCATTCCCACTAAGTTAGCTATAACTTAGCCCATTGCCGTGGTGCTGCACTGGGAAGATGTACCTGAGTGACGGTAACACTCTTTCTCAATCACATAAGCGGCCTTGACAGTTTTTGTCATTTTTGCCAAACTCTTTGCCACTTTTGCAAGATTTTCAGTCAACTTCATCATCAGAAATAATACATGATCTTATCTCACAGTCTTTTACAACATGCAAACCTAAGAGTTTTATAAAATTAGCACTATTTTTTTATATTTTGTCTATTTTTTCAAATATTCTACAACCATTTTTAATCACTGTAACCCAAAATTTAGACATTTGTACATGTTTTTGTGTTAGGAAATTTTAGTAGAGCTATTAATATCTAATTTCTTGACTACTTAGTTCGATAAGATTGGTTAGAGCTAGTTTATGCACCAAAATAGCCAAAAATTTCATTTTTGTGATTTTTTGACAATATTTACTTAATTTTTTACTATTTTTGCTGTTATTTTTTGACATTTTTGTCAGTTTTCTTGGTTCAGGCAGCAGTATGTTACAAACACAGATTCTCAAACAAACAATTGCCCTTAAAAAAAATTTCAACTCAAGAACATGACAAAAATACGAAAAACATAAAATTTTGCCATTTTTGCCAATTTTTTGCCATTTTGACCACTTTCGCACCAATTTGGTGCGATGGCATAGAAAAATTCGGATTCTAAGCCCCAAAATTAGTCTAGATCAGTCGTCAAAACCTCTGCACCCAGAAATTTATACGAACTCTAGGCCAGATCCTGTACCAAGAATCATGTCTGACCATCGTTGCTACTACTGCTTCCGACGGGTATTGTTGCAAAGGGTGAGCGTCACTGAGCATAGGCTTCCTTGTCAGGGCCGGATTAAGGGTTTCGTAGGCCGAGGCTGGACTGCGTGGACTTCAACAAATCTTTCCAATATATCGGTATTAGAAAAAGTACTCGACAAATATAGATGCTTTATTAAATGAGATTACATATTTTTCATTTGTAATTGAGATAATATAGATAATTTTAAGAGATTAAATACGCTAGGCCTACATAAAAAAATATATTTCACCAAGTAATATATATATATATATATATATATATATATATATATATATATATATTGTACACAGTAAAGTAAATTGTAAGCAAACAAACGCAAAGTATATAAATTGTAAAGCAAACAAACATAAAGTAAATTGCACACAGTAAACCGAGCAAAAAGCCGGACATTGAAAACATGTAACGGTTTAACCTAAGTGACCTTATCTTTCTGGCTTTCTTTTGGGAGAACATCTTAATAATCTCTGAAAAATCCAAACTGCGAGCCAAATCACTTTCAATCGAGATGAGTGCTAGTGCAGATAAGCGAGATTGTCCCAGGGTTGATCGATAACAATTTGACTCTCTGTAGAGTCGAAAATGATCTCTCTCCTTCGGAATTAGTACCCAGCAAGCATAAATAAATACGTAGAGCTATGTAGAGGTTTGGGAAAGTCGCGGTCATCATGTGCTGCAAAAGAAATTGTAGCACCTGCTCTGCCGATTTGAGGGACACCTCAGAAATACTGTATTTGGAGAAAGCAATAACTTCGTCACAGAGATCTAGCTCTTTGTCACTCCCTAGGTCTACTCTACAATCTACACAAATAAAGTAGAAAACAACTAAACAAACACCTCTACTTCAAGGTCAGATGAAAACTGCCAGAAAATCTGCTAGTGTTGTTGAAAAAAAAAAAAAATTTTCGTAGGCCACACTTTTTCGTAGGCCAAGGCTTTCAGCCTTTAAGCCTTCGGGTTAACCCGGCACTGTTCCTTGTAGCTGCTCTGCAATAGTAGCCCATGTTGTGAAGATATACTCACATGGTCCTAAAGCTAGTGTTGCCAGTTTCAGTTCAGTAAATCCGGACACATCTCACCCACTCCCCCATCCTTTCCCGAAAGAAAATTATCCTCCCAACCCACAGTCCCTTATAATTGAAGTATATCTGGACGATTTATAGGCACATTATTTTTAGAAAAATATTTTATTTTTTTAGAAAATGTGACTTACAAAAAACAGCGGTACACTATTTTTATTATATACACTTATTAGAAAAGCATATGAAAGGTATTTTTTTCTACAGTGTAACAAAGTGGTGGTACAATGTATAAACACTCAAACGGATGGATTTTATCATTTATATTCTTAAATACATGGCAGCTAATGTAAGTGCCGTCACGATTGTGGATGGCGTCTGAAAAATTATCCGTAGGATCTGGAAATTTTCCGATCCTTTGCCCTCGAAACGGCTTTTTCCAACAAGTATGACGTCACATGGAAATTTTCCAGAGGATCCCCGCTCCAAACGCGCTATATGTATATTTGTATAATTGTAAAACATGTTTTAGCCAAAATGTGGCCATGTTGCTTGGCGCTTGCCTGTCCTCACACGAGATCCGGACAAACTGCGTCCAGATGAGGCTGCAATCTCTTCACCGGACATTACTCATTTCCGGACTGTCCGGACGAAATTTGGACGGGTGGCAACACTACCTAAAGCTAACCTTAATTTGAACAGCCAATTCAGCAACGGTTTGGCGAGGGTTCGTTTCTGCACGTCTTCTGACGTTCTTTTGGATGGAACTGGACGGCTGGGACAATCAGGAACTGTTGATTTCTGGGTATTCTTTAACTGCCAAATGTATGTTAATTGTTAATAAAAGGGATGCAGTTTTTCCTTTGACTTTGCTCTGCTTCAATAATTCGATTTCCTGAGAATTGTCAATTCCCGGCAACCTCTGCCTCGTAACGTGGGAAATTTCTAACCAAACTTGTAATAACTTGTACATTATGGCTGTTTTTGCTGCTGTAACTGTCGTAGGGTTTAACCTAAAACATACTTTTGTAATAAATTGATTATATTCCCTAAATGAACATATTTAATAGCAGGGTTGCCAGATTGGCTTTTTTAAAGCCAAATTCCATAAATTTTGCTTTTTTTGAACTTGCTTGGCTTTATAATATCAATTTGGCTTTTTTCAACTTGCTTGGTTTTATACTGTAGTATCAGTTTGATTTTTGGGCTTTTTCCAGGATCTTTTTTATTTTGCCTTTATAATATCAGTTATACTGTTTAGCCTCTTTTAGCACGTTTTTTTCCTTGTACCAAACGTGTATAGTGAATCTAGTCTTGTCCGTGGCGTTACATTCGAGATTCATACACGTTTGATACTTGTTCAAACGGAACGAATGCCGGGACGCGGGGCGCGGGCGGGAAAGCAGTCAACACTTAGCATCGGTGCGGATCGGTACTGTGCGTCGTGCGTGTGTAGGCGTAAAACTTGGCTATCATTCGAGTGAACCAGTTTAGTTAAAGTTCTAGTTTATGTAAATTTTGTTTTTGTTCTACAACCATGTCATCAAAGAAGTGGAAGCTATCGTACGACAGCAGCCGTAAATACAATAGTAAGTGGGAAGAAACGTTTGTTTGGGTGAAAAAGTCTGTTGATGGCTCAGATTCAGCTTATTGCAATATTGCTCCACGAATGAGTAACCTCTCAAATCACGAAAAGTATATGGTGTCGAGGCTACTTGTTCTAATGTGGAGGACACTGCTGAAGAGGATCTGGAGCTTTTCATGTAATGTGAGTATGTGATCTATACTTAAAATTATTTGACTTTTTTTTGGCTTTTCTTCGTGCATAGTTTGGCTTATCACTTAGGTTTGCATCTGGCAACCCTGTTTAATAGAGCACATTATTAGACACGATCACTTAATAAGTGGGAGACCATAAACATGGAACTTATTTATATCTATGTAATCGACAACCAAGTTCAGAGCCATGTTAATTAAGAACTTCGTTTCTGACTTTTTCCGTGTTAATTTTCTTTTAATATTGTTTGTCACATACGCCTATGTCAAGATAAGGCCTAAACCTAATTGAGATTTTATTTTTTTGAAACGTGGGGTCTGTTTTGACATATGTTAATATGAATTAATCAAAATTAAATTAATTTAACCCTTTCTTGACTAAAGGTCTTTTCTGAAACTGAGTAAAATCGTCTGGCGTCAGCCAAAACAAAATCAGTAAAGTGACACTGGGCGCTAAAGGGTTAAGCGACGTTTACGTAACCGGGTTAAGCGACGTTTACGTAACCCTTTCCTGCCCGACGGTCTTTTCCGAGACTGAATAAAATCGTCTGGCACACAAAGCCTATGCATACAAAGAAGGAAAAATTCTTTACTGAAGGTGTTTGACATTTTTATTTACTTATTTTTAATCCTGAGAAACCTAACGGATAGATAGCGGAAGCATGATAGATTTCGTCATAATTTAACAGTATATCTCATTATGTCAATGACAGAAACTATAATTAGTTACGAATTATATCAATCTGTGGTTAAAGCTCCGCATTTATATCACTTGTTCACCATCGTAAAAACAGAAGCTCAAAATAAATACATTTTAATATAAATTTATAATTGTTTTGGCAGTTTTCAAACTTTTTTTCTTTTTTAGGATAGGGCCTGTGTTATCTTTTGCTGCGTCATTATGAGTTTGTATCGTGTAGATATTGAAATTATTGAGCAATTCATATGATAAAGATTAGAAAAACAAACACTAACAATGAATTATTTTATATATATAACCTTTGGTTAACCTTCGGTTAGCTTCCGCCCAAACTGTTCATTCTGAACGAAGGTCAAGCTTTTCATTCCACCTTAGACCTACAGTTTAACATTGAATCCGAACTACGCCCCACCACAACCCAGCGTCTTAACCACTAGGCCACCCATTTATATCTACCAACCACTTTCTTTATTATGTGGAAGGATGAACAGTTGGATTTTGTTGCTCGCCGGCTGCCGTCACTGGGTCTCGACCCCGGGGCCGATGGATTCGTGGTCAGCGACGCTAACCACTACACCACCGAGGTGTGCATATTTATTTATTTATTTATTATTGGTGGCAAACTATTTTGTCTGAATTGCTGAATCCTCCTTGGATGCGCATTGTGACGTGATCCATAAAATGTGTTGTTCATTTTTGGGAGCCGACGAAGGGTGAGGCGAATGAGCTGTTAGGTTTTACTTCGTCGTTGTCATAAATTTTACTAAGCGAAGCATGTTTCACCAACCTACCACTTTTTTTTCCCTCATTTCGTGAAAGATTATGCAATGCAGAACTACCATGCAAATTATTTGAAAATCGAAGGTGACGCAGTTTTTTCAAGTCAACGGTTTTTCTTGTCTTGCATTTGTGGACTTCGTCTCTGAGAGTGTATTTGTGAACTTGGTTTTTAAATATGGCATTTTTTTTATTAAACTCGCGCTCAAACTGTGGGATCACGTGTCTTGACGGTTGTCTAGTTAATTTTGTAGCACGAAATAAACTACTCAATTTCTAAAACTTTAAAAATGTTGTCGCAATTATTTACTTACTGAAGCTAAAAATGAATTATAAATAGCTTAGTTGATACGCTAGTACCGGAGGCCAACCCATCCACAATAATATATTTAAGGATTAAAAGAAATGGAATATTTTATTTTAATTATTAAACTTTAATATTGCCCCGCCCACTTTAAGAGCCACGTGGTCTTATTCTTAGTAGCCTATTTACGACTTTGTTCTCTTCTACAATACGGTCGATTTTAGTGTATTCGTAAATCATTCGTGTTACTCCACCCATTTTAAGGATGCGACTCATGCGAGGAGCGCTCCATCAGAAACTCGTCTTTGTGCGTTATATACGTAAGACTTATAATGAAAGGTGATGAGTATTTCTAGTTTCACCTGCATATCGTATTATACAGCTGCTCATTACTTCAACGATTTCTTCACTGGTTTTCTTAAAGTTTAAAATGTAATTGGTTTATGGGTACTTTTTTTATATATATTAATTCATGTTACTTCTCCAATTACCAATTCAGTATCCGTTGATGAAACTAATCCAATTCTCTGTGAAAAAAATAAAATAAATAAAATAAAATAAAAATCTCCAATTGCTTTAGGCGTGCTCTATTTTAAGGTTTATTTTTGATTTTAGGGGAATTCTTCCTCGTTCACATTTTTAGGGGGATATGAGGAGGAAAGGGGAGAGGTATCTTAGGAAAACTAGGGGATGGAGATGGTAAGGATACAGAAGGGGGAGGAACATGAAATGGAAGTTTGACCTTGCACAGTCATTGATTTGTTTCATAGAATTTTATTATTATCGTAAAATTAGAATGATGAACCTGCGGAGGTTGAATAGCCTTCGTATGACGGAGCGTTTCGTTGCGGTAAAGGGTACCACCAACCACTAAAGAGCGGCGTCATTCTTGCCTTTAAGCTTTTTGTTAGTAAAGATGCCCGTGTAATGAAGACTATATGCCAACGATGGCTGCGGGTTATTTTTTTATTCGTACACTACGTATACGCAGATTTCTGAAAGAAGTTGGTTGGTTTTATGACTAATTATTAAATGGGGGTACATTTTTTTTTATGGAGTGGAGGGGGTCGGTGGGAGGACATAGGGTCGACTCAAAAAGTCCTTTCCCGAGTCCATTTCTTACTACCATATTTATCGGTAAAAAACTATATTACTTCTCATCGTACCTTAGTCCTGTTACTGTATTACTTCACCGTAGTAGTGCCGAGTGATTTGACAGAACTATTGAAGATCAAAAACGAATCAATATTGCTTTTGTCGCGGGAGTACAAAGTTATCTTCCATTTTAAATATCCGATGAGGGGTGTGACTCGTGAGCCTCCAATCGAAATGTCACCGTTTTAAAATCTTATTTATATTTCAATTGTCCTCCATATTGTAAATAAATAGTGTTATTTAGGGATTGTTTGACTCCCTTCCTAACAGCAAGGTCGTATGAAGGAAGAAACCTACAACTTTACGTGAGATCCGAAATGATGTTGCTATTTATCTGGACGCGGAGGACAATCACCCATCCAGTCACAACACACACCCACTCTCGTTTAACTTCTCGGCTTAACTGCAATTTTGGGGGTAACTACGTAATTAACCATCAATTTTGAGAGTAACTATGTAGTTACCGTCAATTTTGCGGGTGAGTACGCAGTTACCCTCCAAATTGAGGGTAATTCGAGTTATCCCCAATTTTGAATGTAACTGCGTAGTTACCCCGAAAATTAAGAGTAACTTCCCTGATATATATATATATTCTGAGTTTGTGTATATATATATATATATATATATATATATATATATAAATGATTAAAATAACCACGAAAGGAAAAGGAAACAGAATGGTACTCAAGCGCTTTCGTCTAATAACATTCTCAGGAACACTGTCATTAGACGAAAGCGCTTGAGCATCATTCTGTGTCTCCTTATTCCTTCGTGGTTATTTTCATCATAAATATTATTCACGTGTTACTTTCGTGAAATAAATAAATGTGTGTATATATATATATATATATATATATATATATATATATATATATATATATATATAATATGAAGGCATTGTAGACACTAATCGATCAGGGGAGTACTCTGAGTAGCTAGAGAGACGTTAGGCAAGAGATAGGGAGTGCTACAACTGCCGTTTCTCCGGTCACTGCCCTCCTAGCTCATCTTTTTCCTTGTCTCATCCACCCTGTGAGCAGTCCAGCATGCTCTCAAACACACTTCTCCCTCTACTCCTCACTACAAATACATACATCTTACATGCTACATAATCTTTTAAAATTAAAAAGAAAATGTCAACCTTTTTAAGAGCCTCGAAGACACTTATTTGGCTGTATGTTTTTCCATCAATGAGAAGCTGTTTTTGCGAGCATTCTCCCTTGTCCCTTTTTTCATACATTAAAAAAATTAATTAAAAAAAAAAAAATAAAAAAAAAAATATATATATATATATATAGTGTGTGTGTGTGTGTGCCTCGGTGGTGCAGTGGTTAGCGTCGCTGACTACGAATCCATCGGCCCCGGGATCGAGACCCAGTGACGGCAGCCGACGCGCAGCAAAACCCAGCTGTTCATCCTTCCACACAATAAAGAAAGTGGTTGGTAGATAAATGGGTTGTCGTGCGCACCTTTCTTTTTCTTAGGTACTGCACGACTTTATTTCTTTTACAGTTTCTGACACCATTTAAGTAGTGCCCAACCCGTTTATTTATTTATGGTGCTGGACACCCTTTTAATTATGTTAATTTACTTACTGGCACCTTTTAATTCTATTTCAAATTATTTCTTACGCGCGTGTGCTTTTCGTTCAGGATGACTCGACCTATCCAGACGGATGGCTCTTTAAATTGATAGACGTAAGTTCCTTCGGCTTTCTAGAAGCCTACTTTGAATGTTAATTCACCTCAGCTAACAAGAGAGGCCTATTGCAAGGTATCGAAAACAACATACGCCCTCTTATAAAGTTTATTAAATATTACTCGAAACAGTACATGAATTTCGAAATTTATTCTCAAGTAAATTTATCAATTTCTGTACAATGCAATCCAATTTTAAATTCAAAGACAAAGTTCACAGTTATCTGAATTTAAGTAATTATATAGAGGGGCTTTATATTTTAGTGACAATAAAACTTATAACGAGAAATGAAGTGGTCGAAATCGACCATGAAATTTGAAGAATTATTCTACTTGCCTGCAGATGACAAATTGCTCTCAATTGTGCTGCGTGCGGACCGCAGATTTACGGCCCGCCCGAAAGCAAAACGACAATCTACCAAATAACGGGACTTACTGCCGAACCCAAATTGACGGGTTCAGTAAACTAGGGCCCAGACGTACCCCGTTTAGCATTTAATTGGAGCCAAATTAAATTAATGGAAAGTTCACAAAACTCTTGGTCCGTTGGTTAACATTAATTAAGATCTAATCAAGTTCTCGGTTAAGGTCGCTGACAATAAAATTCTTATGCACAAGTTTCCGCGTAAACGAAGGCGGTTCAAACTTTAAGTACACTCGTTACCAAGTTATTTCGATTTAGAAATTTCTATTTCACCACCAGCTCTAATCTCAACTTTGTTAAATTCTACGCTCCGCCTTTCTTAACGAAATTTTTAAATTAAAATTTGAAAATTTAAATTGAAATTTTAAAATTTAAAACAAAACTTTTAAATTTCGCTCGAGGGTTTACCTCAAGCGAAACCACGATAAACAAAAGTGGCAGCTTACAAGGTTCCAAATGGAAACAGACTCTTAAGCTATAACTGCCCTTTGACTTCTACCATAAATCTACCCAAGACTGTCAAACGATAAGTTCTCTTCTCCGATTACACACTCAGCCTTCGGTTATTCTCAAGGCGTCGGCACCCTTTACTTTGGTCGGTGTTCATTTTAAAAGATTTAAATTTTCACGCGAAATTAAATCAATTTCAAAATCCCTCCATGAGAAACTGAATTAAAATAGAACAAACGTTAAGCAATTTGAAACACACTAATTCATTCGTTCATGAATATTTATAAATCAAAACACCTTGCTTTTAAAGATGTACACAACGAAACCTTAAACTAAAATTTCTGCATCTATTTTACAAAAGATTTCGGCATGCCATTTTGATGGTTACAACATCCCTCCCCTCCTTTAATTTTGCACTCCGATGCAAACTTTCTTAAATAGGGTCGGATATCATCACTTTACTCACAATTTTACCCACAAATTTACTCCTAAATTTTCACAAAAATTTTCATTTTCTTGTCCCCTTTATTGGGACACTAACACCGACACATTTAATTTTAGTCATCCTCGGGTTCTTCATAGTGTACTCGAGGTCGGGGCCTAAGAGCATACGGACGCTCAAACGGTGGTCCTGTGAAAGCAGCCTGTCTGCTTTGTCCAGGGGACCCCATTCCCATAAGGTCCCCGCGAGGAGGTAGTTCGGAAGCACCTGGCGGCTCCTGCCCGCCACTCGGTCCTGCCAGGGGGCAGGAGGTGCACTCCGGTTCACCTCCACGGGTCGATGTTCCTCCGTTCCCTGGGCGAAGCTCTCGGGGAGGAAGTAGCTCGGAGGCGCCCGGCGGATCCCCTTCCGCCACTCGGTCCTGCCAGCGGGCAAGAAGCGCCCTCCGGTTCACCTCCCTTAGTCGATGTTTCTCCCTGTCCTGGGCGAAGCTCTCCATGAGGAAGTAGTTCGGAAGCGCCCGGCGGTCCTCGTTCTGCCACTCGGTCCTGCCAGGGGCAGGAGGTGCCTTCCGGTTCACTTCCCCGTGTTGATGTTTCTCCGGTGTCGAGGGCGAAGCTCCCGAGAGGAGGGGCGGTGGCCCTTCCCCCATCTCATCCCCTGCGCCGTCAGCCCCGCCTTGCCGCTCGACGTCCCATGGGGCTTCGATGCTGCGGCGGATGTGGTCTCAATGGATCACTATCTGATGCCCAGTGATCATGTGACGCAGGAGATAAGGGACTGGAGTCTTCTGTTCAATGATGATGTATGGACCCTCGTACCGGGGCTCCAACTTGCCTCTACCCGGTCGTGGGTAATCAATGTAAACCAAGCCATGGGGCGCCTTCTCTTCGAACGGCTTCAATTCCTTGATTCCGTTAGCCTTCTCGTATCTCCACATGAACTCTTCCACTCGGCGGTAGATTTCGCTCAGACTCCTCTTTCGGTCTTCGGCGTATTCCTCTGGGTTGTACGGGCTCACGCACGCCTCCTGTGGCATGCGAAATAGCTTTGAAGGTACGTTGGGGGTTCGCCCGTACATCAAGAAGAATGGAGAATATCCCGTGGCTCGGTGCACTCGGATGTTCAAGGACAACTCCACGGTGTCGAGGATTTTATCCCAGTCTCGTCCAGTTTCTTCACAAAGTATGCGGAGTTTGATGCATAATTCTTTATTCAGACGTTCGATCTTCCCGTTGCTTTGGGGATGGTATGCGGCGGTCCGTTGGTGTTGTACTTCCCAAACCCTGAAGAGCTCCTACAAGGTAGAGTTCCAGAACTCCTTGCCTTGGTCGGATACTACTGCTGAAGGGGCGCCCAGTTTGCACAGTATTAAACGATGGAACTTGTCCGCCACCTCCCGGGCCGTCTTGTCCTTCAAAAATAGAGGTCCCGTAGGATTTCTGTAGTCCCTACAGCTCCCGGATGAATGCTCCCGACGTCTGTGTGGGCATTCCAAATGAGCTGCTCTCTCAAGTTTTTAGGAACTACGATGACCTCTCTTCCGTTCGCATCGATGTAAACCAGCAGGTTCCTCACTAGTTTGACTCGACGGCTGGATGGGCTTGGTTACGGGCCAGCTGAAAGCCTTCCCTTCTTCGATGGCTGTTCGAATTGCCGCTATTTCAACGTCCTTCTGCTGGTGTTTGCTGATTACCTTGCGATCAATGATCGCTTTTTTCGGATATTACGTTCACAAACTCCTTCGTCACTCCAGGCGGGGCGGGACAACCAATCAGCCACTCTGTTGAGTTTGCCTTTCACGTACTCGATGAGAACGTCGTAGTCTTGCAATGTCATAACCGAACGCTCTAGTCTTCCATTGGGCTCTCGATGTCCTTCCCTCAGAAGCCACTTCAACGGCTTATGGTCAGAACGGACGATAACTCTCTGCCCAATTATAACATTGCTTCAATTCCTTTTTGTTGGTTGGCCTCTGGGAGTTTTTGATGGCCTCTTTGGATTGCTGTGGCTTCCCCCCTTCCTGGTGACCACATGGCCTAAATACCCCACCTGGGACTGTAATAACTGACATTTTTCCAACTTTACCTTTAAGTTGGCGGTGCGTAGGCTATCCAAGGCTCATCGTATCCCTCTCGTCATGTCCTTCTAAAGACCTTCCAAGGACAATGAGGTCATCTAAGTAAATCTGTACTTCCTTGTCCAGTTGCTTCGGCAAAATAAAATTCATTACTCTTTGGAACACTGGTGGACTATTGGACAACCCAAACGTGACCACCCTGAACTCGAAATGACCGCTTCCCGTGGAGAAGGCAGTTTTCGAGATGCTATCGTCGTGAATGGCCAACTGCCAATATCCCGAGCGTAAATCCCTGCTCGAGAAGTAATGAGTCCCGTGCAACTTGGCCAAGGTTTCATCAATGATGGGTACTTAATATTTGTCCTTGCTGCCATTGACGTCCCAAGGTCTATAGTCTACACAAAGCCTCAGGGCCCTACGCTTCCTTTTTTTTCAATCGCTTCCCCTTTGGACTCTTGTGGTCACTCTTCGTTCCTAGTGATCACGTGGTCCTGGTACTCTACCTGTGACGGTAGTAGTTAATCTTTTCTTTCCCTCGTCGGTCTTCTTCCCTTTGAGAGCGACGGACATCGGTGAACATGCGTCTTGAGGTGTTTTCAATCTCTTCTTAGTCACTTGTGGAAATTTGACTCTTTCTCACCGTGACACTTGTTCCATTTTTCTTTTTGGGCGAGGAATCAAACGGCTGTTCCGACTAACCTCCCCGTTCTCGTTGCCTCAACCACCATGCCGATGTCATCTTGTCTTCAAGGTAATACTCTTTAGTCGTCACTTTTATTTCTCAAGAGTAACTTTACCGCCTCCTTGGAAAGTGTTAACTTCCCGTTGAGATTTCCGCTCTGTGATACTTGCAAACCACGCTGAGCCTCACTGCATATTCATTGCAGCGGAGAATAGACGTCCAAGGGAACTACGTCCCCGGGTTTCATTCTGACTTCTCGCGTCAGAATCACGGCGGCCACCTTTAGTTTTTCGTGCGGGATTGCCTCTACCAGAGTCACCCTCGCACTATTTTCACCGTCTACTCACTTTCCTCGTATGGTTACTGTTTCATTCAGTGACTGTCCTCTTCCGGTGGTCCACCTGGGCTTCGTACCTTTGTTTCGTCTTCATATCCTCCGAAACAACACGCCTATAGTCAAGTCTTGCTGAGCCTCTGGAATTATACAGACACCAAAGAATTCTTCAACCCCCCAAAGAAGGCTCCCGATGTTCTTGTGCATAGCTTATGTCAATGTGACGGAAGCTCCACCATCGTCCAGCGCGGTGGAAGCTTGTTGAACGACGAATACGGGTAGGGTGATCAGTCCTAGCCGACGGACTCGCCGCTCTACTTCCTCTGAAGCTATTCGGGAGGCTTCTCCTTCCAGTCCTGCCGAAGGTTTGCTCGAGGGCACGCCTCTTCCCAATTTCGCATTTGCTGACAAATCTTGCACTGGCTCCGGCCACTTTCTTCCATTGTTTCCTCTTTGGAGTCTCTGTCTTCATTTGACTTGGTTTGTTTTCTCTTCTGGTTTCTCATGGGGTTGTAGTCACATTCTTGAGTTGTGTTATTCCTCCTGTGACCAGTGTCACAGTTCTTCCTTCTGGGCTCTCCTCTCTTGCTGGACTTGTCTCCGTCGTTCACCTCCACATCCTTGATGTTGTCCTCCTTCGTGGCTGTTCTTTCTTCTGGATGTTGTGAGTTGTAGTCCCAGGATGTGGGAGGATTTTGCAGTTTCTGCAGTCTTCGGCTTCTGTCATGTGGCGTTTCTTCTCTTAGGACCTCTTCATCTCTTAGTCCCAAGCTTGGGTTGTTTACCGAAAACTGGGTTGATTCCATCCAATAGTCCCGAAAGGATGTTCCTTTGATGCAATTACAAGCATACTCCGGCATAACGGTCTTCAACGCGTCCTTAGGTATGCCCACTTTAATATGTCTCCTTATGGGATTAGCCTGAACCAAGGCATTACCTGAACGTAATAATCTTGTGGCAATTGTGTTGAGTGTCTCACCTTTTTCATTCCTGACGACGTTTGGGCTGGTTCCTGGGTTCTCTTGTGCCCGTTCGCCCATAAACTTCGGCGAACTTCCTTCCAATGTGTGCCCAAAAGTCGTTTGCTCAGGACCCCTTACTGCCTGTTCACGTTGCAAAGGTAAGCTAGTACTCTTTAATACCTGTACGACGGTTTTTATATTCTTCTGCCGGTCTTCGTCGGTGCGGTGTTTCTCATCTCTTGTGGTGTGTGCACTTCTGCAAGGGTTCTTTGGGATGTCTTCTGGGTTCTCTGGTCTCCACCCAACCCTTTCCTGCGTCGAAAGTTCTTCTTCTGTAACGGGAGGAACTAGAGAGATTCTTCGGGGACGAACCCCCGACCTTCGGTTGTCCCAATACTCCAACCGCGGAATAATCATTACAAGGTCTTCCAGTTTCGACCCTCTTCGGTTTATTTCTTCCCCTAATTCCTTGCATTCCTTGAGTAACCGAATAATGTTGGCCAAATTTATCCTTTTTAAATTTTCCAAACTTTCTGTACTTATTTCGTTTAAGTTCATTGGTTCGGTATCACTCATGTCACTTGTACTTTCTCCTTCATTCGTTATTTCCACGCTCTTTACCGACATCGCGAAACTTATTTGCTTATTTATTTTTATTTCAAAACCTTTAAAACTGTACTCACTGTTAGCGACACTTTTTACTGTTCTTAATTATTTTAACGAATTACTGTTCCCAATATTTTCTGTTAGTGCTTTTACTGTTACGCAAATTTATTTTAACAAAAAGTTACTCTTGCGACCAATACCTTGCAATAGGATCCCACTTCTGTGACACCATTTATGTCGTGCGCACCTTTCTTTTTCTTAGGTACTGCACGACTTTATTTCTTTTACAGTTTCTGACACCATTTAAGTAGTGCCCAACCCGTTTATTTATTTATGGTGCTGGACACCCTTTTAATTATGTTAATTTACTTCACTGGCACCTTTTAATTCTATTTCAAATTATTTCTTACGGGCGTGTGCTTTTCGTTCAGGATGACTCGACCTATCCAGACGGATGGCTCTTTAAATTGATAGACGTATAGTTCCTTCGGCTTTCCAGAAGCCTACTTTGAATGTTAATTCACCTCAGCTAACAAGAGAGGCCTATTGCAAGGTATCGAAAACAACATACGCCCTCTTATAAAGCTTATTAAATATTACTCGAAACAGTACATGAATTTAGAAATTTATTCTCAAGTAAATTTATCAATTTCTGTACAATGCAATCCAATTTTAAATTCAAAGACAAAGTTCACAGTTATCTGAATTTAAGTAATTTATATAGAGGGGCTTTATATTTTAGTGACAATAAACTTATAACGAGAAATGAAGTGTCGAAATCGACCATGAAATTTGAAGAATTATTCTACTTGCCTGCAGATGACAAATTGCTCTCAATTGTGCTGCGTGCGGACCGCAGATTTACGGCCCGCCCGAAAGCAAAACGACAATCTACCAAATAACGGGACTTACTGCCGAACCCAAATTGACGGGTTCAGTAAACTAGGGCCCAGACGTACCCCGTTTAGCATTTAATTGGAGCCAAATTAAATTAATGGAAAGCTCACAAAACTCTTGGTCCGTTGGTTAACATTAATTAAGATCTAATCAAGTTCTCGGTTAAGGTCGCTGACAATAAAATTCTTATGCACAAGTTTCCGCGTAAACGAAGGCGGTTCAAACTTTAAGTACACTCGTTACCAAGTTATTTCGATTTAGAAATTTCTATTTCACCACCAGTCTAAAGAATTATTTGAGCCACTGCTAACTTTCGGAGGAACGTCTACAACTGATTTGAAACTCAAAGTTCCACCTCAGAATTACAAAAACTCCTCCCTTTGGTGTCTAAAGGGCCTATCAAAACCAGTTTCATTACATGACATCATTCGTACAAAAATTACTGATCTTCTATTGGCTCTAATCTCAACTTTGTTAAATTCTACGCTCCGCCTTTCTTAACGAAATTTTTAAATTAAAATTTGAAAATTTAAATTGAAATTTTAAAATTTAAAACAAAACTTTTAAATTTCGCTCGAGGGTTTACCTCAAGCGAAACCACGATAAACAAAAGTGGCAGCTTACAAGGTTCCAAATGGAAACAGACTCTTAAGCTATAACTGCCCTTTGACTTCTACCATAAATCTACCCAAGACTGTCAAACGATAAGTTCTCTTCTCCGATTACACACTCAGCCTTCGGTTATTCTCAAGGCGTCGGCACCCTTTACTTTGGTCGGTGTTCATTTTAAAAGATTTAAATTTTCACGCGAAATTAAATCAATTTCAAAATCCCTCCATGAGAAACTGAATTAAAATAGAACAAACGTTAAGCAATTTGAAACACACTAATTCATTCGTTCATGAATATTTATAAATCAAAACACCTTGCTTTTAAAGATGTACACAACGAAACCTTAAACTAAAATTTCTGCATCTATTTTACAAAAGATTTCGGCATGCCATTTTGATGGTTACAACAGGGTACCCTGGGTGGCCTAGTGGTTAAGACGCTGGACAGCTGGTGGGGCGTGGTTTGGATTCCACGTTAAACTGTAGGTCTAAGGTGGAGTGAACCAAACCACGCCCCACCAGCTGTCCAGCGTCTTAACCACTAGGCCACCCAGGGTACCCTGTTGTAACCATCAAAATGGCATGCCGAAATCTTTTGTAAAATAGATGCAGAAATTTTAGTTTAAGGTTTCGTTGTGTACATCTTTAAAAGCAAGGTGTTTTGATTTAAAATATTCATGAACGAATGAATTAGTGTGTATAACCTTGGTTTCGCTTCCGACCGAATTGTTCATTCTGACGAAAGTCAAACTTGTCACTCCACCTTAGACCTACAGTTTAACGTGGAATCCGAACCATGCCCCACCAGCAGCACCCCAGCGTCTTAACCATTAGGCTACCCGAGGTACCTATTTATTTACCAACCAATTTCTTTATTGTGTGGGAGGTTGAACAGCTGGGTTTTGCTGTGCGCCAACCATTACACCCCGAGTCGCATATATCATACGTATGATTGAAGTTTTAAATCCCGTATTGCAATGTGAAAAACAGTGTGGGCGTAAGTAACTCTTACAGCTTTAATTGTTAAACAAATAGCCTCACTGAAGTTACCGCCACTAATGAATGGTAAAGGGAGGCCTATAACGTTAATTTGTATTGTAGTAATTTGTTTTAGCCCATTTGAAAATTTAAAAAGAGGTTCTGAGGAGGAAGCATGAATTTGGAAAAACCGAATTAGTGATGCATCGAGAATGGTCTAGTAAGTAGTCCACAATCTATAAAAACTGAGACCAGGATATTTGTAGACCTACCATATTTGTCTTAATTAATTAACATTAAACTTTTACATTATTCAAATAGGATGAGTGACGCTATAATGTCTCGGGAGATGATTATTAATATTATATAAAAACTTGAATTTATTTCAAAATGTATTTTCTCTAAAATATTAATTCGGGTTTTTATTCCCGATACTCTTCTCAAAGAAAAAAGAAAAACAAAATAAAAATAAAGACCATAATAAATTCGTGGAACAAAGCCCACACAATTATATTCTTTAGTTTTTTACACTAGCGTATATATATATATATATAAGCAAACAACCACAAGGAAAAGGAAACACAAAGTCCGAGCGCTTTCGTGATATATTCACATTATCAAGGAAGAACAGAAAATTGTTGTTGTTTGCTTATTAATAAGGTCACGTGTTATTTTGTGATTCTAGTGCATATATATATATATATATACACACACACAATTTATCACGCGAAACTTGTAAATCTGTAGTAATGTTTCGAGCACAGTTGTGGCATTTACACAAGGTAGCGCTCTTTGTGGGATTTGAAAACGGATCTAATTCGACCTATGAATATCTATGAATTATTCTTTCATCTGGTTTCCTTAGTGGAGTCGTGGTTCGAATTCCAGTTAAACTGGAAAAGGGTTGGTGGTAGCGACAAACTTAACCTTCGTCTGACTAGGGGATCTAAAATAATAAAAAAAAAGATAATTTTTTGTTTTTAATTTTGTTTGTATGAATAATTTAACTTGCTATTCCGTGGAATATCGTTTTTCTTAGGAAATTCTTCAATTCAACGTAGCGTACATCTGACTCAAATTTATTCATAATTTAATGCATATTTCGTTAACTCAAGTGTGTTTTCTGTTCTTTCTACAAACTCGTTGACGGAAGCAGACTTCCTCATTGAAACATGTTTAACTTTTACATTTGTTTATAAATTTTTAAAAGGATTTAAATCTGGGAATTCCCAGACAAGTCGTACCTAAAATTAGGTAGGACTTGCCTGGGAATTCCCAGATTTAAATCCTTTTGAAAATCTCTAAACAAAAGTAAAAGTTAAACATGTTTCAATGAGGAAGTCTGCTTAAAAGTATTAAATCAGGCTATATAGTTTTATAGCCAGATTTATGTACTAAGAGTCAAATGAAGCATCTACCTTAGGGCCTCCGCACTTTAGAGGCCCACAAATTATATTTTTAAAATTATAAAATGCTTATTAATATTATTAGATGCAAAGAATTAGGCAAACTGTTACTTTTACTTTTATATTTTGCGTTTGAGAATTACTGTTCAGACTATAGTGTATAACGTACAGCAAGTTCACATTAATTTTCATACATTTAAACCAGATTTCTGTAGAAACTACTCATTCCAGAATTTTCTCCCGCTAAAAGAAATTTTCACAGATACAGTTCAATATTTTATTAAAATCTTATTTATTTCAAATACTGAACATCATTTGGATGCCAGACGTATGACGATTTATCTTTGCTGTTGGCGATGCAAAAGGCAAGTCAAGTCAGTCCAGCTTCCTCAGGATCGTTGTACACCCGTAGACTTCTTTATTTTTAATTAATAAATAATTTTCGCCTTCCGGTCCAAAAATTATGTAAGGTAATGTGGCCATCTATCGACCCCTAAGGTTGTCGGCTGTGTAACTTCCTTAAAAATAAAGGTTTACTTAATCAGTTTACAGCCAAACATCTAGAACGCTGTGGCTTAATTATTTTTTCTTGCTAGTATGTCATTGAAAAAATTATTTATATTCAGTGCTGGGATTAGCGGCGCTAATTTTTTATTAGCGACACTGTTAGCGCCGCTAATTTTCAAAATTGTTAGCGAAACGGGTAGCGGCGCTAAGTTTTTAGAGAAAGTCAATCGCTAATTTCTCAAAACAACTTGTACTAAAATTTGGTTCGTTGACTGCAATCTTCATTCTAAAAGACAGGCAGCACTAACTGCAAGTTGATCATGACGTCAGGGCCGTTTCCTGGCCTAAGCAGACTAAGCGGCCGCTTAGGCCCCGCTGCTACTAGGGGGCTCCTAGACAGGCTCCCAGGTCATAGCTCAGTGGGCAAGAATAGGAATATAGCTGGTTATTATTATTATTATATGTCGTATTAATTAAAGTTTTTGTATGAGACAAATGTGATAAAACGGAGACAAATGAAACGTTTTGGTCGTTATGTGTAAATAACTATTGTGAGATCTTATTTCTATTATTATTTAACTTTATTCTTACTATATGCTTATACTTTCCTAAATGCTTAATTTTTCTAGTATTGTAAAACATTATTTCACTAATTTACTAATTATTAAGAGATTTTGTAACACTTTAAAACCTAGGATTATTTTCGTTATGTTTTCAAGTTTATTAATTCTTTTCTCATATATTTCAGATAATGTGAATTTTGTTGGTTAAAACCTAAATGGTCTGATTATTTGAATGTATTTGATCAACGTTACAATTATAACAGTTATTATTATTATTATCATTATTATCATGATTATTATCATGATTATTATTATTTAGCACATTAGTTGTGGTTAACTAGATGTGACTTCGTGCATCTTGGAAAATGAAACGACATTATCCATCAGGAGCTGAAAAACGGAAAAAGAAGAAAATAGAGGAGGAGAAGCTTTCCAGTAGCACAGGTGAGGTGTGCCACTTGTATATTCTTATGATTACAGTTCAGGCAACTAGGTTAGGTAAGCCATCAAGCTAGGCAAGTGCTCAGGAATCGTGTAGAGAAAGCTAGTCTCTGTAATATTTATAATATTTCGAAATGTGAAATTTAATGGATCACATCACCTCAAATTCTGTTCACACAGATCAATTATCAAACAAGATAAGAAAGAGTATTTTAGCAAAAATTAACAGAATATGTAATGTTATGTTCTTCTCAGGAGCACTACTGAAATATTTGGAAAAGCCATCCTCAGCAAAGCCTGATGAGCATCATGAGCCAACAGCAGGACCATCCTCTATGCAACCTCAAACACCAGTAGAAGTAGAGCCTGATGAACCAACAAGTGGCCCATCTTCTGTTCAGCTTCAAACACCACACACAGGCATTTCAACTGAACAACAAGAACCAAGATCTGCTCCACCGCTTGATCCGTATGACTGGCCAGTTGTCCTGTCAGATGCCTTGAAGACAGATCTGGTGTCTCGAGGACCATTTCAAATCAGTCCAGATTTCACATTCCCTAAAAGAGAGGACGGTAGAAGCGTCATCACCATTACATGTACAGAACATTAATTAATGGGGAAAAAATAAAGCGAAGCTGGCTGACGTACTCCAGAAGGAATGATGCTCTTTATTGCTTCTGCTGCAAGTTGTTTTCAAGGAAGTCGTACAAACTAATTACGGATGAACTTTGACTGGATAAACGTTGGTTCGCTTCTGAAAGGCCATGAAAATAGTTCAGAACATGCAGATAACATGGCAACATGGAAGGATCTGGAACTGCGGCTAAAAACTGGGAGGACCATTGGCCAAACTGAAATGTCATTAATGGAGGTAGAGCGAAGACGCTGGCGAGATGTTCTCACACGTCTTGTAAGTATAATCCAATCACTGGCAGAGAGAAACCTTGCTTTCAGGGGGTCTTCCTCTACATTGTACAATCGAGACAATGGCAACTTCTTGAAGGAGGTTGAGCTGCTTGCAGCTGCTTGCCAAATTTGATCCAGTGATGAAACAACACATCAGCAGAGTCGAAAGTGGCCAATATAGTCATTCAAGTTACCTAGGAAACATCATTCAAAAAGCTCATTGGGTCCATTAGTGGGAAGATCTTGGATGCCATTGTTGCAGAAATAAACAAGCTAAATATTACTCACTCATTTTAGATTGCACTCCAGACATAAGCCACTAAGAACAGATGTCGATTATTATCAGAATTGTTAAAATGGGTGAAGTACCAGAAATAAAAGAATATTTCTTGGGCTTTCTTGAGGCTTCAGAAAGTACAGGCCTGGGTTTATCAGTTCTGATTCTGAAGAGACTAGATGAACTGAATATTCACTTTGATGACTGCAACGGAGCGAACATGAAGGGCAAGAACAAAGGTGTTCAGGCAAGGTTATTAGAGAAGAACTATCGTGCACTCTATGTTCCATGTGGGGCTCACACTCTGAATCTTGTAGTGGCTGATGCAGCTAAAGCTTCCACAGATGCCATCAGCTTCTTTGGCAACGTACAAAAATTGTACAACCTTTTTGCAGCAGCTACACAGAGATGGACAATCCTAAAGAAGCACGTGAACATAACACTCAAGTCTTGGAGTGAAACTAGGTGGGAGAGCCGGCTTAAGAGCATCGAGGCTGTGCGATACCAGAGCCACAACATCAGAGAGGCCCTGTTGGAAGTCAGAAACAATGCCACAGATGCCATAGCCAGGACTGAAGCACAAACACTTGCAGAGGAGGTAGGGCCTTATCGCTTTCAGATTTGTACAGTAGTATGGTATGACATTCTTCATGCAGTTAACCATGTGAGCAAACTTCTTCAGTTTCCTACAATGCAGTTTGATGTGGCAGTCAACTTCCTCACAAAAACAAAAGACTCACTCACTAGCTACAGAAACACAGGTTTTGTTGCAGCACAAGTCGTAGCTAGGGACATATGTGAGGAAATGAATGTGGAGGCTGTGCTGAAGGAGAAGAGGCTCAGATCCACAAAAAAGCACTTTGCTTACGAAGCTCCTGACGAACCATTTGCAGAAGCCTTAAAGAGGCTGGAAGTCAAATTTTTCAATGTGGTGGTGGATTGTGCCATCGGGTCAATAAATGAGAGATTCAAAACATTAGATGATGTGAGGGACATATTTGGGGTTCTCCTAAATTTCACCACAATGAACAAGGAAGACTTGTCCTGCAAGTGTGAAAAGCTCTCTAAGATACTGAGCTCTGGAGCTGACTCTGACATTGATGGAAGAGAACTTGCCGACTTTACCTTCACACAACATGACTGCATTGGAGCTTCTCTCCTTCATTCATCAGAAGCATCTGGAGGAACTATACCCGAATCTCTGGGTTGCACTAAGAATTGCCTGCACTCTACCTGTGACAGTAGCGTCAGCCGAGAGGAGCTTCTCTAAGATGAAGCTAATCAAGAACTACCTCAGATCATCAATGGGGCAGGATCGCTTCAGTGGCCTTGGCATCATAAGCATCAACCAGGACGTTGGCAGGGAGATTTCATATGATGATGTTATTGATGATTTCGCCCGGAAAAAATCTAGGAGGCAAAAATTTTGAAGATACAAACTGTTCTGTATAACTGTTAGCTATTACACGATTGTATCGTAGAGTTAGTAATTGTTTGGTAGTTGATAATTGCATTACTTTTTTTGTACATAGTTCTATGTCATTTATTCTAAATAATGTATAAGCTAATTTTCAGAAATTTCATGAAGAGTATTTTTTCTGTTTGTCTTCTGAAAGTACATATTTGTTGTTTTGGACATAAATGTTTCATTAAAATTGTTTCATAATTGTTTTTATTAACACAGCCATTTTTTGTATGTGTGTGCTGAGGTGATGTAGTGAGGCGCGAGTTGGTGGATGCAGGGGTGGGGCCTCAAATGGGTATACTGCCTAGGGCTCCCTAATGGCTAGAAACGGCCCTGCATGACATCATCATGTAGAGGTTGTAAACTGCAACTTGTTGGACAGACTCTATATATCCACTGCTCTGCTTGTAGCAGAACATATATAAATTGGGGTAGTTTCAGGAAAAAATAGCGACAAAATTAGCGTTAACGGCGCTAACTGTTGAAATGCTTAGCGTTAGCGGGCACAGCACTGTTTATATTTAATAAAAAAATAGATAAAAGTTAGGCATAAATAAAAAAATAAATAGTCCATCAAGGCCCGCCATCGACCCCTCTTTAACAGGCTCTTATTTTATGATATTTTAAACTACGCGGGCTTGCCATCGATACCTATTTTCAAAATTTTAATCATTTCGAATATTTACTCGAGTCCGTTACGGAACTCTTGAGCCTAGCATCGACCTCGTGGGTCGAGCGTGGGCCCAATAGCCATTTTCAAAATTTCACTACTGCATGCGGTATCACGTGGAGCTACACCTAAGATCATAGTCTTATTATTTACTCAAATATCAACTAAAACCTATGCACATATTACCAGGGCCGCCGAGAGGCGGGGAAGTCGGGATAAATCCCCGGGGCCCGGAAAGAAGGGGGATGAAATCTAAACATATCAATAAAGCAATTGATTAAATAACAGAGAGGAAATATAATTAGTGAACATGCATTTTATAGCGATTATCATAATCAAACTGAAACAGGTAAAATATTATCTGCGGTCCACCACTGCCCAAGACCGACTGACAGATCTGGGAACCATTGTAATTGAAAGCCAGTTAGCTCATACTTTAAATTTCATCAGAATCATTTACCACTTTGCTGGAGAGAAGACAAAGAACGTACACTTCTAATTATGAAAATCTTGCAGTAAACAATTGTCTTGCCTGCATGAACTGGTGCTACATTTGTAAATTGTATGGTGATAGAATTAATATAATTGATTCGAAAATAAAATGGTCATTTTCCTCCGAGTTGATTATTCATACTGTATATTTTGAATAGTGACTTGGCCATATAATCAGTTTGCTTGTTATGTACACAAAAAACATTCATAATAAAATACTGAGTAAACAGGGGACCCATATACCAATCCTTCCCCGGGGCCCGGGGCAGTTTTCAGCGGCCCTGCATATTAACTCTACACATTCTTTCATCCATTTCTTACCTATTTGCACTCAAATACAAAGCAAAAGTTATACTGGAACTGAAAAAAATTTGAAAAACTCTTAGGTAAACAATACACACTGCACTGACAAATGCTGGGATATTTTAACCTCGCGCTTCGTTTCCAGTTGTCGGTGCATGCACACAACTTACCGTTCTATTAAAAAACCCAACGGTCAATCGCAAGCAGAGGTCAGTGGCAGCGCGCTTCAGTTACCGCCATTTTTCAGCGGCACAACGAACGCATTATTCCAGAATTTTACACCAAATATAATTCATAATTTCAATTGCTTAACATTCATTACGTCTTCATTCGTGGCAGGTCGACGACGACCATCTTGTTTTAAACTAGTACAAGCTGAAATTTCTCCATTAATTTCAATAAGCTATTTTTTCGCAACTAATCGGGCTAGATTAAACCGGTTTTGACTATTCAAATGCAATTACTTAGTTCTAACATAAGTACTAAGTTCAATCGTTACAGTTATACTATATGTATACATAAAAGCAGGGCCGGCGCTAGGAAGTGCGGGGCCCAATTAGAAAATTGTTAGCGCCTAGCGGGGCCCTCTACCCTACAAAACCTGAAGATCGATGCTTTATGCTTCGTGCAGTACGCCAGTCCCAGCCAAAAAGCGTTGAGGGCTTGAGGCTCCACCATTAGCCACAATGATATACTAAAAATTGAAAGCCCATATGAAAGTTTTAATGTTTTATTACAAGTCAAGATATGCATGTATGCATCTAATGATTAAAGCAAAAGATTTCATGATTTTTAAAAGCCTGGGAGTAAGAAGAAAAGCGCAGGGGGCAAAAGAACAAGCTCTAGTAAATAGAAATGTAAATGCTCTCTATGATAATGAGGCAAAAACTAGTTAATTTAATATGTAGGATCTACTTACCACCACGTTTCTCTGTTACATGCAGGCTTAAGACACTTCAAGTTTGCAGTTTGGACATATAAACAATTTGGACATATTTAACAAACAACACAACTTTACATTCCAAGCTTTATGTTATATAATCTCATTAACAGCGCTCTTTCTGTGTTGAGGGTTTGAATATCGTCCACAAATTACCTTTTTTTTTTAAAAGCTAAACGGCGACGATAAACTGAAATTACAAAACAAATAAACAAACGATTAGCAATAAAACATTGAAACATAGATATACGAGGACGGACTGAATAGTTTCACTGCCTTCACAGTAACAAGAAACTTCGTGCACACTGGACACTCATTAATTCATCATAGCGTCCCCCACTCGAGCGCGTGCGCGGGGTCCCCTCGGGGCGCGGGGCCCAATTTGAACAAATCGGTCTAATCGGCTTAAAACCGGCCCTGCATAAAAGTACACACACACACACACACACACACGAGTATACCAGTCTCTTAGTTATTCTACCAACACCGCACAACACCGTGCAGTACTGTATTGTTTGCACAAATTTAGTTAACTTATGTTGTTGTGGGTTCAGTGTAAGGTTTCCCCACGTTTACATCTTCCAAGTAACCTAAATTGATGTAATGAGTCTGCTGGAGTCTTATACAGTATTTAATGTGAATAGTACACTTGTTTTTCAACAGGTATCATTGTCGACGCACTGGGCTTAATCGCTTTTAAAGTCGAGTGTTGCCACCATTAGATTTCCATCGTTCGGATCAGATCCACCTTAAACAACGTACCTTCCAGATACCCACTGCTATCATTCTTGTTCTCAAGAGTACAAGCAAAGGTGGGCACCCGGGCCTCAAAAAGGACCGACGGTCCCGGTCCTTGCCTCAAACTGGACCGACGGTCCCGGTCACGGTCCTTTCTGAAGATAGGACCTAGGAACGACTCGGTCCTCGGTCCTTATATATAATATAAGTGAAAAATTTGATTAAAATGAAAAATGAAATTAAAGACACCGGAAATCTTTAATTTTATTAACGTAAATTATAATTAATACAATACATAAATGATGAAAAAAAGTTATTAAGTTAAATGCTTGAGTTTCCCTTCAAGAAGACTAGCATTTCAAAATGGCTGTCACTGAGCCCTGACCTTTTCGGCTTGAGCACTGGTCGAACTGGTTCTGGACGTGAGGGTGGCGCCTGGAGACATGTCGCTTGAGGTTGTTTTGGCTCTTGTTGCTTGTCGAGAGGATGTTCTTGTTCGGCAGGCACAGCAAGCACTTGTACTCCAGGTTCTGCTCACCCTTGGGGCCCAGGTATTCAAAGTATTTGTCCAGGTACGGCCAGGGATTGCTGGGTTCAGTTCTTCCGCTAGGAGCTCCAGTTGCTTGACTTGAAGTTGAAGCACTAACATCAGTAGATTCTTCGTCTCCTCCAGGTGTTGAAACAAGTTTCAGTTCAGTCTCAGTCTCTTTCTGAGTCTTCTGGAGGAAACAATCCATCTTCTTTAGAACTTCAAATAATCACTAAACACACTAAAATCACTAAAAAAGACCGTCCGGAATTGCTTAAAAATGGACCGTCGGTTCTCACAGAAAAGGACCGACTTTCCCGCTCACGGTCCTTAAAAAGGACCGAGTTCCTGGAACTCGGTCCTGCCCACCTTTTAGTACAAGTGTATACTAAACTCAACTCGTTTAATATTCATCGGCTACAAACTTGGGTTGGTCCCCTTGATTTTATAAGATTTGATCTTAGTTCTAAGTTCTAACTAAGTCTTGAAACTTAGTCGTTTCCTTTTAGTCAGGCCTTAACGAGGAAAAATTATATATAGGCCGTCAAGTTGTGTCGGTCGGGAAGACCCATTCGAACTGTGGGTCGATGTACCTTGGCCTTATTAACTATTGGAGGTGAAGTTTAAGCTGTAGCCCACAAAAATCCGACATACTCGTATAGTATCACATTTCACAATTGCCTGATCTCTGACATATATCTAAAATTAATTCCACGACAGTGGTACCCAAAAGAGGAAATTAGCACGTGAAAAAGAGATGAAGAAACATCAGAGTTGTCAAAAAATGTTGAAAAATTTGACTTCTTTAGTCACTGCTATCAACATCTGGTCATGGAGATCATACTGAAGGCTCAGCTGCTACTCAGACTCAAATTGACTAAGGTTAAAAAATGGCACCTCGAGAAGAATCTCAGTCAGCTGAAGAAATACAGCAAAAACTTCCAGGACTTGAATTGGACATTGGCCTATAGTCTTTCAAATTGACAAATGAAATGGTTAGTTATTGGGTAAGAAGAGGTTGAACAGTTACAAAACAACAGTAATCGTTCTTGCACAAGACAAATGTTTGAACGTGCTCATTCAAATGGTGAAAAAATTGATCGAGGCTGGTTATGTTATTCACCTAGTACTGGCAAGGTTTATTGTTTCTTTTGTAAACTATATATGGGTCAAGGTCTTTTAGTGACTGATGATTCAATGACTGGAAAAATGCTAGCCGTTCCCTAGACTGTCATGAAAAATAAAAAATCCACTGTGATGTAACCGGAGAAGTGGCAAAACTAATGAGAACCAATGGAAGGATTGATAAGCAGTTGTTAGAACAAGTTGACGAATTAACAAATTATTGAAAAATATATGTCAAAGAGTAGTAAGTGTAATCAGGTTCCTTGGTGAGCATGGGCTTCCTTTCCGTGGTGATGATGAAAAAGTGGGTTCTACAAACAATGGAAATTTATTGAGAATGATGGAGGTTATAGTTGAGTTCGACATTTTTCTGGCAGAACATATACAGAAACATGCGAACAAAGGCAATGGACATGCAAGTTATGTCATCAACCATTTCTGAGTAGTTCATTGAACTGATGGGGAAGAAAATTCTCAGCATTATTGTTTCACGCTTAAAATCATACAAATATTTTTATGTAACTGTGGATTATACTCCAGATAATAGCAATACTGATCAGATCACTTGTTGTCAGGGGCGTACCTAAAGTATTTGGCACCCGGGGCGGATCCTTCCTTTGGCACCCCCCATAAATAATTTTAAAAATTAAACACAGAAAAATACATTGTTTGCAAGTAGATTTTTAAACAGTACTGTCATAAGCAAATTAGAAATAAGAAAAATGCAGGACATTAAAAATTCAGTAAACAGGTAATACTGCATTTTATTTTATACAAAAAAACACAGGAAATCCAGTCTCAACGCTCAGCCTATTCTTCAAAGGTAAATAGAGAGGCTTCACAATCTCTGCTTTCGAGCCTTAATTTCTGCAAATTGATCAATGACCTCATCAAAATTCACCTTCTTTGCATATTCATGTTCAATTGAAAGTAAAGCCAGATTTGTCAATCTTATCTGACTTATGGTCGAGCGAAAGAAATTTTTTATCAATTTCAATTTGGAAAACCTTCTTTCACATGATGCAATAGACACACAGACAGTCAAAAAGAATCTCAAACACAGTGACAAGCTTGGCAAAGATTCCCAAAAATCCCATTTCACAATAAACTTGATGAACTTGATCAATGGTTTTTTGAAGCTTCAACCCTGCTCCCAAGGTCTTCCATTTCTCCAGGCATGAGATATGCTGCTCAGAAACCTCATGGTCAGACACCTTTGGGTTGAGCTTCCATCATGCTTGAAACCCAGTGACAAAGCTGGATGTTCCAATTCCTTTGTCATCAAGAGCAAACAGTCTGCAGCAAAAACAAAACAAACTTTCTTTTGATGGAGAGTAAACCATCCATGTTCTCAAAACTTTCTCGCCATTTGGCAGAGCCTTATAGAACCATGCAGTGGTCAGCTGTCGACTCTTCCCTTTAGATTTCTCTCCTTGTCTTTGAACTGCACTGAAATGTCCATCCCTATTTTGGAAGGGTTCACTTCCCCTCTTAATAAGATCAAGTCATTTGGAACCGGGATTGGCCAAGCAGCGACATCAGAATAAATTGAAAAATCTATCCGTCTCTTCTTCATCAGAGTCTTCCTCTGTTGGTGTGGACTTCTGCTGGCGTCTCCTTCCTCTTCATCAGTTTCACTGCTTTTAGAAGATGAATTGCTATCCTCCAATCCTTGCTCTCTCTCATTTGAATGCTCTTGTGAAGATGCTTCTTGTATTTACCCTTCAGATTCACCAGGCTGAATATCTTCAGGACTTTCTCCTATTGCACTTGATGTTGAAGGCATCACATACTTCAAAATTGATCCGGACATTGCCTGAGCCACCTCTTCTCTTGCCTTCTTCATTTTTCTTTGTTGGAATCCACTGGGTCGATTTCGTTTCATAGTGGATGTTTTCTGCAAAATTTTAAAATCAAAAGGTATAAAGCATGAACATGCATAACAAGCATGAACTATTATGACTTGAAATACATTAACTGAGCAAATTGTCTGTGAGTATTATTATTTGGGGGGGGGGGGGTTAAGTGCAAACACGACTCCTAAAAAAGCAGAAAACTATGAGCATTACTCACAAATAACTAGACCACTGACAAAATGAAAATTAACAGTATATCCAGTAAATAAGAAGTAAAAAAAAATTGATTACAACAGAAAAGCTTCAAACAAGTGGTTCTCAAACTTTTTCCAACCAGATACCCATTGAGTTATCAGATTATCAACCCAGACAAGCAGAGACAATTAATTATCATTATTATTATCATTATCACTTATAAACACTTAAACATCACTATGATATCACATTGTCAAAAATTACTGGACACTGGTATAAGTACCATGATAATGTTATAAACACCAGCACTTTATGCTTTATCATAATTATTTAATGAAACATACCTCATGCATGTGGAGTCACAGTGTCAGTGAACAAGACTTGGAATGTCAGCTGCAGCCAGCTGGCTATGCTCAACAAACTGATGACTAAAACGTCAATAAACGTTCGCCTTTCGATGTAATTTTTATCAAATATTTAATTTTTCGTTTGTAAATATTGTATTGCCAATAAAAATAAAAATTTATTTTATAGTGGAAATTAACATTAAGCTGTTGTAATAGTTTGAACATTTAAAAAAAAATTTTCTTTGGCGAATTTTTCATTTGGTTTGAAAACTTGTACTGGTATTTCAACTCTCCCGATGGCACTTCCTTCCTGGCTGTCACCCCGGGGCGGACCGCCCCCCTCGCACCCCCCTTAGTACGCCACTGCTTGTTGTGTTAGATATTTGGAAGCTGATGGTCCTGTTGAAAGATTTTTAACATTCATAGACAGTCGTAGCCACACTGGTAAGAAGTTAGCGTAATCCCTTTTTGATTTCGTTGAAATGGCCGGCATTGATATAGAAAACAGCCCTGGTCAATCCTGTGATAATGCAGCCAACTTGAGTGGGCGATACAATGGGATGCAAACTCCTGTTGCACAAAAAGTCCTCTGACGACATTCATTCCTTGTTCTGCACATTCATTAAATCTTGTTGGGCAGGTTGCTGTTGATTGTTGTGGTGAAGTAGTGACTTTTTTCGATTCTGTGCAGAGGCTTTACACCTTTTCGAAATCAATAGGCCGTTGGCAACTTTTGAAAGATAAACTTAAAGTTAAAGGCCTTCTGATGCCAAAGGAGTTATCAAACGCTAGATGGTTTGCTCAAAGAGATGCCACAAAAGCATTACAGGCTGGCTATGCCAAGATAATGGATGTCCTTGAGGATATTTCCAGCAATGAGGATGAAAGTGAGAATAGAAACACAGCATCAGGTTTGGTGGATGTAATGTGTAAATTGGAAACTGGGATTTTCATTGATCTGTGGCACACCATTCTTGAAAGGTTCATTGTGACTAGCAAGCAACTACAGTTGTCATTCTGCTGAAATCATTGGTAACATTTATGCAAGCGTTGCGAGATCGTTTCGTTGATTTTGAACAATCAGGAATTGAAAAAAATATGGCACATCAGAATACAGTGTACAACAGAATCGTGTTCAGCGTAGGAATGCAAGATTAGATCCAATAGATTATGGCAGAGGTAAAAAAGTGCAACAAAGTCCAAGAAACCACTTCAGAACTTCCAGTTTCATGCCCGTCATCGATCGTCTTATGCAAGAACTTGAAAAGAGAATTGAGACTTATTCTCATGTGTTTGAAATTTTTTTTTTTTTAAATGGTAATAAAATTCTTTTAAGTGATGATAAAATTCTTTAATGTCCTGTATATTGAAAGTGATGAACTTCGTGACCTTGACTTCTCAGAAATAAATGAATTCGCAACTGTCAAAGCACGAAAAGCTTACATTTAAGATTATTTTATTTCTCACTTGTGAACTAAACATGCATAATAAAATCTGCATCAAAAACATTTTTTTCCCGAAGATATTTAGGTTTGAACAGAGATGGGAGCCACCCCCTAGTTTGAATCGTCTCGGTGCCTCCACAGGTCTAAATCCGGCATTGCATAAAATACTTGATACAATCTCTTATATCTTCCCTGAACTGTATGGCAAAGGTGTCGCAATCTAGGTTCGACGTGACAGCTTTGTACCATTATATTGGAGCCTACCAAAAGACGCAAGTTTCTCTTTTTTTAAGAAATATAAAGATACTCTGCCTTAACCTTTTCATTCACGAATTATAATGTAGGGTAGAAAAGAAATTTGCTTTTATGCGTGATTACATAAGAATAAATATGGTTTATTTTCCAGCTACAAAGTTGTGTACGCAGTGAGTGAGAGAGTTAAATAGAATAGTGACCCTTTGCCATGACCGATTAAGTTAATAGTTTTCTTCGTGAAGTTGTGCTCAAAGGAACCTGTTCCAGGCGCACTCTGACGTATTTTGTGGCGTCATTAAATTGATCCGTTGTTGACTCGTTAAACACGGCTGAACCAGCTTTCTTCTATCAAATTTGTATACTTCTTGTAGTTTGGAAATTTGTGAAATAGGGTTTTGCACCTGAATCTTTAAATCTTCTAAAGAAAACTGAATAGTTTCAGCTACAGTGATGAATTCAAATTCTTACTGAATTTGCTCCGATGTTGCTGAAGGGTTTTCTCAACAAAACCTGCTGAGACGAGGACGTCCCCCTCCCATACATCCACCAGTTCTTTTCGACGTTTGGGACCTCCGACGATGTTTAAAATGAGAGAATTTGTCACAATAGCAGTAAGAATGTAATTTTGGGGAAATATGAAATTGAGTGACTGTTCATTAGGGTGGCCCACTTTTCAATTTTTTTTTAAAAGTATAGGTGATCGTGGTTTTTCCCATTATTTGGCACTATACTAGCACTTGGTACCATTTTTACAAAAATTGATCAATATTTAGGGGTCTCGCATCGACCTTGAAATTACTAGTTTTCTTTTTTAAATGCGTACTTTTTAACTTTTTACTGAATCAAGATAAATCATTAAGTAGGGATGTTTTCTGAATCCTCTTGATGAGAGAAGTCGTTTGGTCTGCCTGCCAATGTCATACGACTAACGGTTTAAAGGTTGTGCCTGTATACAGGTAATACCAATGTACTAGTATAGTGCCAAATAATGGGAAAAACCACGATCACCTATACTTTTCAAAAAAATGAGTCACCATACCCGGGCGGAATGTATAATGTATATAGGTAATTAGAAAATGCACTATGCCTGTGCCAGGTACCTAACCTATTTCTTTTTTTGCAGATCATAACATTTTGAAATTCTGTCTGAGTTCCTCATCCTTTGTCATGGACAAATCGATGGCAACCATAACTGGAAGAACTCTTGAAGCTACAAATAGAGAGTCATCAAAAGGAAAGGCGAAAATAACATCGCTACCTTCTCTAAGATCGGCCTCGGAAATTTTTTTATTTGGCCAACCGTCGTCCTCCATCAGTGGTAGCAAATTGCCAACAACACGGCAGGTTTTGCAATACTTCTTCAGTGTTATCCAGTACACTGCTAACAGGAAAGACGTATTCAAAGAAACCATAAACAACGTCTTAAAGTTTTGGAACATGGCCCGCATTAAAACAATCACAAAGCTCAACTGCGAACGGAAGCTAGAGGCATTGTGGAAAGAGTGGCACTTACTCCAAAAGAGCAGAAAACGAGAAACTGACGCCAGAGGAAAACGGCAGAAGTTCTCGGCCAGTGTGGACAAGCTGTGGGATATCGGAGCATCTGACGCTGTCGAAGATATAAAGAAGAATCGACTGCTGTCCGACAAGGACAAGAAAGAAGACATTGACTTCTACCTCGATCAACGTGGTCCTCGGGTGGCAACGATGAGCGGGAACGATAAAGTTTTCGCTGTAAAAAGAAAGCTACAGGAAGGAAGAAAACGTCCTCGCCAGGAGCCGCAAACCTCAGAGTATGCAATGCACACTTTGAGGTTTGCGGCTCCTAGCGAGGACGTTTTCTTCCTTCCTGTAGCTTTCTTTTTACAGCGAAAACTTTATCGTTCCCACCCGAGGACCACGTTGATCGAGGTAGAAGTCAATGTCTTCTTTCTTGTCCTTGTCGGACAGCAGTCGATTCTTCTTTATATCTTCGACAGCGTCAGATGCTCCGATATCCCACAGCTTGTCCACACTGTCCGAAAACTTCTGCCGTTTTCCTCCGGCGTCAGTTTCTCGTTTTCTGCTCTTTTGGAGTAAGTGCCACTCTTTCCACAATGCCTCTAGCTTCCGTTCGCAGTTGAGCTTTGTGATTGTTTTAATGCGGGCCATGTTCCAAAACTTTAAGACGTTGTTTATGGTTTCTTTGAATGCGTCTTTCCTGTTAGCAGTGTACTGGATAACACTGAAGTAGTATTGCAAAACCTGCCGTGTTGTTGGCAATTTGCTACAACTGATGGAGGACGACGGTTGGCCAAATAAAAAAATTTCCGAGGCCGATCTTAGAGAAGGTAGCGATGTTATTTTCGCCTTTCCTTTTGATGACTCTCTATTTGTAGCTTCAAGAGTTCTTCCAGTTATGGTTGACATCGATTTGTCCATGACAAAGGATGAGGAACTCAGACAGAATTTCAAAATGTTATGATCTGCAAAAAAAGAAATAGGTTAGGTACCTGGCACAGGCATAGTGCATTTTCTAATTACCTATATACATTATACATTCCGCCCGGGTATGGTGACTCATTTTTTTGAAAAGTATAGGTGATCGTGGTTTTTCCCATTATTTGGCACTATACTAGTACATTGGTATTACCTGTATACAGGCACAACCTTTAAACCGTTAGTCGTATGACATTGACAGGCAGACCAAACGACTTCTCTCATCAAGAGGATTCAGAAAACATCCCTACTTAATGATTTATCTTGATTCAGTAAAAAGTTAAAAAGTACGCATTTAAAAAAAAAAACTAGTAATTTCAAGGTCGATGCGAGACCCCTAAATATTGATCAATTTTTGTAAAAATGGTACCAATGTGCTAGTATAGTGCTAAATAATGGGAAAAACCACGGTCACCTATACTTTTAAAAAAAAATTGAAAAGTGGGCCACCCTACTGTTCATTCAGTAGCGTGAAACACACTCTTAAATTAAGGTTGGAAGCGATTTCGTTTAACGAATTCGAGAATGTTAAACCCTTGTGAATACTACTGCCAGTGGTGATTCGATATAATTGTACAATTGTATGGAAACGGAGTAAGTACTCTACTTAATTACGAAACTTATATATATATATATATATATATATATAGTGTGTGTGTGTAGTAACTTCACAAAAGTGGTTGAAAACTGGAGGAGTCGCTTCAGCATTTGTGTAAGGAGGTCAGAAGCACATGTAGGTAGATAGCTTTTTAATGTGTTCAGAACATTTAACAAGGATTCGAGCATCAAAATTACTTAAGTATTGTCAGCACTTACTAGTCTCTACACTATGTGATTAGGTATGCCATCGCAGTAAAAATGAAATAATCATAAGTAAATTGAGGATGTAAAATTGAGATTTACTGGGACCATAATTTCATATATTTTTTTATTATGCTATTATAATTGTTCACAATACTGCATCAAAATTTTACATTGAAAATAGCAACACCTTTTCACTTATATCCTGTCATAAACTGTAGCCGACTACCCATTTCAGTTCATTCTTTAGGAATAAGTAATATTAAGTAATATTGGTCATTCGAAGAAATGGGTGCTTTTTGCCACGTCAAATAATTTCGCCTTTAATTTCATGCTTTGAAGCCCAGTAAAGCCTAAAGCTTAAGGACCAAATAAAATAAAATAAATAGTCGAGCTTCACAATTATTCATGTTATCGTAAATTAAAAAAAAAAAAATATTTATTTTATTATTAATAAAGGTTATTCTATTCTATTCAAAGTATTGGGAAAGTAATTCATTTACCTTTGGACTTTTAGAGAAGTAACTAATTTAATTATGACAGTAATTACTTTGTTTCTGAAGTAAGTTAATTACTTTTAAAGAGTAATTTTCACAAGAGTTTTATTGGAATGTTAAAACTTTCAAGGTTACAGTGTGACGAACTTGCGTTCATGTAAAGAACACATTTTGTTTTTGTTGGTCTCAGGTTGGGCTGGTGTCAGAGCTGAATGGCAAAACCCTTATCCAAATTTCAAAATATTTTTCTTTCCCCAGGAGAACGACCTTTTGAGTGTGGATGGACAGCATGCGAAAAGAGATTTGCGCGCAGTGACGAACTTGCACGCCACACACGCACGCACACCGGGGAGAAGAATTTTGTGTGTCCATTTTGTCAGAAGAGATTTATGCGCTCTGACCATTTAAGGTTCGTAATTAACCTTTGAGGTACCATAGACATGGAATTTTCCGTCAGAAAAAAAATTCACTGTTAAACTGTATTAAACATAATAAATGAGAGAGCAAGAAGGCAGGTTAAACTCTGCCCTATACAGAGGGTTGACAAAAGTAAATAAACATCACGATGATTGTCCTGAAGTACGGGATGTTCATAAAGTCACGCGAGTGAATATAAATGTACACCACCATATTCACATACACCCGTACAAGTAGCAAAGCTCATCAATGGAATGACAGAACGTACGTCACCTTTACATAAAGCGAAGGAAAAAGCAAGACGATTCTAAATATACTGATTCAATAATTCTGTTATTCATTTACTTATTGTCAAACCAAAAACCATGGAAAAACCGAGGGTGTCTATTTACTTTCATCATCTCTCTACGATGCCCTTTGCTGAAAAAGAAATGTTCAACTTCTTTATCAGTCTGTTCAACTTACAACTTGGATATTGGGAAACGGTTTGGTTAATAATGACATAACGCCTATAGCTACAGTAGTTGTATAATATCTAGTAATACCACAACACTTTAAAATAACTTTGAGGGGGGGAGTTCATTTGTATGCAAGATGTGGTACACGTTACTTGATCAGCAGCATGGTAGAAAAAGAAAAACTTAGTCATCACAAATCGTCGTAAAAAGAAATTCAAAACACAGTTAAATTTTAGTTTTGAATTCAGTTTTCCACTAATTATAACGCTTAAACTTTTCACACGGACCGACTTATTTTGGCATTTCTCTTACTATTCATATCAAATTGTGTGAATGAGTGTTTCTTTAAAGTTTAACTACAGTTCCAGTAACATCTTGGTTATATCATAGAGTGGACGTACAGTTTGACGTGAAATCTATATCATGTTCGTGTGAATGAGCTGAAAACTTTACCGAGACTTCTAGATACCTCTTGTGACGTGGATGAGTTTTATTTGATACTAGCGGAGCGACCCGGGGCCTGGGTGGAAGTTGAACGATATAGATACATATATGCCCGGTTAGGTTAATTGTACGCCCTTGACGATTGGTTAGGTTAAGTCGTGATATTTTCATTAAAACTAACAAAAATATCATGACAATATAACCAATCGTCAAGGGCGTACAGTTGACCTAACCGAGCATTCAATAATTTTACGATAGGTTTCTCACACACACACACACACACACACACACACACACTAGAGCTCGGCCCATTTTATGTCAATCTTTTATGACGCGTCTATAATGTCACTATCTTTCAACCAATCTGGAATACAGAGGCCGACGCCATATAGCCTATCTTCTTCCCTGACCTCAGTTACTCCTATCCCCCAAGTCTCATCCAAATCTAGTCAGTGGTTTGGCTGGCCGTAAGAAACAGAGTTCGCAGGCAGTTCAACCGTCACAATTCTTAGTATGGATATTGCATTTTAAACAAAAGCATTAGACTTAATATTGAATTTGTACAAATTACTTTATTTTATGATCTTTGATAATGACTTCGAAATCTTACTGAAAGAATTGTGAACGTTACAAATTTTCATAGAAAAGGGAATTGCATCTTTTTCTCTGCCATAGTAGTAGTATTTACAGTCCTTTTATAGAGGAGTATATTAAAACAAAATTATCTTCGAACAGCAAACACGCTCGACGTCACCCCGATTTCGATCCAGCTTTGTTGAGGCACCGACGATCTACAAATTCTGCCTCGTCCACCAAATTTCAAACAAGTTCGATTTCATTCAACGTTCCTTCGAAACCTCAGGAGAAAACTACAGCAGTTACTAGTTAATAAATCGCATACCTATTTTTTTTTTATTATTATTCAAAGCTCAACTTGATGTACATTTTTATTAATCTTTTGTAATACGTGTATCCTATTTGCTCACTTTTTAACTTAATCTTCACTATAAATATTATATAGCCATATATTATTAACATGTGTATTTATTCCGTTCAGTAAGTATCACGCAATGTAAATATGTTGTCAAATTAATGTATATTTTAATTTCCATTATTAATGGGTGATAACCACTGGGCTTCGACTATAAGAATAGGCTCGTGTAAGTTACTTACATCATGTCATATTATATATATAAGTTTCTATAATTACGTTGTATTTTACGATTAAAATTATATTCAAACTCGTTACCATGGCAACTATTAATTTTAAGAATATACTAAAGTTGCTTCAAGTGCATTTTGGGTGTGATGAAATAATTATTGGACTGTCAAATAAGCAGCTCCTTATTTCCACAATTGTGCAACTCGGATTACTCGAAGAATACCTAGACAATCATTCTATTTCATCAAGTTTATTTGACTTCCCACATCGACCTCTTCCGCCGAGGGCTATCTTTGTCCACTTGATTCATCATAAGTAATCCCATAAATTTATAGTTGTTTCTGCATATATATATATATATATATTATATATATATTCAAAATAAGAATAAATTATTAACAGTTTCCCTTTTTAATAGTGGTAGAAATTACTTTATAAGCGAGTTCATATTTAAAATATTATTTCAAGATTTTAAACTCTTCATTATAACATACATAATCTTTAATCTTAAAAATCGTGGATTCATCCAAACTTTTTAAGATAAAATACAAAGCCAAGGTCAAACAAACTGTGTGCCGAGTACATTTATTTCAGTGAATATATATTATATATACACATATACTGTATATATAAAATTCTAATCTCATACAAAGGTGTACAAATAATGTCCATTATAAATATTTTCAAAGCACTTCAACAGGGAACAAATATATATATATATATATGTTAAACACAGACCGTGCATGGAACAAGGAACTCTTCTGGGAAAATTAAATCCACTATAGTCCGGATAAGTAATGGTAAATGACAAATACCATAGTTTTTTCTTTTTCATGATTTTAGCCCGACGTGGGCAACGGGTCTCTCGCAGAGAGATCCCATGGATCCATGTCCAAAGCTGGATCCTGTCTGCTTTGCAGATAGCTGGTGAGGAAGCTATATTTATGGGATCTCTTTGCGGGAGACCCGTTGCCCACGTCGGGCTAAAATCATGAAAAAGAAAAACTATGGTATTTGTCATTTACCATTACTTATCCGGACTATAGTGGATTTAATTTTCCCAGAAGAGTTCCTTGTTCCATGCACGGTCTGTGTTTAACATATAATGTTCTCAGGGAACCATTCTGAGTTTGTGTGTATAATATATATATATATATATATATATATATATATCAGGGAACCATTCTGAATTTGTGTATATGTGTGTGTGTGTGTGTGTGTGTGTGTGTGGTTAGCGTCACTGACTACGAATCAGTCCATCGGCCCGGGGTTTGAGACCCGACGGCAGCCGGCGCGCAGCAAAACCCAGCTGTTCATCCTTCGACACAAAGAAAGTGGTTGGTAGATAAATGGATACCCTAGGTGGCCTAGTGGTTAAAGACGCTGGGCTGCTGGCGGGGCGTGGTTCGGATTCCACGTTAAACTGTAGGTCTAAGGTGAAGTGAAAAGCTTGACCGTCAGAATGAACAATTCGGGCGGAAGCTAACCAAAGGTTATATATATATTATATATATAAAGTATATTCGTTCCCTGTTGAAGCGCTTTGAAAATTTATAATGGACATCCTTCGTACACACTTGTATGGGATTAGAATTTTTAGTTATTCTAATTTTCCACATAGAAACTTCATAAAGGCACAATTTTAATGTACGTATGTTATTATGGTAGATACTAGATAGTGCCTTAGTAATTCTTTGAGGACTTAAGTCATTCATATGTATCAAATGGCTTAAATTGACTTTTCCGTCTGATAGTTTAGGGATTTCCACTTTAGTATTATATAACCCGAGACTTTCTAGAAGTTCGTTAGTAATTACAATCTTAAAAAATACTATTAGATTCTGAAGACCGTTTGTCCTTCCTTTATGTATAAATAAAACCTACATATATATTTTATCGCTTGCACGCATGCATTTATGACAAAATTATTGCACTAATGCGAAATGTATTCTTTTACTAGTGAAAATACTGGGCTTCTAATGTACCTGCGATATCAGTCAATGCGCTTTGCACTCCAGACAGGAGAGTTCTACCTGTCTGTGCAGTGAATGGAATTCATTTTTTTTAAACGAAGTTCACAGATTGTTTTCGTGCGTTGTGCGAGATAGAAAAATACTAAATGTAACCGAAACTGCCCTTTAATATTACGGATGAATTTAGCAAATATGAAAAAAGTTTCCAAAATATTTTGAAATTTTTTCTTTGAAGTGATGAAATGCCTTCGATAAGAAAGGGTGCAGTTTATTCAAAATGTGGAAAGCCATTTATTTACACTACCGAGATTATTTAAGATCGGAGGGGTTTTCCCGTGTCCATATATCTACGCAAATACGCGTTATGTTCCATAAGCTAAATTAAGTTCATTTATTTAGTTTCTACTTCGAGTGGTCAAATAAATATTAGAAACCAAGTAGGAAGGGGTTAAATACCTCATTTTCTGTTATTGCATTAAAGAAAGTTGAATTTGAATGTCGTCAAAATAATATATACTCCTGCCTCAATAGTCCTCTTTAGTAGTTAAGCTAGAATCGGCTTCTGGAGATTTGCTTAATTAAAACTATAAAAATTGCTAATTTAGTTTCACAAGAGCAACTAAAACCTATTTAACTACCTCATTAAAAAAAAGCTTCAGTAGAATTTTATGGAACTTTATGTGAAGCTAACAGCCGAACTCCTATTTTCAATTCTAATGAAAAAAAATGTCCGAATGAACCCTGTCGGTTGTTTACAAAATTCCCAGATGAATTTAACTGTATCCCGACCTCGGTGGCATATTCAAGTGGGCATACGTTTTTCTCCCGATTGGTGTGTCGAAAGGTTACAACTAAAATATGAAGTGAAGATTCCTGTCATTGTGCCATATTTTTTTTCTTCCAAGAAAAAGTTAAAGGTAATTAAAATTTTTTTGCGTGAGTTTTGGTTTTATTACTATAAAAATAGCGTTTTCATTTTCTACTTTTGTTTAAACTCTAATATAAAATTTCAGGAAGTGTTAACCACAGTACAAGGATAGCTATTATTATAATTGAGTTTATTATTATAAACGAGTTTCTTTTATCACCATTTAGTTCTTTTAAAATAAACTTAAAACCTACAACTTTTATTCCTAGCCTATTTGTGGCTCAATTAGCCAAAAGTATCGAATGTAACCAAATAATGAAACACGAGATAAATTTGGGACTGAAAACAAAATACTCGCATTGCCTTTACAGTTAACATTTTTGTCGTACACACACTGCAATGAAGATAGTTTATGATAAAGCCTACCTGTAGTTAACTTTCAACGCACACAGACTATGAAATAACATGAATACTTTCATATGGAATAAATACCACGATGATTGGTAGAAAGCTCGTGCAGACTTCAATGAAATCTATTTACTAGAGAGTGGTACCTAATATAGATGTGCAATTTTGCAATGCGTTCGTTTATTGCAAAAACGTTCATAATATTAAAAATCACTTGGAATAATTAAAGCTATTAAGGTTTCTAAAATATCACATTAAATATCTTTCTGGGCATGATACAGCGCAACTTCAAATTCAATCACAGCTTTTGTCCATGAAAAAATATTTAAAAGTAAACTTTATACTTTAATATGAATTTCACAAAAGTAGCGGTGACGCAGTACCAAAATCAGAAAAATTTAAAAAGTTTATAAAAAACAGTTACATACATTAGTAAAATCTCGTTCCCTAATGGACTATGAAAATGCAAACATTCTCGGATGCGGAAAACAGTGAAGAAAAGTTAAGACCAAAGCGCGCACATCCGTTCACACACGCATCCTGGTGGACCAGCGCCCGCCCACAGTGGCTACATTCAACATCTAAGCGGTCCTTCTTACGTTGCGTGGTGGAGTTTCCAAGATTTGTCAAGAATTGACAAACCACCTCTATTCCAAACTACCTGCAGCCACCTCTCGTGCATCACCCAGATGAAGTCTACGATTACTCGTGTAGTCCTTCATCGTGTCTGTCAATCTTCTCGGTCTTGGTATATCCTCCTCCTCCTCCGCAATCATTCTTACACACTCCTTTCACAATTCTGTCATCTTCCATCCTTTCCACATGTCCACACTACCTGAGCATACCTTCCTCAGTTTTCATTTCCACTGACTTCTAAATACCACATCCTTCCACACCTACACAATTTCTTACTCTGCCAGTCCGACCCATGCCGCTTCCCACTTCTCAGATTACCCATCTCAACTGTTCTTAGCCTTGTCTTCTCCTTTTCATGCCATACCAATGTTTCACACTAATACATCTTCATGTAAACGGCTCACAGCATCTCTACCCAGTCTCTGTTTCTTCACAACCACTTTCAACACGCCTAATACCTTTCTTCTTTGATTCACTAACCATCTGCAGTCGTTCCTCTTTTGTTCAATACACATTCCAAATACTTAAAAGACTACCACATGTAGCGTTTCAGCCCTCAACATCACATGACAATTCGAATTCCCCCACCCCCTAAACAATCAATAACTTGCTCTTACCCACATTCACTTTCAACAGTCCTCTTTTGTACACTGCCACAAAACTCTTAACAGCCTCTTGCATATCGCACTCATTCTGGGCAAATAATATAGCATCATCTGCATATAACAGATTCGACAGGCCCCACCTATTCCCATCACACACCAGATTCACTCCTCTTTCTAGCAGTCACACTCACTTCTCTCATGACTCCATCAATAAACAGATTGAATGGCCATGGGCACATCAAACTTTGACGCACACCAACACATATCAAACCAATCACACTGTTCTTTATTTACTTTCACACATGCACTACTTCAATCATACAAGCTCTTCACCACATTCACGAGTCTACCATCAACCCCATAGCTATATACTCGGAACCTGTCACAATGTTCCTCTATTCACTCTAGCATACGCTCCCCCACTCCAAGATCCATGAATGCGTTGCACGCCTTGCAATCCCTTTAATAAGCAGTCCACGCAGTCTTTTCTACCTCGAAACCCTCCTTGCTCATCACTCCCCAATTAGGTAAATCTCTAGGAGCGCTCCATTTTTTAATATTAAACATACACTCATAAAACATATACCATTTGAAAGCTCACATTTTTCTGAGTCTAAAAATGTAGTAATCCAAAAGTATCAATAGCAAATAAAAAGTAACAGGTTTAAATATAAAACCCTATACCGATCAATTTGTGATGCGTGATCTTTACGGGGGCTCCGCCCCCGTACCCGAGACCTAAATTATACAAATGATAATGTAATAACATTCATGTTTGGTTAGGTTAGCGTAACAATTACCAAAAATACCATCTTACAACACAGACTGAAGATTTATAACTTAGCCAACCTTTATAATGTAGTTAATGACGTCACGCGTCAAACAATTAATTAAATCGTTACTTTTTATTTGCTATTGATACTTTTGGATTACTACATTTTTAGACTCAGAAAAATGTGAGCTTTAAGTGGTATATGTTTTATGAGTATGTTTAATATTGAAAAATGGAGCGCTCCTAGAGATTATCCCCCAATTATTCTGTAATACCACAAACTATCACACACTTTTTCCACGACACTCAACAGACACACGCCTCTAATTCGTACATGCACTCCTTTCACCTTATGCAATGGAACAATTATCGCTTTCTTCCAGTCTTCAAGAACACTTCTATTTGTCCATGCACTCTGACACACGCACCACCATCACTCTAGCCATTTCAATCCTCAATACTTAATCATTTCCCCATATAATACTTTACCCACACCTGCTGCTTTCCCGCTTTTTAGCTTGCGTAACGCTTCTTTCATTTTATTCATGGTTATAATCTCCAGCATTCATTCACAAGTCGTCCTCACACCACCAAATATTGTTATATTTATATCTGCACTCTTCCACCCATTAACATGCATGCATAATCAAAATACCATTCCCCAATGAATTTGAGTGAGAGGGCAGAAAAAACCTGGATGTAAAATACAGAAGGTAATGAAGAGAAAAAGTATAAAGTGTACACATCCATTCAAACAGGCGTCCTGGTAGACGCTGTGTGGTGCTATTATTATATTATTATTATTATTAGTAGTAGTAGTAGTACTACTTTTTTATAAAAAAGGATGGTACATATTTAATGTCATTTTGGTACCAAAGGCCAATTGGAAATGGATGCAACAGGACAAGAAAAATGTTTACACCTCATTAGGTCCTTATCACAGAAAATAGGGGGAAAAGGATTTAGTGCGAAATAATAATGTTTGGGGTTGTTTAACACCACCACCACAACAGCAGCAGCAGCAGCAAAGGTCATATGTTGGAGGGGACCTTTAGCTTTACGTAGTATCTAAACCATGTGTCACTAAATGGAGAATGTTTTGTATCTGGATATATGACCAGACTGAACATCTCTCAACCTCGCTAATCTTTATGGGAAAAAATATACATACAGTACCTGCAAGTTTAAACCTTATTTATATAGAACGAGTAATTAATAAATGAACATGCAAATTAAAAATTCAATAGTATGGTTTGAAAGCTCACCTAAGATTCAAAACAAGAACATATCAAAAATGGATAGTTCCCAGGGCAAGCTTGATTCAGGAATTAGGAGGAATTTGGGTATGGGATATGATGATTAAAGGGCTGTGTGATGGATTTTGGTTAGGAACTAAAACATCTGAAAAATACAAGTTACTTCAACTTGGGCATATAAAATACTTTAAAAAGTTTCAAAATCTGATTCAATTTTGGGACTATCCAACTACGCACCATCATTTATAATCTCAGATGAGGTACTCTCTCGCACTTGAAAATTAGGACTTATTTCAAGAGAACAAACATTAAAGTATTTTATACTATTTGTGTATTATATCCAATTTTTTCCCAGCATTCTTCTTCAATCAAGGAAAAATTTGGAGACTTTTCATTCTCATTTAACCAATGAAAATCTTCTACATTTCTCCACTTGTTCCCTTCCAAAGAGAGTCCACTCTCCTTGAAATGATCACTTAGTTCTTCATACTGAAGAGTGTAAGGTCCAATGGACAGTCCCTTACAATTTTCAATAATTGCTGCTCCTGTTACATGCAAATACAATGTAGTATCTTCTGTGTTATGAATTCGAACTTGTTGACAAGCCAGGACAAAGGTGCAATTGTAACAATCTTTCACAAATGCAGACCTTGATGTTGGTCCAACTAATACTGTTGTATCTCTAAGGTTTGCAAATTGCAATGAACTTGGGTTACCAAGAGCAAAAACTTTACAATTTACAAGGTTTTGAAGATTTAACTGCCTACTTTTAAGCTCTTCAAAAGATTTTGTTAAAGTTTTTCCCACACAATCTTTAAAACCAAAAAAGAATTTTCCTTTCAACTGGTCAGACAAACTTGTTTTATTGAGAGTATTACCATCAGTGTTGTCCGTTACTTTATCTATTTTAGATTTCTGAGGCACAGTATTTTTTTTACTTCTAAACCCAAATTTTTTCTTAGGCTGTAGCTCCGTAATGCGTGTCTGGACTAATTCACTTGTCAAATTAATTGTCTCTTGGGCTTTTTTAATTTGGAAAGCTGCGAGAAACATTGATGACTCATTGAGAAAAGTTTGCATTTTTCCTACATCTTCAACCATCTCATCCAAATAATTTATTAATTCAGATTTATCAACTATGTCTCCCTGATCCAATTTCCCATCTAGGTTTTCTTTCATTTTATTAAAATGCTCACTAAAATAGTCAGAACTTTCTGTTGCTGATGCATTAATGTCACGCTTTGCTCTTCTTTTTTCAGCTGTCAGAGCAACATTTTCAGAGCGTTGCTTTATTCTCTCCCCTAAAAGTGCTTCAGTATTTGTAGACGTCATTTTATAGGAAGTCTGAAAATAAAAAAAAAATATACTGAGAAATTATGCACATTGAAAGCAAAATGAATAAACTAAGTATGAAGAGTTTAGGTTAGGATGATGATGATGATGAAATACTGTAACTAATTTACCACACTCTCACACACCACAAAATTCAATTTTGGAAGAGAATATTTTAAAATGTCCAGATTTCTCTCTCACATATAAAGTCACAAATTTTCAGCAAAGTAATAAGTTTGGCCAACATGGGGGCAAAAAATGTGGCATCTTTTCAAGCCACAGATCAATGGAGGAAGATAATTTCAGACAAGGTCTAAAAGGATCTTAAAAGGGTTTTTTAACTATTACATTGGAAATAGTGCATTAAGAGAGAGATTTTGGACAACATGCGAAATCTTGAAGGATATATGTTGCCCTATAGCAGATTTCTTTCAAAATATATTATGATGGGAAGTACTTAAATATAACAGGAGTATAATCATAATCTGTTCTAGCAGAATGGCTTTTCCAGCTTTCTCATTATGTGACAAGATTAATTCAAACCTGAAACTCAGTCTTTAAAATTGTGATAATTTGATTACTTACTACCTGTCCTACTATTACATTAAGTTTCTGATAACACAAATATATGGAACAATTCCCCATCTAGAGAGAGAAGTCTCCATTTCAATCATGAATCTAACAAGTTTGTAGGACTGAACAGAATTTAGCACAACCCAGAAGCAGACTATTATAAGGGAAAAAAAAAAAAAAAAAAAGATTGAAAGAGCTGAAGAACAGTAATTCTTTTAACAGTCTTTAATGGAAACTTTAGTTGAAGGTATCTGTGATAACTTACTTGTTTTATCATTCTTATCACTATCACAGATGTATGGGCTTAATTTTTTTTGGGGGGAACAGCTTGCAATTTGCCTGAAAAATTCCCAAGGTGCCAGAATTTTCCAGTGCTGACATAGTGAACTTAATATGGCAAGGAAATGAAAGATTTTGTTGCAATAATGCGCGTATATTCACAGAGCATTATAAAATATACATATTTTTCATGCATATCCTAGAAAAAATTAATTCTAATGAGATTTTTTTTACAATCAGATAAATTTTTCAATAACAGATTGAAAAAATTGCATGAATACCTCAAAAATGAAATTACATAAAGCAACAAATTGTCAAAGTTCACATAAAACCATTACATTCAAAGATGTTTTTAGATCACAACAAACAAAAACTGTCAGAATGACAGCAATATTCCCTCCTATGTTTGACCTTGACCTTTGGTGTAAGAACCTGAACCCTGCTCATAACATCTTGTAACGATCTATGTGTATGTAAAGTTTCCTCAATTTATGCATAGTAGTTCAAAAGTTAAGGCATGTACCTCCAATTTGGCCCTTAACCTCCAGTTGTGACCTTGATTTTTGGTGCAGGGACTTGGAGTCTCATTCAAAATCCATTGTACTGTAATGATCTATACATATGTGAAGTTTCATCAATTTATGTAGTGGTTAAAAAAATTATGGTATGGATCTTCATTTGACTTATGACCTCTATTTAGATTTCTATAAATACCTTTTATAGATAGAGTTTCTTTTACATTCTTTTGACTTAATTTTTGCATAACATTTAGTTGGGACTTTTTCATATTGTGTTCATTGAAGGTTGGTAATCAAAGCAAAAGCCCAATTCAGTCCAAAGCTGTAAGTGAGAAGATCAGAGAAAATATCAAAGTTCATCACTGCATTATTGGATTAGGGTAGCCTCTTTTTTAGGAAGGAATGAAAGAATCATAGCAAGACAAATTTTAGAAGATAAATAGTTTTTAAAATTAACAATACAATAAGATTTATAAGGAAATTTACAAATGCAGACTATATGCCATCCTCAAACAAACCTGGGTTCTTTATTGAAATACAAACTGAATTTTATTAGTTAGTAAAAGATGCTATAAGGATCCTGCATAGGGGTCAACTGCGAGTCAATGACTGGAAATCATTAAGCCCACCAACATCAGGTGTCAACATACCACATCAAGCAGGATACTCAAACTCCTCCCTAGACATAACATTCTGTTCTCCCTCACTAGCAACACATGCACACACACAGTAGAGAACAGAGAAACAACTGTCATCAAACCATCATTACAGAAATTACAAGAAAGCTGATTGGGAACAACTCACCACAAATAGCATACGCATCATAAACATCAATACAACACTCAAGACATTCAATCAAATCATCAATAATGCAAACAAATACATACCCAAGGGCAACATTAAGAAATACAACCCAAATTACACTAGAGAAATAGCCCACCTCATAAGGCAATGTAACAACCTCAAACATAATGCACAAACACCACACACAGAAGCCATAAAACAGCAGATACAACAGCTCAACACACAAATAAACAACAAACCCAAAGAAAAACAAAAACATTTACGGAATTCATAACACTAAACCACTCCACAGATACATCCAGGCTATACAAGACTAAACAGCATTACCCACTAACAGCAGCATTTGCACCTCTCACAGCCAAAATAATATCCCAATATATACACAAGCTAACATTCTAGTTAATCACTACGCAAAGATAAGTCACCTAAACAGAGACAATAACCAGAAACACGCAGACAGACAAACAGCCAGACACAAGAAAACCTACAGACTTGACATGACCATTATACCTTTCAACACAGACCAGACCACCAAGATCATCAAAAACATTAAGAATTTGAAGGCTACTGGACCAGACAACATATCTAACATACACCTTAAACACTTGGGCCCACAGGAAATACTAGCTCCCACAAACCAGCACATATTCATACCAATGCTGTATTATTCCTAACATATGGAAACAAGGTAAAATTATTACACTACTCAAACCAAACAAAAATCCAACTAGAGGTAGGGGGTAAAATGGCATGTTGTCAAAAACAAGTGATCATAGCCTCATTTTGTGTGAAAATACATGAATATGAAGTTTTGAAAAGTTTTTTTGCTGAAAATTGTGTATACAAAAATTGCACCACAATTTACTGATTTTTAGCGTCAAAACAGCGTTAGGGGGGTCAAAATTATGATTTTTGGAAATGATTAGAGTTCTTGATATATATCTTTGGTAGCAAATAGAATTGTCATTTGTATTATATTTTTGATAAATTTATGCTAGAATTTTAGTCACGCTTGAGTGATTTTGGAGAAAAATTGGCCTGTTTGAGCTCAAAATCCAGACATTTTGTGGTTTTCCAATCATTTATTGACAGAAAATGCAAATTAAAAGCACACCGTTCTTATGACTGATTTTCTATTTCATTTTTTGCACTGCATGCTTGAAAGCTGTCACAATATCATTAATGTTAGTCAAGGCAAATTGGTTGATACGGGAATCAAACTTCCATTCACCTTCAACAACGACATCAAGAATTTGTTCGTGCTGAACTGTCTGAACATCATCTTGTGCTGGGTACCGCCACCACTTGTTCATGCCATTCTTCTCACGGCATAAGTGGTCCAAAGTCATTGACTTGTCTGCAATGAACTTGTTATAGGCAATGAACCAGTTGTACTCTCCATTTTTCTCTTCATCCTGCCAAATGACAGCACATAGCTGATTCACCTCCAAGCACATGATTTTGTTGGTGGCAGGGGTGGTGGATGAAGACTTTGAAATAAGTTCCAGCATTTGGCAGTTAGATGCCAAGTTTGCAACTGTAGCAGTTGATACCTCATTGACATTTGAGTCATCTTCACTCAGCAATATGTCATCTGTTTGTGTGGTGGCTGAAACCATTGTCATGGTTGAACGAACTAGCCCGGAGCAATTCAAACTTTGATAAGTTCCAGCTGAAGGTGAGTGATTGTCATCTTGGTCATCCTCATTTGAATGAACATCAGCCATTGCAAAATCAATCTCAGCTGCTACCCTTTGTTCTTGTTCTAATTGTGCCATGTGTAATTGAGCCTTTTCCTGTATGTATTCAATGTCAATTTCGTCACTGATTCGTGCTATTCGAGTGGATTTTTGATCTTCATAGAATGCTTTTTCATCGCCAGTAAGTTCTTCAGTTTGTTTTCCAATGTCCAAAAGGCTATCTGGACATATCCTTGCGAAATAGAATGATGGTGTAAGTATGTTTGTATAGAAATAGATAAGCTAGGCTTATTTACTGCACATTGTTAAATTTCTCACCAGATCCTGCTTTAGGTGTGAAACTTCTCCACACTTTATTTAGTTGTCGCAAGGATTTAGGTTCACTTGGACCCAGATTTTTCTTCTTCCCTTTTTTGCGATGGGCTATAAAAACAAATAATAATTAATAATAATATAGCGATGAAGTGATCCTACTTTATTACCAGCGAAACATAAGAAAGGAAAATAGAATGTACCTCGGATGTAGACTTGTGAGTGATAAATCTCAACCAATTTTGTCAGTTTTCTTTTAATAGAATTTATAGTCAGAACATGTTCTTCACCAAATGACTTGATCCAGATTTGTCGTAGAGCTACACTGCATGCATGAATTGTTGCACTCCTACAATAAAAAAGACAGTCATGAGCTTTAGTTATTAACATATCAATATTGCACTTACGTTGTAAGACCATATAGACTTCAAAAACTTACATTTTTGAGCTTTTTGGTTGTGTCGCCTCTGAAAATATTGCGATTGCTGCATCATACCAAGTAGGTAGCTTGTCACCAAAAATGAACACTAGCTTTTGTGCCATTGCTAGGTGTGGTTGCTACTGATCGGCTGATTTTAAAGCGTTGCTTTTCCAAACTTTTATCACATTATTTCACAAAAAGTGCTAAAAGTAAAACAATCACCAATTTCTGTATTCTAAACAAAAAGATAGAATAAATATGTAAATTATCTGAAATATAGAAATGTACAAAGGTTAATATCTCATGTGAAGAGCAGCAGAACATTCAATAATATGTTATTAAATAAGTTTTTATGTTATAAGACTTAGTTTTGAAGCGGTTTAGCTATAAAATTGCAAACATACTAAAAAATGGTGGTTTTCGAGTAAATTTGAGTGCAATTTTTGTATATAAGCCAAAACCAATTTTTTTTGCTTGAATCATGTTATTGGCATGAAAAGCTGTCATTTGAGCCTATGATCACTCAAATCTGAGCACATAACCCTCAGACCCCCCTCTACCCCCTACCTCTAATCCAACAGAACCAGCTTCCTATAGACCCATTACTTTACTATGCACACCTTCCAAAGTAACAAAGACTAATCTTACAAATCACCAACCCACACATACCACTATCACCTACTCAACCACGACATCACTCACTAACCTCACGCAGCACATCATGGATTGCATCAACTCGAGACAACCAGCTCAATGTACACTATTAGCAACAATAGACATTAGGTAAAGTATTTGAGGCTATTCCACATTTCCTTATCATGAATAAAATACTCAACACAAACATGCACAATAACACCAAAAGGTGGCTGAGCAACTACCTTTCAGGAAGATACTCACATGTCACATTTAATGGCAAGTCATCCAAAAACAAGCTTTTTCCAAACAGGGTTCCTCAAGGATCTGTGCTCTCACCAACAATGTTCAACTTATACACATGCATGACATTCCAACACCCATAGATAACAAGCTTACCTTATCATATGCAGATGACATCACTCTAACATCCACCCACAACAACATCAACACCACTACAAATAACCTACAAACATACATAAACAGTATACAAGACTAGCTCACACACAATAGACTCAAAGTAGCACCCACAAAATCAACCATCACCTTGCTAACAAGCAACACAAAAGAACATCAGATAACTCCATAGCTTACACTAAACACCACCAACATTCCACACCCACAGGACCAAAATACTTGGGGTCACATACAACACATCATTATCTTTTGCAAACCACATTCAGGACATTAAAAACAAATGTACATCAAGACTTAACACGCTTAGGGTACTAACAGGCACAAACTTTGGACACCAGCAGGAAACATCACTCATATACAAACAATATATTCACTCATTTGTGGACTATACTAGCCCATGCTGGGCACCCATTATCTCAAACACACACATAAAACACCTTACAGACAATACAAAACAACGCACTTCATATCATTACAGGATGTACTCAAACACCACCAATTGAGACAAAAATACTGGAAATTAGGGAGCATTTAAACATGAGGGGAACGCAATTTATGGCAGCAGCAACAACTGACAACAACCTTGCCACTACATATACAATCATGCACCAACACCTCACACCATTAAGGTAACACCAGAGACATATTACAACCAAATACTCTATTCCATACCACACCCCACAGACATCACACAGTACAGAAAACACACACACACACACCTAACCCAAGGCTTCCCTTAAAGATGTGCCTGAAATTACTTAGAGCCATGAGGTATCATTGAGTACATGCAAGAACTCCAGTTAATCCAGTTATTTACAAGATTTCTTGTTTCCTAAATTGCAAAAGGCTTGTGCAATATGAACACTTTTTGTCCAGAATATTTTAAAGTCTTATGCTAATGCACTTTGGATAAAAAATTTGCAAAATTCCAGATGCCAGATGCAATCCAGAGAGAACTTGGTAATAAATTATGTTGTTAGGTTAGGCTAGTGATTGGGGCCTATAGACTGTCTCTCAGTGTGTTTGGCAGGGTTGGCAAAAACCCAACTACCCAGCAAAAAACCAGTTGGGTTTTTGCCAACCCTGCAGCATATGGAATTTTACCAAAATTCCAAATGCAGTTCAAAGACAGTCCATATTTATCAGAGAATGGATAGGCAGGGGGTAGAGGGCCTTATATATTAAGAATGATTTAATCAGTTCAAAATGACATATCAAGTTAGACAACAGGGTAGAATCAATATGGGTTGATATTTGTGTATGAAGTAAAGAGTATATTTGGATAGGAACATTTTTACAGACCATCCATATCAAACACAGGATGATGATAATATAGTTCAAGAAATAAAATAGAGTTGTAATGACAGAATATTACTTATGGGCAATTTCAACCCATCTCATATGGATGAACTTTTATGGAGGAAATAAGGAAAGCAACTCATTCATCAAGTGCTGTAGTGATAACTTTCTAGTGCAATTTGTAGATAATCCAACTAGAGATCAAGCAATATTAGATTTGGTTTTGTCTAATGATTATGAGGTTATTAGGGAATTTACAGTAGAAGAGTCATTAGGGAATATCATATGTTTTAAGACAGAATTAAATAAGGATCTAATCAACAATGACCATGTAGTTCCTTGCTTCAAGGGGTGACTATAGTAAATTTTGGGAGTCGTTAGGTTTGATAATGTAGAATAATGAATTTGTCAATAAAAATGCTTTGGAGATGTGGTCTAGATTCAAAGAAATTTTAGAGAATATACAATACAGATGTATTCCTTTCAGAACTATTAGGAGTAACAAGATTAGGAAACCTTGGAATATGGTAATAGCTAAAATAATTAAAAATAAAAGAGCAGTCAGGGAGTTTAATAGTATTAGCTTAGTGGGTTTAAATAATTACAGGCAGTTAATAAGCAAATTTAATGGTTTATTAAGAGCAAAAGACAATGTGAAATAAATCTAGCTAGATATTGCAATAAGGATCCAAAGAATTCTTAATTTTTATAAATACAATAATACAAAACAGGATAGAATAGGCCCAATAGAACCAGGGGTGGGGTCAAATACTCTTGTACAGGAATACCTTGAAATTTGTCATTAATTCATTCCAGAATAACACAACAAAATATAAAATGACGAAATTTGAGGTAGATTATAACATGTTTCAATGAGAAAACATTTTACTGTATTATGTTATTAAACAGATTAAAATCAATCAAATTCTACTCCTTTTTCAGCAAAATATGTAATACAGTAGACTTGTAACTTATGCAGGGGTTACGTTCCTGGGACCCTGCGTAAAGCCAAAAACCACGTAAAGTCAGAAAAAAAAAATCCCTTAAATCACCCTTAAATCATTACCGTATATATTGTAACTCTGTTATACATATAACATACCTATAACACAAAAGTGATGTAATTAGCAATGTTGAATTCCTTCCAGCATGCCATAACACACTTGTTAGTGCCGTCCTCCATGGCATTGCGAATGCGGATGAAGGAGAGATGTGTGTACAGTGCCTTAAAGCAGTGTTTCCCAACCGGGGGCCATGGCACATTTGAAGGGGGCCACAGGAAAATGTTAAGATTTAGAGGGGCCACAGACTCCATGAAGGGGGCCACAGGACTCAACCTATTGAAGCCTAAATTATAGTTAGGCCAATAGATAATTTTAATTTATGTAGTTGAATTACATTTAAAAAAATTATTAATACATATATTTTCCTTTTTTTTAGATATTTTATAATAGAATTTGAATTTATCTGTAAACAAATATTTTGCATCTTACAAGCTTATTGTGCGGCGCACTCCATTGTGCGCTTGATCGTTATGCGCCTGGCAGCGTTGTTGACTTGAAAAATACTTCAGGTTGAAATCCTTACAGTCTGTTTACCACGTGGATCGTCGCTGTAGTGTGTAAGTAGCTCTTATTTGTTTACCCTAATATTGCGAAGTTGTAGTAATTTTACTAGTTTTTTAATTTATAATAGATTGCTATAAGTACAGTATTTCTTTTGATTATATTTTTTTATAATACATAATATAAGTAAATAACTGCAAATTTTTGTTAGCCACTGTTTAGTTTTTGTTATGTTTATAGTCCTATGTGATAAATAATATTGTACCTGAATACAAATAGTTGTTTTAATATCCTTTATAATATTGTTTTGTAAAATAGAGTTAATCTGCATATTACCTACTGAAAATAATGCTTATGGGGGCCACAGGAAAAAATAAGGTTCCTAAGGGGGCCATAAGCCAAAACCGGTTGGGAACCACTGCCTTAAAGCACCAAAATTGTAAAATTATAACCTGCATATAGTTGAAACTGCATAAGAAAAATCTGCGTAAGTTGTGAGTCTACTGTATATTGCGTTGGTAAACCGTTGAATTTCATCAATTTTGATAAAAAAAAATTTCACATTTTTAAAAAAAATGATGACTGCAAATATGGATGATAGATTGCGAAACTATAGGTAGTAAAAGATTGATGATGAATCTGTGAAACAACAAAATTCGAAATGACAAATTTTGAGGTATTCCTGTATTTGAAGCTATTTTAAATAACTTTGGGAAGTATTTGTATTTTGAGATTTCCAATCAAAAGTATTTGTATTTGAAATATTTTGAGAAGTATTTAAAATTTCCAAATACTTTTGAAATACTTTAAAAATACTTTTACAAATAGTTATACAAATTCCTATAATTTTGTCCTCACTTTCATTGTTGAACATTTAAAAATAAAAATATTGATAGGTATTATAGCTTTGTAGGTTACCTACAAGACCCCTTACCCTTGGCAATATATTATACAGTACATAATTGTGTGTTGGACTATTGGTTACCCTGGAACAGAGTTCACATTTAGGTTGCTTTGTGAAATTTAGTCAGTTCTTACTTGAACAGTGACTGGTATTTGTACTTGTATTTTGCTAAATTTAAAGTATTTAAATACTTTTAAATGTATGTGACCCCATGCCTGAATAGAACATGTTAAAATATTTGAAAATGATCAAGATTGTTAATATTTTCAATGAAGACACCTTAAATGGTATATCATTAATAATCATCATCATCATTATTAATTAATAAATATATCTAATACCATTAAAAAAGAATATTAACAGAAAATTTATCACTATAAAATTTAAATGAAAAAGTCACTATGTACAGTTTACACTTCTTAGTCCAACACTAAAAGAGCACTAGAAGGGTCTCAAATGGTTAACAATGGAGTTGAAACTAAGGTGGTTTGGTGGCGTACTCAGGGAGTGAACAATATTGAATCCACAGAGTCCAGAGTTGTTTGGAGTTAAGTCACGGAGTCAAAGATCTCTTGTGAATGTTCTAAAATTTTCTAGTTTTAACAAATTTTAGCAGTGTTAATGAATTTGTTCCTTAATTCATAAAAAGAAGTCCCTTATGGAGAGTGCAAAATGCCCGGCAAAATGGGCATCAGATTCGTGGATATTGCATCACGACAATGCACCTCTATAAGGGACTTCTTAACAAAGCACAACATTCCACTGGTTCCCCAACCACCAGATTTGGCACCCTGTGACTTTTTCCTGTTCCCCAAGTTGAAAAACACCCTCAAGGAAAAAGATTTTGGGAAGTACCAGAGATTGAAGAACATTCCGAAAGAAGAGTATAACAGGTGCTTCAATAAATGGCTAGACTGCTGGAATCACTGTTTACAATCAGAAGGAGACTACTTTCAGGGAGACAAATTTGATTAGGTATGTGACATTTAGTTTTGCAATAAATAGATCTGTCCACAAACTTTTTGATCAGTCTTCATATATTACCAGGTCTAGCAGCTTTATTTGGCTTTAGCCATTATATTAATCACTTGCCTAACATCCTCCTCCCTTATAGGAATCTCATCAAGAATGTCATGTAGGGACCTAATGTGGTAAATAGTAGCTCCTTAGTTAGATTGAAGGAAAAATTAAATACAGTAGAACCTTGCTATCCACTGTACTCAATATAAGCTGTTTTGCTCTTTCCTATTTGACACCATTATTTCACTATATGCTCATAGCCTGCACCAACACTCTCCCAACTGGCAACACTGCTCAGAGCTTATGCATACACAGTGCATAAAAAGGAAGGCTGCTGTGCAGCTTAAGATCTCAAAATTTTTCAAATCCACTCCATCAACTTCCAAGGCAAGTGATGACCTTCTGGACATTTTCATTGAAGGTGATTCACCATCAAAACAATAAAGCCTTCCCTCCTCCTCCTCCTACCCACAAAAACTTTGATGCAAGGATTGCCTTTTCAACTTTGTAAGTTAAATTTATACTGTATGTAGAGTACTTTAGATGTTTTCTATAATTTTTATTTAAACATGCAAGAATATATATATTTATTCATTTTTTATGTGCATTTATGGCTTAATACAGTCATGCATTATGTAGGTGAGTTTTAGTGTTAGGATTTTGGAGTTGCTGGAATGAGCCAGGGCTAACATGTATTTCCCCAACTCATTATACACTTTTTCACTATACACTATTTTCCAGGAACCACCTAAGAGCATATAGCAAAAGAGTGTTTAATGAGGTGGGGAAATACATGTTAAAGCCCTGGCTCATTCCAGCAACTCCAAATGGAGTTTGTAAATGTACACTTTTTGCTCAAGTAAATAAGCTACTTCAGTAGCTGTGTAAATAGTTTAAGGATAATTAGCTGACTTGAAACTTACATTTTGCAAAATTTGATAAAATCTAGTTTTGGATTATTCATTTGACTTGGATACAGTAACTTTGTTTGGGCCAAGTGGCTTCATGTTTTTCAAGTGTAATATACTGTAATTACTAGGCTAACCTAACAGACAAGTTGAAACTTAACCCTTTAATGCCAGAGTTTTTTGTAAGGTTAGGTTATGAACGTGTGTATTTGAAACACTACCATATGGGGGCTTATATACATAAAGACATAATTGTCAGGTACGAATATTTTTATCCACTTTAATAATAGACATGTGTAAAACACTTATGGAAAAAATAGTTATTGCCACTCTTTTATAATGAAAAAATGGATGTTTTAAACTTTTAGAAGGCTAACAGAAGGCTACCAGAATAAATGCCAGGTTGTGTCTTGTGTGCATGCGCTAACAATGCCTATTACCAGAATTCTGACAAGTATCAGTGCTTATTCAACCATGGAGGTGTGCACATTATGTGACATTAATTAGCTCAGTCCATAAAAGACATTTATGAAGACAATAAGGTTGCCATAAAGTTATTTCAAAAATATGGCATACTGCCTTCAAGGAATTGTTCAGTGTGGACAACCATATTTGTTGGATGAAGACGGGTTTGTTCATTTGTACAAAAACCAGCAAGGGTCCAAAGACTAGGAAAAGGCAGAGAATGTGTTCCTTTTCATGCTCATTATTTAAGGATATGTGGATGGATCACACAAATATGAAACCATGGAAAGTATGGTTATTTATGAATGTGTTTGTAACAAAGCATTTCAGTCAGGCACATGTGGTGAATTATCTTAATTGCAATCTGAATACAGTAGTTGACTTGAAACCATTTTGTAGTGAAGTTTGTGAGAAATGGCTTGAAAATCTGCCACCTATAGGTGGTGAAGACATTTAGTCAAGATTGATGCCAGATACTGGATTTTAAATGAATATCCTATTCACCACCAACTACATTATGTACCATACTTTATGAAGCAGGTAACATTGCTATATCCACCATCTCAATAATAGCCATCTACAAGGTATGTGATAAAAAACTAATTACATAAAGTATTGGTTAGGTTACATTCAGCTATCTACAAGGTACTGTACATGATCAAAAACTGGTTACGTAAAATATTGATTAAGTTTATATTTTTATTTTTGTGGCAAAAAAAGATCATCACTACAATATTTGGTACTTTTACATTATCCTCCCAACACTAATTTTTTTTTATAATGGAAGGAAAATAAAGTACGTTAGCAAAACACTTGCGGCAGGCTGTTTTTAACCTAACCTAATCCCAACACTAATTTTTTTATAATGGAAGGAAAATAAAGTACCATAACCAAAACAACATTGGTTATTATTCGTTTTTTGACCCAGTCACACCCAGCTATAACAGCAATATATATTGAATAACCAATCAAAACTGAATAAGAAACTATATACAGGCATCCCCCATTATACGATCGTTCGGTTTACGATTTTTCGCGTTAACGATTTTAAAAAAGTACCCCCATCTTTCGATTTACGATTGCCTTATTTCGCGTTAACGATCTCCAACTTGAAAGCATGTCTCAGAAAGGAACAAAACCGTGCCTACGTTGAGTCCAGCCCAAATGAGGAGGACAATGAGGACCCAGTCAGAATGCTTGATCTCAAAACCTTGAGAGAGATTCTGACTGGATTTGACACGTACATCGAGTTGGTGAAGGACAAGGACCCTAACTACAAACGTAGTGCTGCTGCTGTCAATCATATTGAAAAGGGTCTGAGCGTTTATCGGGAGATCTACCTGCAGAAAAGGAGGAACGCCAAGCAAACTACGATCTCCCAATTTTTCAAGCCTGCAACAGCTGCCGAGGCAGGAGAGAAGTGCATCATCAGCAAGTGCAGCAACAACTCCTGCACGTCGGCAGCAGGCTAGATCTCCAACTCCAACATCTTCGGGGATGGATTCTCCTGCAACTTCAGAAACTCCTCCATCTCCGAGGGACTCTCCCGAAGTCATCGATTCTCCTCCATCCCCCATCGATCCTCCTCCATCGCCCATCGATCGTCCAGCATCGCCCATCGATCCTCCTCCATCGCTGACCGATGCGGGAGCTGGCCCTCCTCCCCCATCACCACCACCCGGTGGCGATGAGTAGGCATCGTTACCTCGGACTGATGCATCGTTGACGACTTGGACCAGATTTGAATACGATTAGGTGAGTGTTCATGTATAAATTGTCTTTTATTAACCCTTTCAGTGCGTGTGGTAAACTATGTTTACCATAAAAAAGACCGACTCAGGACGCATGGTAAACTATGTTTACCATTAAAAATCTTCTCTCAGGACGCATGGTAAACATTGTTTTCCACGTTTATTAAACAGTCTATGAACCCCCTCGTTCCTATTAGAACAACGTAGTTAGTTCCCTGACTAATATTAGACATCAATATGGTCGTATTTGGCATCTTTTTTTATTTTCTGACTCTCAGCTCACCAGAGGGGGGGAGTGAAATAGACTCCCCCAATCAGTTCAGCATGGCATCCACAAGCAGTAATAAGCGTAAAAAATCCTCTCTAGATGAGAATGATATGAACGTATATCTCTCAATGTATTCTGAAGTGATATAGTGTGAAAGTGATGACTGAGCGCAAGATAATGTACGGAATATTTTACAAAACACATCAAGTAGTGACGATGATGAAGAAAATGTGGTACTTTTGGAAAGAGATCTGCCTAAAGCAACAAAATCTAGCGAGAATTTTGAATGGCAGGAAATTGGTGAAAATATAGGCTGTACCAGAGGTGGGTGGCAGTTTACTGGTGAAAATAAAGTGCTCTTCAATGGTCAAACTCATACGATGTATGATGTTTTTTGTGAAGTTTTCCCAAAGAAGTAATTGAGCTAATGGTTACAGAAACAAACAAATATGCAACTCAATTTCTGGCTGCTACACCTAATCTGAAATCAACATCTCGGTATAGTGCATGGGTCCCAACTACGTTTACAGAAATGAAGCAATTTATAGGGCTGTTACTTCTCATGGGTATTATACAAAAACCCAAGATAGGTATGTATTGGTCAACCGACAGTTTTTATGCTACTCCAGTATTTACAGCAATCATGAAAAGAGACAGATTTACCAACATTCTTTCTTTTTTGCATTTTGCTGACAATGCAGATGAGACGTTGAAGGAAAGAGGGGGGAAGATGGTGAAATTGCATGACTTTATTGAGTTGATGACATCTGCTCTTGAATCAAAATATTCAACTTCTCAGAACCTAAGTTTGGATGAATCTTTGTTGCTGTGGAAGGGCAGACTCAGTTTCCGGCAATACATAAAAACAAAAAGATCACGTTTTGAGATAAAAAATTTCAAACTTGTGGATGAAAATTGTGTTACTTTGAAATATAAAATATATACCGGGACCATGGAAACTGTTGCTGATTTTTCTAAGACTGAAAGTATTGTAGTAAGTATGATGGAAAAATATTTAGGAAAAGGTCACAACATCTTCACTGATAACTTCTATACATCACCAAAACTATACAAATACCTTAGTGATAATAAAACTGGTGCCGCAGGGACTGTTAGAAGTAATCGTAAGGGCTTATGCCATGCTATGAAAACTATGAATGTGGCAAAAGGAAAAAACTTGCTTTTGAGACTCCTGAACTGCTTTCCCTTGTGTTTCATGACAAGAGAAGAGTTTGCATGCTCTCCAATTACCATTCTAACAGTGATGTGACAGTAACACGTAGGTCAAAGGAAGGTCGAGTCGAAAAAACCATTCCAGCTTGCGTACATGAATACAACAAACATATGGGATATGTAGACCGAACAGACCAAATACTGCATTAATTCTCTGTCCCAAGAAAGTCTCTAAAATGGTATAAGAAGCTGGCAATGCATTTGATTCAGGTCCGCGTACTAGATGCTTGTGGAATTTATAATCTCATAAAAAAGGGAAAAGTTCCCCTTCTAGACTTTTGCCATGAGATTATAAAAGGACTGACATCTGCAGATGAACCTAACTTGAAGAAATCAGTAGTTCCAAACTAGTTGGAAAACATTTTACCAAGAAAATTACATCAAATTCTGAACGTACCCCAAGACCAACAAAGAGATGCAGGGTATGTTATGCCCATGGGATAGAAAAACGAGTACATTTTCAATGCGAAACATGCCCCGATACCCAGGGTTATGCGCCGAACCATGTTTCAAAACTTATCACTCAGCATTTAACTTTTAGTTAACTAAATAAAGATATCTCTATTTTACCTTTATTTTTTTGTTACCCATGAAAAACTGAAAATATTATTGATAGAAAACCTATTTTAAAGGCAAACAAAAGACGAAGCAAAAAATAATTCAAGTTTATTTTCTGGCGCATTTATACGCACAGCTTTCGTTCTCGGGTATTAGCGTGGCACGCACAGGGCGTATGAGAATGGGACGCAGCGAAAGGGTTAATCACAATTTCTTACTTTCAGACACTTTTTGTACATAACAGTAAAATATATAGCAAAATAATAGTGGAATCTGCAAATTTTGGGGGTCTTCCAGAATGTTTGGGAACGTATCCCTATTTTTCCCATAAGGCCTTCAGTTCGATATACGATCATTCAATATACAATGGGGTTTCTAGGGACGCATCCCAATCGTATAACGGGGGACACCTGTATATTATCTTGTGCAAATTTGTATAAAATGTGTTTTTTTATTAAAATATATTTCCTATTTTTGGTGTTTTTTCAATATATATATATATATATATCGACTATTTGGTGAATATTTCTTATTTTTGGTGATTCTGGCTACTTCTGCGTAATTCAATTTGTCCTGTTTTACAAATAAATCATTTTTAGGAATTTTTGTCTGTTGAACTCTGTTCAGTTTTTTTTTTTGTGATTAGAAGTATGATGTGTCAATTATACATATTTGATTTTGAAGATGTGATCCGCCATATTGCCCTCGATGAAGACAAGAGTTTAGACCTTTTTTTCAATCACGGAATAATTAAGACATCCGTGACCTGCCCTAAATGCAATAGTGCTTGTATTTTAAAAAAAGACCAGAAGGTCTTTAGGTGCCATAAAAAAAATCCTAAAAATAAATGTGTATCATTTCAGTTTAAGGGCAGGCGAAATTTAGCGGATTACCCATGCAAGGTTAGCACATGTTATTACATTATCATTTGTATAATTTAGGTCTTGGGGGTACAGGGGCGGAGCCCCCATAAAGATCACGTATCACAAATTGATTGGTCCTAATGTTTTGCGGACAGTTCAGTACGTGATACCAGTTAGGTCAACTGTACGCCCTTGATGATTGGTTAGGTTAAGTCATATTATTTTCGTTTAAATTCATTAGTTTAAACAAAAATGACGAGTGCAAACTTTTCTGGTTAATTTTGAGGTGTTTTGTACTTAACTGCCATCCATTTCCTGTGCAAATGCGTAGTTTTCAAGATGACGATATCTCGAAAACTACGCATTTGCACAGGAAACGGATGGCAGATTCATGCAGAACACTTCAAAATTGACCAGAAAATTTTGCTCTCATTATAAAAAGAGACTGGGTCAAAAAATGAATAATTACCCCAACATTATATAAAAAAATTAGTGTTGGGAGGATAATGCAAAAGAACCCAATATTTCTTACAAAAAATTGTTAGAAAATAAATTGACAAAAAACAATGATTGCATCTTTATATATTGTTACCCCCATATGGTCACGCTAGGCTTTCAAGGGTTAACCTAGCCAAACCTAGTTTAACCCTTTTGCTGCGTCGCAGTTTGGAAATAACTTACTCCTAACAGTGCAGTTTTGATGGTAAAAAAATAAATATGAAATTCAAACATTTTATTACATTTTTGCAATTATAAACTTACATAGCATTTGAAAAGTAAAATAAAAATATTAAAAAATTAAAAAATAATTAATTACTTTTTAATTCTTAAATGCGGAAGTCGACTATTGTCGACTGTATTACAATTTTCAATAGCATCACTGCGGTGAGCGACTTTAGTCACACCCTTTTTCTGACCTAGTTATTTGTTTCAGAACAGCTGCATACCTTTTTGTATACTTTCTTTGTGTGAAAAATTTCAAAACAAGGGACAACACATAATGCTGGTGTTCGAGGGCATTTGTTGCAAACATATGAGGTTTGTTTTCTTTTACACTCTCCCTTTCCTTTTTTGCTACATTTACTTGGAAGTATACTGCAAACAACACAGTTCAGCTTCATTTTTTTGTCTTCATTGCATACTGGAAAATGCCTCTCAACTAACCTATTTGCCATTGGTGTGTCCTCACCTTCCTTTTTCCTTTTATTTGGATTGCCGCGAGTGGCATAACCTTCTAGCATACCATTTACTACTACTTCTCTGAATTTTTGGGGCAACATTTTGTCATTGGGGTTTTGAATATTATAACAGATATTGCTGTTTACCAAAGCTACTTCAACTATAAAATGCCACATAGTTTGGTACCATTTCTTTGATTTTCTCTTGAAAGGATACGTAGAACACAGTTGGTCGAATTTATCTACTCCCCCCATGAATTGATTATAAGCTTGTTGGATAGTAGGTTTATGAACCACTTTCTTTCCTATCTTTGAATTCACTTCAACTGGAGATATTCCTGTGTTGCCTATATTTGAAATCATGTTCACCTTTCCTGTATCTTGCCAGGAGGTAGCAATAAGTGATTTATTATAGTTTATCCATGTGGTTGGCAGATCACCTTTTTTCCTTCCTTACATTAATTTTTTTCCATTTTAGTGGGCCTCCTACCTCCTCACCAGCATCTATATCAGTAAGTTCATCCTCTTCAGAATTCTCATTTGAAGAATTTGATTGTTCTACTTCTTCATCCTCTCCGTCTGTAGAGGAACTATCTGAGTCAGTAGCAGAAATCAATGCTTGAATTATTTCATTTGAAAGGCTTTGCTTTTTCATCATGCTGGGGTATAAATCTGTAATATGAATGCAGTAGTTACTCAAAATGATTATTAAAAATAATTTGGGAATGGTCAAAGTTTATATAATATATAATCGTAAATGATATAAAAGCTTCTTCAAACTCGTTATAATAGGACTCATTTCAGAGCTAGGCTAACGTGTCTGCTTTGTACATGAAGTGAAATAGTTTATAAAGTAAATGTTAACAATTGGAAAGCATAATATAAAACTATATAAGTATGATATGAACATGTAAAAATATATATAAAATGTAAAATGCAATAAGTATTCATTATAATAATAAAATAAAAATGACATAATAGAAAAACATGAATGCGCACTTACAGCGAATCTTCGCTCACAATGACAGCTGCATACTGCCTCAAATCTAGCAAGCACTGATATATACTCCGAGCAAACAAAAAAATGACTCAAATCTGAGTCGTGAGAGTATTGTCGATTGTAGCACTGAAAGGAAAAATTATTTCAGCAGTGTGGACTTTAGTCGATTGTCGCACTGAATGGTTAACTCTATTTGGGCGACAAATGTCGATCACCGCAGCAAAAGGGTTAACATATTACCAAGCTGCTATGAACTCTTGTCTCCAAATTGTATTTGACATCTAGAATTTTGCCAATGAATGTAAATACTATTTCATGGTGGATTTTTAGAATAATGTACCAACTACAGCAATAAATAGGTTAGACCAGTGATTCCCAAACCATGCGCCGTGAGATGTAATTAGGTGCGCCGCGAAAGAGCAAGATTATATTTCAAAATGTGAAAAATACAAACTGAAATTCGTAATAAAGTATATGTATAAATACCTCTTTGAATAAATTTTCGAATTTATGTACAAAGTGCGCCAAAATATATTTACTTGTTCTAAAGTGCGCCATGAGTAAAAAAAGTTTGGGAACCACTGGGTTAGACTGAGTTAAAAGGCTAGCTCTCTTTTGGTATTTCCCTGCAATTTTTTTTTTTTTCTGCTATTGTATACATCTTTTTTTTTGGTATTTTCCCACTATTTTTGAATGCCTGATTAGATCAACTGTACACTCTTGATGATTAGTTAGGTTGTCATGATACTTTCATTAGTTTTAATGAAAATATCATGACTTAACCCAACCAACTGTCAAGGGCATACAATTGACCTAAAAAAAAAAAAGATGTATATAATGGTAGAAAAATTAAAATTGCAGGAAAATACCAAAAAAGGGCAAAAAGGCCTAATACCTTAGTTATTTTAAAGGATTTGCCAAGTTGCCAGACTGTAAAATCTGCATAAATTTTCTGATGTATTGGTGTAATGATTCTTTTTTCCCCATAAATTTTGCCCAATGTATCAGGCAATAGGTTTAATTAAAATTACTCAGTTCAACACAGAGGATTTCCACCAAAGTCAACGAGCAACAAGAATGATCCCATCTCTAAGACAATTGACATATAAGGAAAGACTGGCATATCTAAGCATGTTCTCATTAAAGAAGAGGAGGTTAAGGGGTGATATGATAGAGGTGTATAAAATGATAAAAGGGTTGGATAAGATAGATTTTGAGTCTCTTTTCATTAAAGATCACAATAATCAGACTAGAGGTCATAGTATGAAATTATTAAGCCAAGATGTAGAACAAATTTAAGAAAACATAGTTTTACAAATAGAGTAATTAAGTTTTGGAACAGTCTGACAGAAGTAGTGGTGACTTCAGATACGCTTGATTCTTTCAAAAGAAGGTTGGATAGTTTGATGTCTGCAAGCGACATCTGGTGATGGTGTTTAAGCCCATTTTTATTGCATGAATAGTACTAGTTTATTTCATATATATTGTGTGCATTTGGGTGATAGATCCCACAGCTCACACAGGTGTTATGGGATATAGGGAGGCAACATCTTGGGTTAGGGGATACTCTCTGTCCTTACACACCCTATTTAAAGAGATTCCTCTGCCGAGCGGTGCCCCCCATAGTTAGGCTGACCATACGTACCGTTTTGAATGGGACAGTACTACGTCTACCTAAATTTTTGTATGGGTTCTGTCACTGAAGAATAATTGTAAACTCAATATGTTTATGTACTTACTTTTTCATGAATACAGAATATTACATAACCCCGTCCCTTTTTTGCCATCCCAATGTCCCGTTTTTGTCTCAAGGAAATATGGTCAGCCTACCCATAGTACTGTGAGGTATTGAAAAACTCATGATCTTCACTTGCCTCACAAACACCTTTAAATGGGAGACCCAAAATGGGTGCACACACATTTCTACATTACTGTACAGTCTTTACAGCCACACCTACACTTTTTCTCTTAAGTATATATATTGTAATGTATATGGATGTAAATTGTGACTTGGTCCGCAATTGATATGGACCGTGACTTATTTTTGGTTGGCATGGTACATTGGTACTGGTATTGATGGGTACCATAATGGAATTGACTGGATTCTTTGGATCTGATATATTTGCATGTCAGTTATAAATAGATATAGTGTGTAACATATTTGTGGATAATAGCCTATTGACTTTGATCCTTAATTGATAATTAATTAGTTTTAAATTGATACTTAATTAGTTTTGTAAAAATTGGTTATTGCCAATGTACAGGCAGTTTTTACATAGTGGAGCCACCTCGATGGGCCGAAGTGGCCCCTAGTGTGCCCACTATAAAAATTTCTTATGTTCTTATGTTGTGCAACAAATTTAGTAGCCTACCATCCTTGGAAGGTTACACGTGAAACTGCTAATTTCAATTATTTAGGCATGAAATTTTTTTATAAAATTCCAGTCCATATGCAGTTTGGGGGCAGTCTATAATTAGCCTACTAGGTTAGGCCTAACCTAATCTAACAGTCGATTTGGTCTACTGTAGCTTTGGGCCTAGTCTAGTTGTTGCATTTCATTACATTTCAAAAACGAAGCTACTGGGGCGGTGGGGCCTATTGAGATTATCCAAGTCATAAGCTAGTTTAGTCTAGTATAACCTAACCTACCTATTATGAATATCTCTGAACTGCGTCTGGATTCTGGAATTTTGCCTAATTTAACTTAGCTATCTGGCCAGGTCAACCTATTGCTTTAGTTGCTGTCAAGAGATAAGCGAGAAACCGCTTGCTTTAGTTGCTGTCAAGAGATAAGCGAGAAACCGCTTGCTTTAGTTGCTGTCAAGAGATAAGCGAGAAACCGCTTGCTTTAGTTGCTGTCAAGAGATAAGCGAGAAACCGCTTGCTTTAGTTGCTGTCAAGAGATAAGCGAGAAACCGCCTATAAGAACATAAGAAGAACATAAGAAATTTTTAGTGGGCACACTAGGGGCCACTTCGGCCCATCGAGGTGGCTCCACTGTGTAAAAACTGCCTGTACATTGGCAATAACCAATTTTTACAAAACTAATTAAATATCAATTTAAAACTAATTATCAATTTAAAACTAATTATCAATTTAAAACTAATTATCAATTTAAAACTAATTATCAATTTAAAACTAAAGATAGAATCTCTGGATCCAGAGGATCAAAGTCATAATAGGCTACTATCCACAAATATGTTACACACTATATCTATTTATAACTGACATGCAAATCTATCAGATCCAAAGAATCCAGTCAATTTCATTATGGTACCCATCAATACCAGTACCGTGCCAACCAAAAATAAGTCACGGTCCATATCAATTTGCAAGTTCAGCACAGAACCCACTTAAAGGATAGATCAAATGTCCTTACCTGTCTCGATTTGATAATTAGATTCAAAATTTATCTTTTTTAATCAGACCTCAGCTTACATCCATTTCTTGCTGAAATAATTCAACAGTGACAAACAAAACCCTCTTGTCACTACCAACGACTCATTCTCAAATGGCTATTTGTTTACAAACTGTAATAGTCTCATAGTCTAATCTCATAAAATTTCATAAAAAAAATTGACTCAAAGCAGCCTTTCACGTGAGGAGTACAAATTCCAAATCCCATTCCATCAAATCCACAACTTACGGTGGACAAAAGAAAACGGGAAACAAAGAAAACTTATTTTGATACCTATTTCAAGGCAAATTCTTCAATAAATAAATAAAATATATATTTTTTTCAGATAAATTTGCTTTGTTTTCCCGTTTTCTTTCGTCCCCCCATAAAGAGTAATCTTAAGTTCTAGATTTCATTGTAGTATGACACCTCATGACTGAGATGAGGAGGCTTGGTGGTAATTATATAGGGTGTCCCAAAAAAAACTATATACTCTTTATAGCATCATATATTTTATAATTTAAAAAAACCAAACAATATATTGTTATAGCAATTGCCAATGAAAGGTAAATTAGTAATCTAAGTGATCAAAATGTTATAGCGAGTTGTTTGCTTATAAAATTTAATTAACTACGCCAAGTGCTCAAAATGTTCTCCGGCGGCATGAATGCACTTTCAATACAACAAAATCGTGTGGTCTGATGAAGCTACCTTCAAGCTGAATGGCACAGTAAATCGACACAACTGCAAGTACTGGTCACTTGATAATCCACACGTTTATGTGGATAAACATGTTAATTTACCAGGATTAGCAGCATGGTGTGGTTTATCATCCAGGGGTTTGGTTGGACCATTTTTCTTTAATGGGACAGTTACCGGTGCCGCATATCTCGACATGCTGCGGACAGAAATTATACCTGCAGTTCGGAAGTTGTTTGGAAACGACGACTTTTACTTTCAACAAGATGGAGCCCCCCCCTCATTATCATTGTGATGTCAGAAGGTACCTCGATGAAACGTTGCCTAACCGTTGGATAGGACGAAGAGGAAGCGTTGAGTATCTTCCACGTTCACCGGACTTGACTCCACTTGATTTTTACTTGTGGGGCTACCTGAAGGATGCAGTTTATGGTACAAGACCCGCAACACTCGAACACCTTAAGGATGCAATTAGGGAAAAGTGCGGGACCATCACAGCATCCACATTAGTCCATGTCTGCGAATCAGTTAGTCGACGCATTCAAAAGTGCATTCATGCCGCCCAGTGGCGGTCCTAGCTTACATGACGCCCTGGGCGAACCTCACCTTCAGCGCCCCCCCCCCCTGTTCGCCAACACACACACATTCGAATCCCCCCAAAATAAAGGACAGACATAACTCTTTCACAAAATAACTTTTTATTGGACTAATTGTTGGAACTTCAGAACCAAAACAAAGACTCAAATTTCTGAATTTTACAAATCCTTCATCACGTAAATAGAATAACTCACTTAAGAGAATGTAATTATGATACTATGAACAGGAAAAATACAAATTAAATTGCACAACTGCCATAAATAAACTAGAGAATCAAATTTCTAAATTGTACAAATGCTCTATCACATAAATAGAATAAGACACTTAAGAGAGGGTAATTATTATGCTACACTTTGAACAAGAAACAAAATAAATTGCACCACAGCACAACTGCCATCTAAAGCCTGACTCTTCTTACCTTCCTTGATGCAAAGTCATGAATTAAATCATCATATGAAATCTGCTCAGCAATTGTATGATTTATACTGATGATGGCCAGACCGGTAAGGCGTTCCTGTGACATAGTTGACCTCAGGTAGGATTTATGAGCTTCAGCTTTGAAAAGCTCCTCTCTGCTTCAGCAACAGTGACTGGAAGAGTAAGACCAATTCTGAGAGCAGTCCACAAATTTGGATATATTTCAGAGAGCTCCCTTTCATGGATAAATGTCAGCAGTTCAAGCAAGGATATGGTCTTTGATGGCAAGTCAGGCAAGTTCTTCAGCTCCTGTGCAAGCTCTCTGCCATCCAAGTCAGATTGTCCCTTAAAGTGTAGTGTAGTACTAAGGTTCACACATTGTTCTGTCAGCTCCTCAAATGTGAGATTTTGGAAATGTGTCAGCACTCCAAACTTCTCTCCCACAATTTCCAACGTGGAAAATCTTTCCTGAATGGCTGATGTTGCAGCATCAACCACTGCATTGAAAAATGTCACCTCCAGCTTCTTCAAAGCATCAATCAAGGGCTCATCAGATGCTTCATAGGAGAAGTGCCGCTTTGTGGACCTCAGCCGTTTTTGTTTTAACACAGCCTCCACATTCATTTGTTCACAGATATCTGTGGCTGCCATTTGTGCAGCCACAAAACCTGTTGCCCTGTAATTGCGGACCTCTCTCTGTTTTTTTTAGGAGATTTACTGCAACATCAACGTGCATGCTAGGAGACTGCATCTGCTTGCTCACATGCTGAATTTGGCACAACAGGTCATGCCACACCACTGAACAAATGGCGAAGCGGTATGACCCAACCTCCTCTGACAGAGATTGAGCCTCGACCTTTATTACAGAGTCTTTGGTGTGGTCCCTCACCTCGATCAGTGCATCTCTCACTGCAGCTGCCTGATATCTCAGGGGCTCCACACTCTTGATCTTGCTTTCCCACCTTGTATCAGACCACATCTTCAATGTGATGTTCACATGTTTTTTCAAAATGGCCCATCGTTGTGTGGAGGCTGAAAACAAGTTGTAAAGCTTCTGCAAGATGCCAAAGTAACTTGTGGCATCAATAGATCCCTTAGCAGCATCGGCCACAAGCAAATTCAGAGAATGAGCCCCACATGGAACAAACAGAGCTCTGGGATTAATTTCTAGGAGCCTGGATTGAACACCCTTGTTTTTTCCCCTCATGTTGGCCCCCAGGGCCGGATTAACCATTAAGCAAAATAAGCCCGTGCTTAGGGCATCAAGGGAAGGGGGGCACCACAGAAATTTTCCATTGTCGGATTTACCATGGATTTATTATACTATTATAATACCAACAGAACAACTATGCAACAAGGCAGGCTGGATGCCTTATCTCTACTAAGTATAGAAGCAGATGTGTTACCTAAGATTAGTTTTGAGGATCTGATCAAAGACTTTGCAATTAAAAAAAGTAGGAGAAAACTTTTCAAATATAAATGAAGTGGAAGTATACAAAAATAAACATTATTTTCCATCTTACTGTAAGTTTTGTTTCATTTCAAAAAATAAAATTTTATTTTATGGTTTATTTTTGTTTATATTTTGAATTACATATATATGGGGCACCAAAATCTTTTAAGTGCTTAGGGCCTCTAAAGGTCTTAATCCGGCCCTGTTGGCCCCGTTGTCGTATGATTGTCCTCTACAGTCCATGAAAGGAACTTTTAGCTCCTCCAGTCTCTTCAGAATCAGAGATGCCAAATGTTGACCAGTGGACTCCTCTGCCTCCAAAAACCCCATGAAATGTTCCTTTATATGGGGCTTCCCCTCCAGTGACACAACCCGAATCACAACTGACAACTGTTCAGTGTGGCTGATATCTGGAGTGCAATCTAGAATTATTGAAAAAAACTTTGATTGTTTGATGTCGCTCACCATTGCTGAAATGGTCTTGCTGCTCGACAAATCAATGAGTTCGTTTTGTATGTGGTGGCCGAGGTAGCTGGTGTGACTGGAGGTCCCTTTTTGGACACGGTTAATGTGCTCTTGCATTATAGGATCAAATTGTGCCATCAGTTCAACTTCTTTCAGAAAATTGCCATTTGATGGTGAGAACAATTTTTCTGTATGTACCCTTAGTGCTAAATTCCTAACTGCCAGAGAATGCACAATAGCAGTGAGACGTGTCAGCACCGCTCTCCATCTCAACTTCTCAGCCTCCAGAAGTGCCATCTCCTGCTTGTCAATTGTCTCCCCCTTTCTCATCCTCACTGCCAGTTCTTTCCAGATTTTCATAGAATTTAGGTGTTCTGAACTGTTGTCATGTGATGTGAGCAATGAGCTTGCATGCTTCCAGTCCGAGAGTCCCAAACTTGTTAAATTTATTTTCTTCTTGGAAAATAATGTACAACAGAAACAGAAAAGGCTGTTGTTTTTTAAGGAATAGACCAACCAACTTCTGGTTATATTTTCCCCACTAACCAATGACTTCCTGAAGTATTGATGGTGGAAACTTCTTCCGTCACTGTCGTTTCTAGGGAATACAAAGTCAGATGGTACTTGACTTGGTCCCCTGGAAACCAGTTGTGTCCGAATTCTCTCAGTCAGAACTGAAGGCCAGTTAGCAGGGTCGGTGGACAGAGACTCATCCTCACGAGGCGATTCTGCTCCAGGCATTTCTAATAGAAAGAACAAGAGCATTACTCATTAGTATACACACCTAAGTTAGATAACACATTATTCACAGCACTTTGTTATGGTGGTGGTGTTATGGAATTATGGTGGTGAAACACCACACATACCAAGTAACCCAGACCCAGTGATAATAACATTATAATTTATAACTGTTTGCAAAATGCTTTGCAGGGATGCACACACATACACATACACACACACGCACACACTCACAGACATATGTGCACACAAACTCACCTGAAGAGTCCTGCCGGGGAGAAGTAGAAGCAAATGGGTCTTCATCCTCAGGATCAGACTGCATTAAAGGAGACATATGTGAGGCTGAGGAGGTAGATGGCTCCTCAGCCTCAATAATGGCAGAAGTAGACGGCTTCTCATCCTGGCTAGTGGCAGAGGGTGTTCCAAAATATTTCAAAAGTGCCCCTGCAAATAGTAAAATAGAACATAACAGACCAATGCATGAATAGGCTAGTACAATTAATTTAACATGTTATTAAGCACAATTTATTAAACTTTTAGAATAGGAAACAAATGAATAATACAACCTCCTTGGTTAATGGCTAATTATATACATAATAGTACACTTCAAATGACTCAGAAAGCTATATCACAAAATAGCAGTGCAATATAGCAGTGAAGAGTAGATGACATAGCTCTATACCTTTATCTTTTGCTCGTTTCTCCTCTTCTTCTTTCCTCTTTTTTCTAAACTGAGCACCTGATAGCTTTGACCTCTTCTTATCCATTTGCGGTTATTTGACAGACCTTAGTGGCTTAGTGTGAAGATTCGTTCTGTAATAAATAATATACACATCACTATTTAACCAAACCCAGAAAAATAACATTAGATATGTTAAAGTATGGGCCTTTATTCCCAATAATATTAATCTGGAAGCATTTTGCATTGTTTAGGTCTTTTATGGGAAGGTTTATGGAAAATGCAATAGATGGTTTTTTATTAATAAAAATATATTTATTGATCTTTTATTATTTATTTTATTTTATTTTTTATTTTTATTTATTTCTTTATTTATTTATTCTTATTTTTATTTTTATTTTTTTTGCAGGCGCTCATGCCGCCCCTCCACAAATGCCGCCCTGTGCGGCTGCCCATATTGCCCATATGAGGAACCGCCACTGATGCCGCCGGAGAACATTTTGAGCACTTGGCGTAGTTATTAAATTTTATATGCAAATAACTCGCTATAACATTTTGATCACTTAGATTACTAATTTACCTTTCATTGGCAATTGCTATAACAATATATTGTTTGGTTTTTTTTTAAATTATAAATATATGATACTATAAAGAGTATATAGTTTTTTTGGGACACCTGTATTAGCCAATGTATAGTCCATAGTCTAATATAATCTACTAAGTCTTATCATAAAGTTAATTTCACTTATTAAAAGCGTTCATCAAAACATTGACTCGCAGCGTCCCTCCACTTCGCATGCAACAATACACATCACAGATCTCATTCATCATTGCCGGCCTTTGGTCAAAGCAAGCAAAGCGGCTGCCAGGGCCGGTCCTAGCTTCTGAGGGCCCTGTGCAAAATGGTTCGGGGCCCCCATTCCTTACACACCCTCCCAGGGCCCACATATGTTTCTGATTTTCTGTGAGGACATCATCTTGATAAAGCAAACACCCAATATATATATATATATATATATATACCGTGGCGCAAGTATTTGGAGCCCTAGGCAAGCTCTTATATTGGTGACCTCTTATATATATAACGGGTAGGGTGGCCATTTCCAAATTTCCAAAAAGGAGGACACTGCGTATGTGGCCGTATGTTAACACACACACACACACACACACACATATATATATTAATATATATATATATATATATATATATATATATATATATATATAACTGAAAGACATGAATATTCATTTTTACTCCTTGGGCAGACTGACTGTCCGACTCGTAGTCATGAAATTGAAAACAAATGCGGCTTATCAGCAGTGTTGCCAACTACAAAAATAAAAATACGTTAACGGTTATTATGGCCTTCAGTACCCGCTATTTTAAGTGTACCTGAGGTAATTTATATAATTCTTTTTAGCCAAACTCCCAAAAGGAGACAAATTACCGTTCAGCTCAAGGTGGCTTCGGATGGAGGGACAGAGTGCTCAAAAGGCGGACGTCTGGCCACCCTAATAACGGGTGTGCAATAAAAAAGGGTACATTTTAAAAAGGCTATAAATCAACATTTCTCATTAATTTTAATAAAACTTCTACACAATAAAACACATGTATTTATCTATATGCAAACAAGTTTTCAGACTAAAATATCAAAATAATTCAAATTCTATCAACATTTAACGAAAGAGTATTTTTCTACTAACATGCAAAAATTATTAAACCTTTTTAATATTTTTTTTAAAAATAATTTTTATCGTAAAATTACCTGAAATTATTAAAAAATTGTCCGAAATGCTTTCCTTCCATTTCAATAACTTTTTTTTATTCTTGGTCGGAATTCATCTATGGCTCGATTTACTTGTTCCTGTGGAAGCTCTTCCATTTTTGAATGATGATCTCGCGTAAATGAGCGACATCTTTAGCTTCTTTTATCTAGTCCTGTAGACTCGCTTTGCTAAGTTCTCCATATTCCAGCCAAGAATAAAAAAAGTTATTGAAATGGAAGGAAAGCATTTCGAACAATTTTTTTAATAATTTCAGATAAATTTTACATTAAAATTATTTTTATAAAAAAATATTAAAAAGAAGCTTTTCAAAACTAAAAATCATAAAGACCTATCTCAGACCACAATGGCACAAGATCGCCTCAGTGGCTCGCTATCATCAGTATTAATCAGAGATTAGCAGGCAGCTGTCTTATGATAGTGTTATTGAAGATTTTG